>JAWMRA010000009.1:3157969-3266160 GCA_035584735.1 Pseudotriccus pelzelni | reverse complement strand
TGAGGGTGGGCAGGCCCTGGCACAGGTTGCCCAGAGAAGCTGTGGCTGCCCCAGCCCTGGAAGTGTCCAAGGCCAGGGCTTGGAGCAACCTGGGCTAGTGGAAGGTGTCCCTGCCCATGGCAGAGGGTGAAATTAGATGCGCTTCAAAGTCCCTTCCAACCCAAACCATTCTGTGATTGTGTGATCTTGTGTTCATCTACAATCAAGTCTTATTTAGTCGCAATTTAAAGGCACAAGCACCACCAGTTGGGTTGAGGATGTTCCACAGCATTGGCACACTTGGACTTAAATAACTAAACAAAAACATACTGCAGGGGTTTGGTTCTCAACTCTTGCTGTTGCAGTGCTGCTGTCCTCACCTCCTTCTCTTCTTCAAAGGTACTCTCGTAAGGGGTTTAATTGGTGGAATCAGAATAATGCTAAATGTGGCCAAGATTCCATTTCCAAGCACAAACCTCAGAACAACTTCTGTGAACAACATAACAGACACCAGGATCTGTGGTCAAATCCACTTGCTCCTGTCCCACCCCAAAGGAACACAATTTGATTAAAGGAAGCAACAGAGTGGCTTAAACTAAACTTTACTTCTAAGCTCTGAGTTAATCAATCAGTCCCTAAAAACCGCAGAAAAATTAGCTGCAAAATTACCTAGTCCTCCAGCTGCTACGGATTCATGACCACCGACCTCTTTGGCAGGCTGACTCCAGCAGTGAGCTTCACATCTGAGAAATTCACGTTCTGACAGCAAGGAATGTTAAAGCAAACCAGCCCCGTTCCTTGTGCCCAGGACAGGCATCCCACAGCTCCCCCCTCCAACGCCCCACAGCCGTGCTGTGACAGAGCACAAAGAGAGGGGGGTTTTAAGAGCTGGCCCAATTTCACTGCCAGGTAGACCTGACTTTTGCTAGAAAGGTTAAATCCCCCATTTAGTTTAGAAGAAGCGCACAGGCTATTTTTATTTTCTTCGTTAAAGAGGTCCTGCGAGGCAGCACCGTATTTCCATGATCTCCTGACTGCCCATGTCAGAGATCCTGCACAGGTTAATGAGAACCATGAATCCAACATTCCTGCATAGCACAGCCTCAGCTGTTTTCAACAGATTTGTCCAGCACAGCCAGAGCTGGCCCCAAAAAGCCATCAAAATTTCAGCTGCAAGTTCAGTTCTGATCAGGAATAAACTTCTGTTTATCCCTAATTCATTTTAATCCATGGACTAGATTTCAAGGCGCCCAGGCTCACTTTAAGTGCAACAAATATGATGCTGGCTTTCTTTCTCCTGAAGGAAAGAAAAGTCTGATAAGGAGGGGAAAAAAATCAATTTTTGTTATGAGGCAACTTTAAGTTAATTTAACAATATTTCAGGATGACTGCACAGGGATTATCAGACTGTCAGCTACACAAGTTACAATCCTTTACAGTCTCATGTTGCACTTTGCTCATTGTTTTTGTCTCTTAAAATTAGCTTGAAGGCTTTGCTTGCACATGATTATTTTTTCTCTGTTTGTCCTGATTTTACTTGAAAAATTATCCCATAAAGGCTTCTAAGCAGGGTCAGTGTTTCCCATAAAATCAGAAGGTGTTTTGTGGTGTAGTGGTTATTTTAATTATCTTTTATGACCTAAACTTCTGCTTCTAGGAATTAATTAATTCAGCCAGAGAATTTTATAGTTCTGCTGGAGGAAGGAGGGTTCCTGGAAGCTCTCTGTCCTGCAGAAAACAGAGATGCCTACGTGTCCCCTCCCCTTTGTGCTGTTTCACTGCATCTCCAGCTACTCTCACCTCCAGCTCAGGAGTGTGTTTTATTTAGAATGGTGAGTAACGCAGACCTCAGTCACCACATCTATCTGCCTTTCTCTCTTTTGGACTCATGTATGATGCCTTTAGGAGCTGATGTACCACAGAGAAAATCAGCTTGAAAGAAGATGGCCCCATCTACGCAATAAAAGAGTTTATGTTTGAGGATGTCCATTTCTTCTTACATTAGTGACAAAAAGGGTAGAAAGAAAAACCTGCCAGCAATCAGCAACGGAGAGCTGGGAGAAGAGTCTAATCTGAATCCTCAAGGGAAATTTAGCTAGACAAATTAAAGATCCCAGTTTAGATCTTAGCTGGTTAAAACAGCATAAAAGGGCAGTGAGAATCAAGTTTTGGGTTTAAAGGTGCTCAAAGCCTGCTACTATCCTTTTATGTCCAAGGTTTGGCTTTTGTTCAGTACAGGACCAGGCACAATCTCTGCTCACCACGCTACATTTAAAAGCCATTTCTGCCTCATCCTGTGCTTGCCCATTTAACTGCTGATCAGATCCAATATAACTAAGCTTTAAAAACTAAGAGCACTGTCGGGTTATTTGTCTGCACCAAGTCTTCAAGCTTATATGGTAAACTTTTGTTTTGCTTTGTTTCATTTTAGATGGTGAAATGATCACAGAATCCCAGAATCATTTAGGTTGGAGAACACCTCAGAGACCACTGAGTCCAGCCTTTGACCAACCACCACCTTGTCCCCCAGCCCAGAGCACCGAGTGCCACATCCAGTCCTTCCTTGGACACCTCCAGGAACGGGGACTCCACCACCTCCCTGGGCAGCCCCTTCCAATGTTTAACAACTGTTTCCATGAAGAAATTCCTCCTGATGTCCAACCTGAACCTCCCCTGGTGCAGCTTGAGGCCGAGTTTTTTTGTTCCCTGGGAGCAGAGCCCGACCCCACTCCTGGTTCCCCCTTCTTGTCAGGGAGTTGCAGAGCCAGAAGGTCCCCCCTGAGCCTCCTTTTCTCCAGGCTGAGCCCCCTCAGCTCCCTCAGGTTCTCCTCACAGCACTTACTCTCCAGACCCTTCCCCAGCTCTCGTGCCTTTCTCTGGATTTGCTCCAGCACCTCAATGTCCCTCTCGAGCTGAGAGGCCCAAAACTGGACACTGGACACAACTGATGAGCAGGAAGACTTGAAGACCTGGCAACAACCGTGCAACAGGACAAGGGGAAAGCCACTAACATGCAACAGAAGCCCCAAAAGTTATTCTGGCTAGAAGGGATTTTTTCCAGTCATCTTAAACTTCCTACTCCACGGTGCTGAGAACTTCCAAGCACTTAAAGAGTCTCTCAGAAGAGAGATTTCAGAAGGACCACTGGAACTGTACTTTATCAGGATAATACTTTCAGACCTGTCAACAGCCCCCTTGCATACTACTTTAAGGCTAAGTTTTCTCTGGAATTTGCTCACACGCTGGTGGAAGAGGTGGCATTTGCTTGGGAGGTCTGTGGCCCATCCCCAGGAAAACGTTACAGAAATTGCTTCAGAACACATAAATAGATGTGAAACCAAGGAGAGAGAGCTCATAAAAATGACACTGTTTAATTCTGGGTCAGTAACAAATTAAGGTAGGTTTTCAAATGAAAGAATTCAGGTTTTAAAACCTCCTATCTTGATGAAAGAAGAGGTTTCCATCCAAGTAACTCCGGAGCAAGATGCGAGTTTGTCTACATATCAATGCCATTTGAAGCCTATTTATCACAAAATCTTCAATTTTCAGGGAGCAGTTGTAAGTGCTGCTGTCCCCAGATTTTTACAGATTTTAAGTCCCGTACCACAGGCTCAGTTCACTGGTATAACACCATCAAGGGCTTGAGGAAATTGCCAGGAGCCATTGCAGAGAAGTACCCAGGAGCCAGAAGCTGGGCAGAAGGGTTAGCCACAGCCAATTGAGCTAATTGAGCATGTTTCACTTATCCTGGTACTTAAGAGCCAGAGATTCCAAGTGTGCTGGTGGAATAAAAGAACATCTGCCTGATAACATCCATTTCGTGTGAGTTACAAGTTTTAGAGAGCAATTACACAGCATTTTTGTTTCAAATCCAAATCAGATGTTTAAACCATTCTGTGATTGCACAATTATCTTGTTTTATGAGGCAACCCAAACATCATTTAACAAGATTCGAGTACCACTGTGTATTTTCAATTTATTAACAAAAATACAGAAGCCAAGACCCCAAACGTGGCCAGGAAAAGCAATGAAAAAGTATAAAAAAGCAGTGGTGAAAACAACCTTGTTTGGAAAACACTCCCCCACCTTAATGGGAGCAGAGATGCTCCCAGATGTGCTGCTTTGTTATTGCAGGATTATTAAACATGCAGTAGCTGCTGATGAAGCAGAGGCACAAAGGGAAGCCAAGGCAGCTCATTCCTACCAATTTTCCCATAACTCTCACTTGGTGAGGACATGGGGAAGGGCAGAAGAGCCTGTTCCCACAGCACAACACAAATCCAAGCACCAGGAGAAGCTGCTGCACTAAAAGCTCCCCTTGATTTTCGGTCCTGTCTGGGCCTGTCATGTGCAAATCTGGTCAAGCTATGCAGCAAATTATGAATGCTTAAGGTTGGACTCATGATTCTGGATGTCTTTTCCAATCTGAATGATTCTGCGACTTCGTGAACTCTTTCTCACAGAAAGTCAGAGAATTAGAGAAGCAAACACGTCATCCCTTTATCTGGGTACTCAGAGACTTCCCATGACCTGTTCCAGCACTGAGGGGAGAGCTGGGAAAGGATTTCAGCAGGACTGGGTTCCCCGAGTTACTTGGGGAACTGCAGCACAGCCCAGAGTTTTCTCACTCGGACTTTATCCAAACGTAAAATTGGGAAGGAGAATAAGCCAGATGCTGCCTTGGAGAGGATAGAGGCTGAGTAGACATAAACATAATTCTGTTACTCAGGAATTAATTCTCACCAAAACATATTTCTGCCACATTGAAATCGCAATATTTAGCTTCCAAACCCACAAAACCCATTCCAAGAGCACTCAGTACAATTACACTCAAAAAAAAAAAAAAAGCAGCTTTGATTTATCACGTCTCATTTATAAAACCTCCTTCTAATCCAATGGTTTTTAACAAAAGATTTCCAATGTTACTGCACTGAAGTAAGCAACAACACTGACAAGTCAAGGCCAGCCCTCAATCCTAAAGCAGTGTTGTTGAGCAGGGCCAACAAACAAGACTTCAAATGCTCACACCAACCTTCCAGTTTTCACTCCAGGAGCACGAACACGCTCTGTGCAGGAGCAGCCAGTCATGACCTTCACCTGAAGAATGAAAGGGGTTCCAAATTTCCATTTTTAAGGTGAATCTCATCATATCCCTGCAGGCTTTAGCAAGATATTTTAAGACTGGGCTTTTGCTTAGGAGGTCACGAAATACACAATCTTTGCTGTGTAACTCTCACTCTCAGCAACCAACTGCTTTCAGGGCAGGGCTTAGTCCTCCATCCCTGCTTGGACCTGTCTTTCCTCCTCGTGATTCCCAACAACTGGCAAACCAAAACTCTGAAAAGCTCCACCAAAACAGGCTGTCTTGCAGTGACAGAGCAGGAGGAGCCAGGAGCAGGGGGTAGCGGGTCTGACTGAACACTGCACTGCAAAAATCTTGGCAATGTAGAAGGATCACCACGAAATCTGGCCACAGTCTGCCTAATTCCTTGAGGGCATGTGGTGGGAGCCAAGCAGGGCTGCAGCCTGAAAAATGTGGCAGAAATTGAGGACTGCAGACATAGGGCATTTAGAGAACAATGACAACCTCAAACCTCATACATAATTATAACCAAAAATAGCTGCCTACTAATTTTTCTCCCACTAATACTTTTAGTAAAGAGCCATTACTCTTCTCAGTTTCATGGAGGAAAGGAAACGTTTATGGAAGCAAAATTATTTAATCATTCATCCACATTTAAGAGATTTGAGGTCCAAGGAATGCAGAAAACAGTGAAATATATTCTGCTTTTCTTTTTGTTTCACCACTGAGTAATTTTCACGAGCGGAATAATCAGGCCTCATCCCCTTTCTGCAAGGTTTAAAAGATGTATAGCACAGAAAATAATCCAGCATCAATACAGGGACAGACCAGAGGACTGAAAGGTCTCCCCAGAGCTTAACTTCTAACACTGATTTTCTGGACTTTTAGTAGAGGTTACATAAGTCTACATAATTTGCAAACTCATTTCCTCCTGAGTCATCTTTTATTTACCTTTTTTCCCCCCGCTGACTTACAGAACTAGCTTTGTGACTAAACAATTTTGGTAAGCCTTGCAATCAACAGGATTAAACAGTGTGTGTTGGGTGAACTACAGACAGAATTCATTTGTCAGATCCCCAGTGCCCTGACTTTAATCAGGGGTAATAAAGCCAGCAGTATTGCTAATCCAATCAGCAAGACCAATGAAAAAATAAATTTGTTACTGCAGTTCAAAAACTGCCCTTTCACTGTGCAAAGCAAAAAAGTGGAATGAAAATCTCTCCCTTTTCCTCTCTCACTCCAAAGGTCTCTAATGAACAGAAAAGGGAGGAGGCAGAGGACTTGCATATCAAAGCCCAGTTGAAATCCAACTTTAATTATTAATACATGTGATGTGCTGAGCAAAGGCAACACATTTGAGGTCTTGCAAGCTTACACTGCAAAATGGGATGTTGCAAAGCTGCATCACTCAAAACCAAGGAGACTGCCTTTTCAAGGAATTTCTCCTAATGAATTGTTGACCTGAATATGGTATTTGTTTTTCCTCCTCCTCTGCTCTGAAACAAAAATTCTTTCAAAACTTAAGCGATTTCTTTTGCCAGGCAATCGCTCTCTGTGCACAGCTGTTTCTTCAGTTCCGTTTGCAGAGGGGCAGGGTGCAGCTCGGAGCGCCGGGAACCACGGAAAGGTTGCAAGGACTGAGCAGGTCATGATGATTAATGGGCTCTTGCTGACTCTGCCGGCTCGGACCGACGCCAGGAGCTTCTCCAGCTCACCTTCAGCAGATACGGATGGCAGCGCTTCTTTGAAGCAAAGCAAAAGCTAAGGAGTGTGTGTGTGTTACACCTCCAGCTCCCCTACACCGCTCCAGGGATTGCCATGGAATCGTGGAAGGGCTTGGGTTGGAAGGGACCTTAAAGCTCATCTCATTCCAGCCACCTGTCCGTGGGCAGGGACACCTTCCACCAGCCCAGGCTGGTGTGTTGGTGTGTTTGTTCCAATCACTTATTACATGGGAATTAGTAGGTTGAGGACTAAAAAGTCCCCTCCTCATGGGGACAGACCCCCAGCTTTTATAAGATTCTGTGCTTTTCACAAGCACTGAAAAATCCCTTGTCCTCTCTTTGTCTCCATCAATTTTTAAAATTATATAGACTCCAAGAATTTTTAAAATTCTAGACTCCAAGGCTGAGAACGGACAATTCTTCAAAAATTCATTATTTAGCCCTTAATAGAAAAAGTTTGTTTTGGGTTTTTTTAAAGTACATTTAAAAACAAGATATCAGCTTCACAGGCAGATCTTAATGAGAGCAAGGACTAAAATAATAAACATCTTATACGTCGTCACTTTATGCCAGATTTTTTCTGAGAGAACCACGGCAGTGAAAGAGCACCTTGGACCTCACCCACCTTATGCCATGTGTCCCTGCCTACATCTGACTATTGACTTTGGAAATCTAAACCAAAACAACATTCCCGTGGCTTTTGCAAGACCAGAAAGAAAATCCAGTTAAGGGCAGTCTCTGTCAAAGAGGGAATTTCTCTTGGGTCTGCTCCTATTTCTTATGGTCACAGCACCCCAACTTTCTTCCTCTGACTGATATTACTTCAGTGGAAAACAACCCCTCTTAAGTAACATAATTCTGGTCAAATTTGAGATTCTTCAATATACTTGTAGGGATATAAGTCACTGTATTATAGGGCTTGGGTCTTTTCCCCATCAGGCCCCAATTCTCCAAGCTTTTCAAAAAATGAAGTGGATGTCTAGACAGCATCACCTCCTGCTTGCTGTTTGTGAGGGTTCCACAGATACGGCAACTCCTTTTGCCTCCATCAATTTTTAAAATTATGGACTCCAAGAATGTGGCTGAGAATGGACCAATTTTTTAAAAAATTCATTATGTAAGCCTAAATAAAATTTCCCTTCAAAGAACAAGTATTTAATCTTTTTTTTAAGTAATTTTAAAAACGAACATGTCAAAAGTAACCCGGTTAAGGAATAACCCCCCATCTCACTACAGCATTAGATTGACACTCTCCTAAGATCCATCTTGTCAACCAGATTCTGAAAAGGTGCAGTAATTGTTCAAAATCACCAGTGAGTGCAAAGCAGTAGTAAGATGAGTTTGCATTTATGACAAGATGGCAATGCCTTCTTGAGATTTTTTTATTAGAAGCTACATTCTCACCTATATCATTGTTACTTTGGCTGGATACGTTGTTCCAGACAACAAAGCAGCTGTTGTAAAATAACCAGTGCTAATACTTTAATTATAGCCACATCATCATTAACTTGTGCTCTCTCAATCTGTTGCCTCCACCTGTTATTGTTAAATTTATATTTATCTTATTATAATACCTAGGAAATAAATTATCTTCCTGTTATGTAGCTTTATGTTGCTCAGCAAAACCAAGAATGATCAGGACTTTCCTACGCTACCAAAAAGAGGAGAATAAATTTTTTAAAAGTTTTCTTGCAGTTTTTTCCCTAATGTTACTGGCATGTGATGCAATGCCTGAGGAACTCCAGCCTCGAGGTTAATGCACTTTCATAAGGAGAGAAGCAAAAAAAGTTCATAAACACTTCATAAAGCCCACAGGCACTGATGAAAAGCAGAATATACATCAAATATAAAACATTAATCAGGGTGGCAACCTCTTAGCAGGTAGGCACTGTCTATTTGAACAGATTTTTTTTGTACCCCTGTTGGGTTAATGAAGCAACTTTTGCTGGTTGTTCAAAGAAAAACCACTCTCTCTACATTCCCTCTTATTATCAAGGTCTGTTGATCACTGAAGTGGAAGCTCTTTTGGTCCTCTGAGTGGCAGCAGGAAACACACAGCCATGAGTTGATTGAAAGTCTGAGATATGGACTTGGGATCAGCTCCCAAACAAAGGTATAGTTTGAGAAGCAGTGACACACTGTCTAGAGCTGAAAAAAAATAGATGGTTGTCACATATGACAACCCCAACACAAGTCCCTGACACCTCACCTGTGAGCCTACCCAGAAAAGCGGGGAACAGCAACAAAAGTTTCTGAAATTCTCTCCAGACAACAGAATTACTTCAAATTTTCCCCAGACATCAAAAAGACTTCAATTAATCTTTACTCTGATAGACTGTTTCAGGGCACATTTGTAAATGGCCCAGGGAACCATAATTAAGCAGTTAACTTGATGAACAGCTGCACTTTTTTGAAAGCAGTCATTAAAAGTAAGGGCAGAGTTACCTGCCTCATTGTTTAACAAGATCCATTAGAATAAAAACATGAAATAGCAACCCTGGAGGAGAAATCATTCTTCAGAAAATATTAGATGGTTACATTTGGTTTCCCCACAGAGTTTCTTCCTAGGCTCCAGATTTCTTTGGGAGGAAGGCAGCATCTCATTACTGCTCTTGCTCTTTTCAAAGAACAATGCTCGTTATTTAGCTAAAGAGAAGGCATTTCAAGGAAGTGGGTGACCTCTAAATACTTTTTGGATATGAAAATTCAGAAAAGATACATATGGGTCGCAGCTTCCTGGAATTCTCAATTAAAACAATGTTACCCAAAGTATTAAGATGTCACACCGTCACAATAGAGGTGTGTTATTCACAAAACATTTTATCTCGAGTGTTTTTCTAATGCTAATTTATAATGACTCAGAATTGTATTCACTTGCAAAAACTATACGCACATTAACACAAAAGCTTTTCATGCTGTCAGGGTTCGACAACAACAACAACAAAAAACCAACCTAGGAGTCTTCAGTTTTGAAAAGAGCTGGCTGCAATACACAAAGATATATTTAGTTTCTTTACAGCCAATTGGCTTATCAAGCTGCTATAGAATAGATTAAAGAAAAGTGTCTGAAGGTATAGCTCGTCCTTATTAAGTATCATGACAAATTCTATTTATTTTTGTATGAACTTGGTTACGGGTTAATGGGAAGCCTCTACTGACTACCACTCATGATGGTGCCAGGATGTTCCTACAGGGCACATCAAAAGGAAGTGCAAGAGAAGCATCATCATTATTATTTCTTTTAAATCTCATCTCCCTTTGTGTAACAGAGTCAACTTCAGTGGCATCCGAAGTCTCTTTTCAAATACAAAAAGAAATTAATTCAGTAAAAGAAAAACAATCAGACAAGAGGTCAACTTTCTCACTGAAGGGACAATTAGTGCCTGAACTATTCCCAAAGTAGCAGTGGAGAGACTTGAGAGTATTTGGATCAAACTGAAGACAGAAGGAATAAAGAAAGCCTGACCTGGACACACAGTGCAGATTTGTTTCAATTTATGGTGCCAACAACCTGAAGGGGGAGGAACTGTATTTTGCTTTTGAACAGAGTTGGTTTAAGGTCTCATTTATGCCCCACTGAACTTTACTCAAACCAAAGCACTTGGACTAAACACTCGAGTATTTACCACTATAGTGGTAAATAGTAAAAGAAACTATTTTTCTGGAACTGAGAAAAAGAGTTTGCCCAGAGAAGTTGTGGAGTCTCCCTCACTGGAGATGTTCCAGAACCATTGGGATGCAATCCTGTGCCTTGTGCTCTGGGATGACCTTGCCGGAGCAGGGAGGTTGGACCAGATGTGGTCCCTTCCAACCTGACCCATGCTGTGATTCTGTGACTCAGCTTTGAAAGATTGTGGCCAACATTTTACAGCCCCAAAGTCTTCTCTCAGTTGTCAGGCTCACATACCCTCTCTATTTCTCACATCATTTAGGTAACCAGTATTGCTGGAAATCCAAGCTCTAGGAGCTACCTGTCCTTCAGGAAGTGAACAGGTTACCAGCAAAACAGATACCCCTTGATGGAAAGGGTTAAACCTCACATGAACTGGCACATAGGAGTTACAAAAATAAACTTAAGATAGGGAAATTTGGGTTAATTATTGCTATTTTCACCAACCCATACGTCCACAAACATTGAACAACGTGCTTCAGTTTCTCTCATACATCACAAAGTTTACGTGATGGAACTCCCACGTGCTCAGAGATGAGGTGATAAGGGTGTCATTTAATAAAATATGAGTGTACTGATGCCTTTAACTCAGCCCTGAGAAAGAAGAGGCAGACAAAACCAATTTGGCACTTGGCCCTGCAATTTCGGTGCCTCTGCGGCACTTTGGATTAACTGAGGAGCTGCAGCAGATGAAGCTGCATTTTGTACTTTCCTCACACTGCAGCTTTTAGTGGGAACAGCAAAAAAATATTATCCTCTAAGCTCTAACCTTGTGTGAGCACGAAAGGTTAAACAGGCAAAAATCAGGCCACATAATGAGAGACTGAATGAAGGGAAGAGAAACCTTCCCGGCCAAAGTGCTTTCTGCTTCTGGAGCAGATAACCAGTCAAAGATCACGCAATCTGCCTCCAGAAGATAAAGTTTGTGGTGCCTGTTCAATGCAAAGGCTTCTGCTTGTTCAGCACAGTATTCTTTTTTTTTGTATTTGTTTCCCTTAGACCTTGGTGATCTTTCCTGCATTCAATTGCTCGGCTCTATTTCTCATCATGCTGCGTGTTACAAAAGCAACTATTCAGGACTTGGAGGTGCAGAAACTCCTTATCTTGAATTTTAAGGACAGATTACGGTAACCTCACTCACAGTGGAGGGTATTTTATACAAAGCGGTTGCACCACCGAAGTCCCTGAGAACACCAGTGCTACAGAATATGGCACAACAGGAGCAGAGATATCACAGAGAATCAAAACGTTTTCTTGGCACTTTGTGCTGGCTGATAAATACACTGACACAGTACAAAATTTAATTGATACTGGAAGTCTTTGGTATTTATTACCTAAGAAAATTTACATAAGAAAATCCATACCTGCACCAGAAGAGTAGGGCAAGCTGCATTTGTAAAATTCTCCTTGAATTAACTATTTTTACAATATTTCTTTCTGCCTGGATTGAAAGCAATATTCTGAATAAACCCAAAGGGGAGGGCAGACTTTTCTTTCTTTGGAATACATTCAGATGCCAAACCACAGGGATTGCTTTGGCTCTAGAGAACTAAGCCTTCTAAATTTATGCTCCTGGCAGGAATTACAAAAAGTAAATCAACCTCTAAAGGGGAAAAGTAAATACAATGTCATTTCCAAGAAAACAAAATTGTGGGAAATCATCTGTCATGTATCAGAAAAGTGAAGATGAGCAGAGTTGAGCATCCGTGGGCACAGGGAGACTCACAAACCTGTCCATCTCACAGATGGGGCTGAGCTGGAGACTGCCAGCCCCGACAAGGTCAGGCTGGCAGCAGTCCCGGTGACAACGGGACCACAGTCCAGCCAAGCGTGCCACGAACAGGCTGCCAAACAAATCTCACCCTCTGACCTACAAATTGTGCCCATCAGTGTTTTGCAGGTGAGAAACGGGATCACAGAAATCCTGCACTGACTTTGACTTGTTCAGGCTTTATTCGAGTTCGTCTACAGGTTGTTCCCTCATCGCTCCGCACTGAATCACGGGCTACCACAGCTTATTGCGCTTCAGACGAATTTCTAAAGACTGTACAGGTGCAGGGCACCTCACCTGCCCCTTAAATCCCACCAGCTCCCTCACAGATGTTCCTCTGAACGCCAACAGCAACGAGGGTGCTCACCACCCCCACACAGCAAACCCAACAAAGGCTTCAGATGAGTAGAGCGAGCCAAGAGAGCCCCAGGATTCTTGGCACCCACATCAGTGACAGAAAAGCTCTGTAGGCTACCTTTTAACTAAAAACATCTATATGAAGGCTTTTATTTTTTCACAGCATTTCTTTTCGTTCCACTGGTTTTGGTTTAAAACTTCGAAAATCATCTTAAGTAAAATTACTGTATGTATGCAATCCAAGAGGTTTTTTTATTCCATATCACTGAATCTCACAGAGATAGCGTTGAAAATACTTATTATCTCCAGAGACCAACTTTTTTATTCAGTCCTTATTAAGGAGGTTAACGTCAGCATTCCTTAAAATAACTTGAAAAAAATTGGTTTATTCAAACATTGTGCTGGGATTCTGGGATTAGCTCTGTCATTTACACTTCTCCGTATACTCTAAGTAGGATCATATCACAGTCACAAATTTCTTATTTCTCCAGAAGTATCATTTGTTCAATACCACATCTCATGTCGTCACACATGCCATTAACTTGAATCACTTTTTTTTTTTACTTCTTTCTATGACATAAGCAATGCTGAGAAGCAAGTAAAGCTAGAGGACCAAAGGGAAGTACAGAAAGACACAACCTGACTGTCAGCCTGTCTGAAGTCAGAGCAAATATGGGATCATTCAGTGGCCTCAGCTGCAGGAACCTGCACAAAAGCAAGCAAGGTGCCACCATGGCACAGCAAACTGCCATTTCCATCACTTCCTATGAGCTTTGTGTCCTATTAGCTCAGCTCCCAGATGCAGCGTGGCTAAATTAGCTAAAAAATAGCAACAGGTAGTATGGGGGAAATTCTGAGCTAACCCAGCTGAGAGCACACAGCAGAGTCAAACTGTCTTCATTCTGAATTAACACCAGAAAGAGGTGGTAGGAGGTGAAAAACAACAGCCCAGCCAAGCACAAAGAACCCACCAACTCAGCCCACGCAAAGCAAGCCCCCAGCCACGCCAACCCGGGCAGGTCTCCTGGCTCCCCCAGCTCGCCCCGCATGTCATCCCGCAACATATGGTGAAATTCTGCAACAGCACCAGCGAGTTATAAAAACTGCCACGCTTGAAGTGAACGCATTTTCTGCGCTTTGCAAGAGGGACTCTGTGCAAGCACCTTCTGCTGAACAGCACGAGGGATCATAACACTCCTCCCAGCTCCCGACTGCTGTCACAGCCGTTCCGCAGATGTCGCGCTCCGAGGAGAAAGTGCTCTCCCAAATGCCTGCTCTCTTCCCCTTCCCAAAACAAGAGAGGTGTTGGCTTGCAGGGTTAGCCAGCCCTCTTCCAACTGCTTGGATCCATCAGCCAGCAAACCCCTCCTGGAGCTGCCCCTCTCTGCCTCCTGACTGGTGGTGCCTGGGAGCTTTCCAGGGCAACACAACCCTTTTCTGAGGGGTCTGCCCAAGAGAGAGACAGAAGGTTATTCTGTTCCCACTGCAAATATTATTCACTACCTGTCACCAAAGGCCAACAGTGTCTGGTGCTGTGTAAACATAAAGATACTTTACTGTACAGAGAATGTAGACTCGCTGGCTCTTTATGGATAAATAGATTTACTGAACATAGATGCTACCCTAAAGTAACCAGGCATTAATACAGTGAAATAAGGGCAAAACAACACCAAGCAGTGACCTATACAGTTTTTACCTATCATAAACAAGAAATGAAGGCCTTTGATATACAAGAAACACTCCTGTAGGCTTGAATCCATTTTAAATGGATTTTGTTTAGAGCCACTTTCAACTCCTACTGCTTTCTTACAAACCTCAGGACTTCATTTTTAAACAAGGAACCCTTTGTATTCTGTCACACATCCACAGTAGTAAAAGCCAGATGTGAACTGCAGAGTCTCATTAAAAGCATCATTGCAAAGAGGTGATGGAAGCTTAGAGGACTTATGACCAAGCAGGGAGGTCTGAGATTCCACTAAGAGTTCAAGAATACACTTTCAGGGAATAAAGCTGTTTAATGTGAAACAGCCTTTGAACTTTCAAATATGGAGAGTGCTGAGAGCACCACTGTTTGTAACACAGTGGTAAGAAATAAAGATGACCAGCATTTGTTAGGTTTACTTTATCCTAACAATGCTGAAAATAACTATGGCTCCTAGTCAAATAAATTCTGTGCTCCCAATACTAATTCCAAAGTTTAATGGCTTTAACCCAGATTACAGCTAATACCTCCCCACGCTGAAAATAACCCCAATTTTCACAAATTGCCTTACTGGAAGCCTGAAATGGGAACAAAGGCACTCTCTGCTTGAAAGGAACGGTTTCCACCAGGGACAGAATGCTTGAGGCACGTTGGTGGTCCAGTAACTTGGAAGGCAGTGTCCCTACTCCCATTCTGGGACAGATGGAAGGATCCAGAGCTGATGTTTCACGTGGTTCTGTTTCTCTTTTCACAAGAATCATGCTTACAAGGAATATTAAATAAAATGTAGGCTGAGTGGAGTTAGGGCTTTAAATATATTTGGGATTTCTGCTGTGACCATTGTGCACATTGCTGATAGGGCACTTTGGTTGGTAATTAGAGGGATGGAGTCTTGACAAAGGTAGTAAGGTCCTTACAGGCACTTTCCTGGCTCAAATGCTTAAAAAAACCTCAAGCCAACACTCAGAACATACACAGACAAAATTAACATTGTACATTTGGTATCAGACTAGGTAAGACTCCAAATTTTGCACCTTTCAACAGACAAGGTACTTCAGCAAAATAGTCTGCTCTGCCCCTACAGGACACACAAAAACTCTGATCCTTCTGTTTTCCTAAATATCCATTTTGTTTTAAATAAAGTCACATCTCCCACTTTCCCTTTATCAGAAGCATAAAGAAGACATTGCACCAGAGAGTAATTGGACAGATTTAGGGATTCAAACTTATCTCCTCTTTCAGGAATGATATAAGTGAATTTAATCCAGAAAAACTGTATCATTAATATGTGCTTACAGGCCTTTCCTTGAGCTTTCAAGTTTGCAGAACAGTGTGAGTTATCATATCAAAGCCTTAAGCATCAGACAGAGAAAATGTGAGTTGCAAGGTCTGTGATGAAACATTAAGATAAGGTGAGGAAAAAAGTTCCATTTTCACATACGTAATTTCATTTTTCTTTAAAAAATAAGTGCTAACTTTCCCAGCCTTCTCAGCACCACTGTGTGACTCTCCTTGTATTAATTCCAGTACCCACAGCTAAAAGAGATGAAGTTCAATTCTGGGTTTTGTGACAAACAGAAAAAGTTATCAGTGATGAAATATTTCCATCTGGTAAACAAAGTGCCAGAGAAATATCAGAACCACTGTCAGCAGCAGCAGCAGCAAGGCAGAGATTTCCATTCAACCTTTAGCTTTTCTCTTGCTATCTTAAGTACTTAACATTTTCTTTCACTTCACAGCAGGCTGCTTGAAAGGGAAAATAATTCAGAATTGTCTACACAGAGAAACAACAAGACTGTATCTTAATACAGCAAAGAATTTGTCATTAAAATGACTGTTTCCTAAGTTTCATATACAAAAACTGTCCTGAAAGTACCACTATCAAGACTGACGCAGGAAAAAAAAAATAAACAGGAATTTAACTAGTGATTCAAATCCAAGGAAGGTAGAATATACATAAATTTTTAAATGAAAATCCTTGTCCTTATTTTTTGTGAGATGTTATCTAGATCACCTCTTCCAAACAGAAAGCCCAGTTTACTGGCAGCTGAGTATCAGACACTGCATCGTTATTGTTGTTTGTTATCTGCAGCTTGCACAGGCAAAGTATATTAATAAACGTCCCCCTCGTCTCCAGCACGCTACAGCTTCCAGTGTGCAAGTCTTTGCATAATACTGCAATAGCTGGATTGAAAATCCTGCAGAGGGATGAGATTCCTGACCCAAATGGCTGGACAAATTCCTCCTCTGAGACTTCCCCCAGAGCAGAGGCTGATTCTCCTAAAACAGAGCCACATCCTTGGGTATGCAGAGCAAGGGAACGCTGCTGACAGAGACAAATTTCCTACAGATAGCACATGAAAGGGAAAGCTCCCGGTGCAGGGGGGATGATCACAGGGCAGAAAAACAGAACACTGAGCTCATTTTACCTGAGCCACAGAAAAGGTACATCTGCTCCTGAATAGAGGCAGTGTTAGCCATGCAATCAATGCTTCTAATTAGCTGCTAATTATAGTAGCTTAGGAACTAGTCATGGCATAGTCACTCAACAGCTGAGATCATAATTTTAAACAGAAGTTCCTGTAGGAAAAAAAAATATTTCTGAAAAAAAAAAAAAAGGAGCACTGGCACTTTCTAGTGTCAAGCAACAGCAATTAAAAGCAATTACAAACAGAGGATTTGCTTTCCCATATAATCATATTCCCTCAAATCTGTCTGCTGGAAGTGTGAGGGGAGGGTCAGGCAGGAGAGAAACACACAGAGAGCTGCACGGGTCAACCCAATTTATTTGCAAGTCTCAGTAGACTTCCAAAATAAAAAATCCTTATGAAAGGGAAATGTGTCAGCCACACAGGTCTGATGTTAAATATGTCTTGGCTTTAGAAAAGAAGATACAAAAAATATTCAATGATGAAGCACAAAAGATTAATAGTTCTAGTCGTGGTCAGGCATTTGATGAATTTTCTCAAACTGACAAGGTGGGAAAAGTGAAGATCAAAACAATTGGTAGCAACAATAAAATATCAAAAGGAGAAATAAAATGTGAGGACAGACCCTGCTGCAGGTGACAAAGGGGAGCAAACACTTGACAGTGAGAAAAACTCTAGATTAAGATCCATCCAGTCTCTGGGGTAGCTTTTCCAAAATGAATTGCTTGAGATTTGGTTTATCAACTTCATCTGCCTTTTTTCTAATTCTCTTATGGCTTTGTTCAAAACAGGAGCTAGCTTACTGTTTGCTTTTACCTAGATTTGAAGTTATAATTCTGTTTTCCCACAGAAACTGAAATTCCAGGTATTCCAATTATTTCCTTGGGCTCTTACATATGTACTTTTGAATGGAAAAGCTAATTAACAGATTGGTTAGATGTTTTAAAGGGATCTCTGACTCCTTTGAGGACTAATTGCAGTGGGGAGAATGGGGTTGCCATGTTTTCTGTCTGGGTATTAATTGGAGTGAAAAAACCTGCTGTATCCTCTTTTGCCTGCCAGGTACATCACCATTCCCTGAGGTTATCTGCTAACCTGCACATAATTATTTATTTTCTTTTGAGTCCAAGTGTTGCAACTTCCCTTGTTCATGTCCATACAGACTCGTGAAACCCCCAGACTGGGATTTGCGGCCAGATCTTGGTGCTCTTTCTTCTACTGGCTCCTTCTTCTCTGAGACATCAAGCAGATACATTTCCCTGCCTCACCTCACTTCCAAGGTCCCCAACAGCTCTGTCCCATCAATCAAGATGTCAGACTCCATTAGCCATATGATAAAAATAAAAGCAAACATCTCTCCTTGCCTGTTGTCTTACATTGTCTCTCACCTTGAGGGACCAGACAGGGACACAACTCTCCCTCAGCAAAACTAAATCACTGCCCACCTTCAAAAATTTCTGGAGCAACTTCGTGACTAAGAAACTCAACAATTACATCACAGGTATGACAAAAGCACAACCTAAACCAATAAGTAGTTTAAATTCTCATTGGTTTTCTACCTTCCTTTTACATTTAACGTGTAATTCTGAGCAGTGATAAGCAAAATCGCTTTGTATTTTCCCCACTCTGAGAACCTCACCCATAACTGGACTCCACAGTAATGATATTTAAGTGAAATACCATAAAAAATATTGCATGCTTCTTATACCCATGAATTAAACATGAAATAAATCTACTACTTCCATCTTTCAACAGAGGCTGATAAGCTCAGTATTTCTGTCCCCCTTTTCCCCTCCAAATCACCAGGAACATGCTCCTCTTTCTCCTTCTGGCCTCCACCCAACCTTTATGATTTGGCAGTTCTGTATGTTGATATATCAAGTATTTTCCAGTGAACCATCTCAACCCCTTTCAATGTCACACTGAGGGACAATGCACTTGCTCGTGCTAAAAGGGTTTTATTACACTTACCAATATTTTCTAGTCTTCTAATGTTACTAACTGTGGAGAAACAGAGTATGCTGGGCAGGCAGAGTGCATTAATCTTACCGCCAGAAAGAGTAAGAGCTTTGCACTGGAAGCATCTGGTAAAAGTACACTAGAGACCTTGAAATCATGACTGGTGTTCTTACTATTTGAAAAAAAAAAAAAAAAAAAAAAAGTGAAAATACACACTAATTTGATTTCCCAGATCCTGTTTGCCCAATAGGAACCATCTGCTTCTATTCATTGACTCCTATCCACCCTGATCCAAAGTTCATGAAGCCAGCAGCAACCATCCATTCTTTGTCTGCAATGCCTCTGCATTAATCCAAAGCAGAACATGAAATAAAGAATGTTAAAATGAGCTTTAACAATCTACAAAATTCTTCCATTATGCAGTTTATGGCAAACGATTATCACTGCACTTTGGATTCCCATGATGAGTTACTTTCTTAATAACCTCCTGAGGGCATCATAGAACAGAGTCAATGGCTGAAAATTATAGGGCAAACGAGACAGCTCCCCATTGTTGTTTTACATTCAACAGCAACAGAGATGCAATGGAGTGACTTGGGCTCTGCAGTCCAAGATGATCTCAGTAACTGGAGTGAGTGCAAGAGTAGAAATAGCAGAGCTCCTCTCAACTTCACTCAGCAATGCCTGAGTATTTTTGTCCTCTGAAAGGACACGTTTGAGACACTGAAATAACAGCAGACAGAGCTGGTGCAGAGCAACACATTTTCACAAAGAGGAGGAGCTGTAAAAACCCTGTTTTCTGGACAGCACCCCATTACTCATCAGGGACAGCTGTAATGGAAACAAGGACTGTGTGAATCATCTGAGCTGCTCTCTAGGAACACACTGGACCATTCTACATAGGCCATAATAATAACATTTCTTATTCTACAATGGACTTTCAGATTAACTGTCTTATCTGGTTTTATGATGCTGTGCTCGGTGCAATTCAGCACAGCAGGGCTACAGGAGGTAAATCACTTCACCAGCTCTCCACCCAGAAAGCCACAGTATATCTTGAAAGGAAGTAAATATTGATCAAACCTCTGTCATAATTACAGAGCCTTCAGAATGTTCCATTTGCACCAAGGAAATTTTGCCATTACTGGGGAGGACTGCGTACCTGCAGGGAGATCTACTGCCTCTAAAATTAAATTGGAAGAATAATTTCAACTGAAAGTCAGGTTAGTATGAGCACTGGCCAATGTTAATTCCAGCCCTAAATCATGTCCTTCTGCAAATGATGACCAGTGAACAGATGTAGAATTACCAAGTCAAAACACAAACAGGAAGATGCTGCAATATGCATAAATTCTTTCAGCGTGTACCTTGATGATATTTATTTTTCCTAAAGTTTCAGGCAACTTACTGATGAGACAAATAAAAATCTAGAAAACAGTTTTCTGCAGGCTGGCTTTTTTTCTCCTTTTTTTAAAGGATAACAGTCACAAAACATAAAACCTTTGAAGAACCTTAATATCACTGTATTTGCACAAGGTTACAACAGTTTCTAAAACTCTTTCTGTGACTATCCTTCCTCATTCTTGTTAGCTGTGTAACAGTTGTCAAACACCTCATTACAAGATAAGCTCAGTTTCACTTCAGAAACTGAGGAATAGACAAATTAACTGACAACCCCAAGAACAAATTGGCAGTAAAAAATGGGATCAGAAGCTGCTTTTTATAATCCCATGAAATACATATCTCAAAAAAGCATCATTAATGAATTTTCTCAGAAGCAACCTTTGAAAATTCATCCTAAGAGGTGAGCAACACAAAAAAACGTAAAAATAAAAATAAGTGGGCATAAAACCTGTAAGATCATCAGGTGTTTTTGAATCTCCAGACACAAGAGAAGAGGAAAAATAACATAGGAAGAGGAAACATTGCTAAACAAGTGTAACAGATAAATGTTTTTATATCTTAAGGAGTTAATAATTTACAGAGTGTTAGAGATAATTACTTGTTTGAGCAAGCTAAGCACTGGACAAATTTTAAAGCCATCAGGGTTTTTTTATTACAGTGTATCAGCTCAATTCTGATTCAGAAAGAAATGTGTTTTACTCAGAAAATAAATTGTAGACATGATGTTCTCTTTGAAAACCAGTCCAAGCCCCCCCATTCTGCTGCAAGAAACGCTTAGGGGAGAAGCTGTGTTTCAAATTTATTAATGATTCCTCAAGTTGTTATAGAAACGCAATTGCAGCGAGGCAATGTCGAGAGACACGAGCCCCTTTCATGTTCACTTTCAGAGGAGCTGGTTGCTGAGGTTACCTAACAATGAAGGAACTTGTACATCCAATTCCCTCTTCACAAAAGCACCACAAACCCAGGGCTTTCCACACAACAATTGCTGGCTAAAGCAACCACTGGGCTTTATTTACAGTGGGCAAATGTAGAAAACACTGCTATCTGCTTCCTTCAAATACCTGTTGGCCATTGTACCCAGAATCGGTTTTTCTAAGAAGACATCAAAAAGTTTTCGCTGGGGAAGCAGAACACTGCAGTTGTAAAACAGGCTGCAACTCTACCAACTGCTTCTGAGCTTACAGCATGTCCTGATTCATTTGTACTTTCAGTAGGACAATTGAGTGCTCAGTGAGACATTTAGGGTGAGATCTTAAGAGACTTACATACGCTCTAATACCTTCAGTCAGGACTGCAGATCCTTTCAGCAACAACTCCAGGGATGAACAGATAACCTAAGTGTGTTTTTTCAGACTTGTCAAGCACGTTCTACCTGCTGTCAGCATCAAAAACTGTTGGGCTGTTTCTCCTCTTCAAGAGGCAACAGAATTTGTGAGGGAAGCTGAACATGTAGGGCTACGAAGATGGTGAAGGGCCCTGAGGGGAAGCCAAATGAGGAGCAGCTGAGGACACTTGGACTGTTCAGCCTGGAGGAGACCGAGGGGAAACCCCACAGCAACCCAAAAAACTTCCTCATGAGGGGAAGAGGAAAGGCAGGTACTGATCTCTTCTCTTTGATGACCAGTGACAGGACCCCAGGGAATGGTTGGAGCTGTGTCAGGGGAGGTCTAGGCTGGGTACCGGGAAAAGGTTCTTCCTCCAGAGGGTGGCTGGCACTGCCCAGGCTCCCCAGGGCAGTGGGAACGGCCCCAAGGCTGCCGGAGCTCCAGGAGGGTTTGGACAACCCTCTCAGGGACAGGGGAGGATTGTTGGGAATGGTTCTGTGCGGGGCCAGGAGTTGGACCTCGTGGGCCCCCTTAAGTTGGTCATGCAAAAGAAATGAAGTTTGTTGTTTTCCTACAAATTGCATTTGAATATGATGCAAGTGAGCAGGGCTGAAAAGTCAAGGATGGATGGAGGAGAAGGCAAAGAGGAAAAAAGAAAAAAAGGAAAGGTTTGTTTTCATAATTACAAACAGATTTCAAAAGGAAAACTCAGTTATATTACAGTCAAGGAGTGCTTTTCCATCAATTCTAAGGGAGCTATGACTTCACCCCCAGACGGTTATGAAGTACAACCAGCTACTACATCTTTTTTTTTTCTTTCTTTTTTTTTTCTTTTTTTTAACAAAGAGAGAAATAGTAAAATGAAAAACCTTCAAGTCTGGCAAATCCCAGAACAGCAACTGAATACAAATGAGCAGATAAATGATGAAGTGTGCTAAAGCAATTCTTCAATGGGTTGGAGCAAAATAAAATTTTGCAATCTCACTCCACATCCCCAACGTGATTTTTGTGAAACTGGAACTAGGAAATCATGGCTGGGTATCAGAGTGTGTCTCACCAGGTGGCTAAACAGCTTCAACAGATTTAATAAGCAACTCTTACAACACATCTGTGAGGTGTACACAACCACATTTGCTAAAAAGAGACAATATTTTTTAAAATTGTTTCAAAACCTTCAGAATTTATAATTTTTTAAGTTCTTGCAATGCGATCTCTAACTGGTATTCTTAAAAAAAATTAAAAAAAAAAAAAAATAGCTGCAACCGCACTCTGGGCTTTTCTCCTTTGGCCTCTTCCCAATTTAAGTCTTGATTACCTGTGTTCTGTATGGGGTGGTTCCAGAGATGGGATCTGTGCCAGCCTTTAACAAGACTACAGAGTGTTTCTGCACCTTCCTGCCCTTTCTATTAGGTAAGCACAGACAGTAGGGCTGCACTGCCCAGTCACTTTGCATCCAACACCCTTTCAGACACATTCAGAAACACTTCCTTGCTGGTACAGCTTGCACTGGGTCCCAGCTCAACATTTATACTGGTACCAGTATAAAAGCACTGGAAGAACACTGTGTACCTCCGCAGTTAAAGGAATTGGTCTTGTTTACGATTCATTTATCTGCTCAGATCTGCATGGAATGAAAGAGGTGCCTGAATTCCAAAATTAAGAAAAATACATTCAATAGAAGGTGCTCTTGGTAGATTTGGTTTAACAAAGTAAATGAGTCTTTCCTTTGTCAGCCTTCTCTCTACAGACTTTTTGCTCAGCATTTATCCAGTCCTTAACACACAAGCCTCCTGCTACATGTCATAATGCCTAAAAACTCCAGTTCAACACTAAGGAATGCAATTCTCTATTCAGAGCTCTAAAAGATTATGAGAAAAGGCTATTTTTCACAGAATTGGCATAAAGAACACTAAATAATTTCCAAATAAATGAGTTGTGTATCATTTCTGTGTATGTATCATTTATATGATTAAACCAGTAATGGCACACATGTCAGGCTTCACTTAATGAAGATGCTAAAAAATTAAATGCCTTATTTTTGTTATGCTGTTCAGAGGGTGTTGCTGCCTCTTCTCCTGGCCAAACACAGTCTGAAATTTAGATTAATTTCATAAATAACTTCCTCTTACAAACCTGAACCATAGACTAGAAAAGAAACTTCTCACAAGCCCTTCCCACCTCCTGTGGCATTTTCTACTTCTCCGATAAAAAGATCTCAGGCTCTAAGAGCGGCCTTTTATTTCCTTACTGGTTATAGTTCAGTAAAGCTGATATAACCCAGAATGGCTTTAAAAGAAGATATCCCCTGGATAAGATCCATGGATATTTCAGCTTTGTCCAATAAGAAAAAATTGGTTTCACTCTTACATAACAATATGGATGATGAACCTGTCTTGAAAACAATTTCTTACCAGAGTGTTCCAGAGCTGGACAATGTGCCTGCAACAATTACAGTCTCATCCACACGGATGACTGATGATCTGAGAGTCCAGTGTGTCTTCCTGAACTTTATTTAAACTCATCACAGCTACCTAATTGCTCTGGAGATCTGACAGAATTTCTCTCCTTCCATGTCCAGACATTTATCAATAGCTTTGAACCAGCACCGAGGCTTTCAGTGCCTTTTGCTGCTTTATCTTCCAGAAAGTGAGGGATTTGGGGAATGCAGGCCTGCCAGAGCATTAGGCAAAATAGTACTGGACCTGCTCAACCCCAAAGCTGAGCCAGTGGGAGATATCACATCTACAGGAGATATTGAGGTATAAATTAAGTGGGGACCCATCCTTGCTCCACAACATACAGGCTACGTACCTGACATAGCACTGTCACAGGAGGACTAAAAGCTCCTTCTCGTAAGGCAAGTCCTGCCACAAAACCTTTTGCAAACTACTTTTCAAGCTCCCCAGTTTCAATTACCCAAAGTGTTTTCAGACTGGGGCCAGTAAAGCTGCTCCTGATTTACAATGATGGAAATAGAGGAAAATTTCGCAGGAGAGTTCACAGAAAGTTAATTGGCTGAACTTACAGGCAGAGAGACTTTCTCCCTTAGACCATTACAGAAAGTATAGAATTAAGAACAAAATGATCCTCTGAACTTTTAAGCACAACTTAAGTCTACAAGACAACAGAAGGGGAGAAGACAGCAAGTGTTCAGCTCCAGCACTGGCTGAGTCAATTCCCACAACATTCATCCCCCAACCTAAATGCAAAGCTGACTGCCAGAGAACAGAGATTAATGTATATTTTAGAGATGCTCCCCTGCTGCATTCTCCCTCCATCCTTCCAACATTCTCTCTTCCTTTACAGTCGCCATTGGCAGGTCTTTCACATTTCTACGACTGCTGGTGAGCCTGAGGACGAGAAGAGGGCTCGAATATGGAACTACATTATGGAGGAAAGAAAACCACCAACCAGACAAGGACTCCAGATGTCACAGCAAACTCCTGTTGTTTGTGTTACAGTGCAGTATTCATGACAAGTGGCAGCAGTGGGGCAGAAGGACAACTGAGAACCTTTAAGCATTAACTTTTCTTGTTCCTCCTCTTGTAATCTACAACAGCCTAAAACTCACACCCATCCTGCTGCCATTTCCAGTGTTGGGCCCTGGAAAACTGGATAAAATTATAGCCTAAAAATTTCACCCAGCACACTGAGGATAAGTGTTTGAAATTCCCACTAAAGTGAAACAGATGTTGGAATGCAGCAGTGGAACCGAGAGTTGCATCACGGCACAGAAATTATTTTGAAGAATTATTTAGAAGTGTTTGGAAGACACTATACTTCTAGCATTAGGCCAGCTTATAATAAGATGAACATTTTAACATTAATATAGAACAGAGCTGAAAACTCAACCCTCATTTCTATCGACTGCAACACATTTCTCCTGAAAACGGGTGATGAGAGAAGATGTGTTTTCTTTCAGTGCCAGACATGCACATGGATCTGACACTGAGGAAAGTGTTTCACAATATTCCCCAGTGGCTGCAGCTATAATCCAGAAACCGATCCTTTAAGAGCATTTAGTCATAACACTGGTACTTTGCAAATAAATCAAATCAAAGTGGCCACAGCATTAGATAAGACATTGGATAATTTTACCTTGGACCGTATTTACTAACACTGGGAAGAGCCTACTCCACTCTTACTATGATTTCCTTGACTTTTAATAGGACTGGAGTTTAGAGGGAGGGTGGCTTTTTCTATCCTTTTTTTTTTTTCCTTCTTCTTCTTTTTAAAAAGTGATGCTGTAATTCAAATCCTGGTAACCTTGGAAACAGCCTCTCTCCTCAAATATGTCGGTGTCAATTAAAGTAATTGGGACACTCCAGCTAATGGTGCCTATATTTCAATATCCAGGCTAGTGCTGAAGCGTTAGTCCTAAAGGACTCTCAGCTGAGAAACAGATCCTCTAAAAAAAAAAGCTTGTCTTGGAAAGGTCCTGCTCTCTCTGTAAGCATTTTTCAGGAGGTCAGCTGGGAAGAGCTACCTTTAAAGAATTTCTTTGTATGTATTCAGAATGTACAGGGAATGTGCAGCAATAGTGAACTTGGACTTGGAGCTACTCTATAAACAAGCAAAGCAGAAAAACACCATTTACTTTAAATTTTCACTAAAAAACTCTGCAGATTTACAGAATTCACCTTTTTTTCTTACCCTCTGATAATCTTTGTGTACACACACGTGGCACACACCCCCCTCCAAACTACATATTCATTAAGAGACAATCTCTGAACACGGCAGAGTCATGAACAAACAATATTGACTTTACTAAGCGCCCTAGGCAACCCTAAAAACTGGAATAAAACAGAATTGGGTGGCTGGGAAAAAGAAAATCAAGGAACTGTTAGGAATTTCTCACAGCGTCTAAAACCAGCTTGTTCCTTCTTTATTGGAATCAGAAAGATTTATTTAAAAAAAATATTCTCTAACTTATTTTGAAAGTCACACAGACACCAATCAATCACTCAGTTCAGTGACACCCATCACAGCTGCTCGGCAGAGATATATATGTACTCTCTCTCTCAAAAAAAAAAGGCTTTTGCTAAAGTATATCTTCAGATCCACTCCCCCACACCCCAAAAGAAGACATTAAAATAATAATTCTTCCACTGGGTATGTTCACTACAGGAATACTGGCAGTGCTAATTAAAAGGCATGGACATTTTAAATATATTTGTTCATTTTTGCATATTATGTTATTGTACTGCAGAAAGTGATTTTTAATGGATGCTTTTGGTTGGTTTGCAAATGGTGAAGTGACTAAACCACATTTAACATCTGTCCCTTCCATCCCTATCAACAGCAGGGGAACAGAGAAGGAATGAAGTAGCATTTGGGAAAAAGGACCTAAGCAGTGCTGGTTTGAAACTACTGTTTTAGTTGTCACCCATAGCATTGGCAAAGGGAATAAAATAAAGTCCAAGCTCCGAGGAATCTTTTCCTATAAGAAAGAATTACTTTAAGGCTTTTCTAAAGCTCAGATGATCCAGACCTTCCAGGCTGGAAGACCAAAACTGACCAGCAAATGGGATGTGCAGACTTAGGCTGAGGCAACTAAGTGATCCTCTGGTATTAATCATGGAAAAGAAGCGGGAGGGCAAGGAAAGCAGGCAGAAGAGTGCAGTAGCTGAGTCAGGACCCATTCACACATCCCTGCCAGCAAAGGCAAAAAAGATCAGAAAAGTCACAGTCCAGAACTGTTGTTTCAGTCCCTGGGAGATTTAAAGTTATTTGTATAAGAAATCTGTAATGCAATATGGAATAAGTCGATCGATGGGATTTAAAGGGAGACGCACACGAGTCTGCAGAGGAACAGCTGCCAAACTGGACTTGGACAGCTCCACTTTAGAAGGCCATTCTTCAGTTTAAAGACTACAATGAGCAAAAGCCTGAAATATTATGCCTGTAAAACAGTTTGGAAATATGCTGTAATAAGTCAGTAAAACCAGCAAAGATAATGCAAGTTTCAACTTGTTACTCGTTACAGTTTGAATGTGAAAAACACATCCTAGACACTGAAAACCCAGACAGGAAGGTTTTCTGCAGCAATTTATTCTTATAAAGTAAAAACTTGCAGTTTCACTCTTCAGATAAGTCCAATTCTCCTTCCACTGAAAGAAGCTGAGTTTGACATTCACATCAGCAGCAGCAGAATTGGGCTATAAAGCTACAACTGCACATAAACAGCTGTCAGACAAGCACGTTGCAGAATAAACATAAACCCAAAATTAATTCTGAGTAATTATTTATACAGGCTTAAGTGAGATCAGCATTGCAGATTTTTTAATTTGGTGAAGATAAAGATTTTACCTTTGTTTTATTACCTTATTTTACATGAATAGATGCTGAATACTGTATCTTGCTTTAAAATATTTCCTATTTTAGCCTAAATATTTATATTGAATTTCATTCTGAGGGAAAGTGTGTTATTTTCCTAGTTTTACCTTAAAATCAAAGTAGTTACATTCTCAGCAGAGGAGATTTTAATGCAGTACTAAACCCATTCTGCTGACCATCTCTGAGAAGAGGCCCACTGCAGTGGCTGATGCCAATCAGATCTTCCAGAAACGCCAGCGAAATTAAATATACAATAAGGGCTATTGAGAACTTTCCAAGAAAAACAAGCTTGTTTAGATTTTAGGTCCTTCAATAAAATAAGTGTGTTACAGAAAACACATGAGCTGAAATGCAGTTCTGATGAGACATGGAGGAGGTACGTGCTCGTGCAGAGAAAAGCTGCTCAGCAGCTCATGCAGGTGGCTCCTGGAGATCCCCAGTCTGCAGCAACCTTAAGAGCCCATCTGGAGGGGTTGTGGACCACAAAACCACAGGGTTTCCTTGAGTAACAGAATGGGATGTTCTTGGGAACAGCCAAGCTGCAAGGCTTGCACAGAACCAGGGACACGTCACATTGCATCTCTTCATTTTATTGATGAGTCTAACAGAAGTCACAATGATCATTTCAGATTTATTCAGCACCTGCAAGATCAGGTGTCTTCTAAAGTTATAGGTCTTCTCTGTCTGAAGCGAAGTAAGGCAGATCTTCAGGTCCATAAACACGTGAATTTTGCTGCTCTGTTCTAAATCAGAGCAAGACCAAGACAAAACATCTCTCTCGTGTTGAAAACAATCTCAGAACAGATCTCGTTGCCCAGCCAGCCCTACACTATGGCACATCTTCTCTCATGCTACTTACAAAGGCATTGCAGCCTCAGCCTCCTCTGTCTCTGATATTCAGTATTTTGTTCACTTCAAACCAAGTGCAGGATGATGAAAACTCATGAAACACAATGGTGCCAAAAGAAAATCTGCACCACCATTAATTGCTACACGAGTACATCAGATCTGTCACGAACGGTGACATGCCAGGCATAACAAGCATCTCTGAAGTCAAACTCCCTGTTTCTCCCTGCCATGGAATAAAGGATGCTGATGACAGATGGGCAGAGTTAAACAAGCCGACCGGCCAAAATCCTGGAGCTGCATTTCGTTGCCAAGACCAGAACCTCAGTTTGCAGCACAAACCACTAACTTTCTGGCGTCAGGCAGGAAGCACAAAAATCTATAAAAAATTAATGTTATAAATAATAAGAATAAAAACGAAACAATCCGCTCTCCTGGCTCCTATTCCTAATCTTTTCCTCTGGCTCCAGGACTATTCCCTCTGCCTCCATAGTCTCAGATCCACGTAATTGCAGAACTGCCACTCCAAATCACTTCACGCTGTTTTCCGCTGAAGTCAAAACTCCTCCCTTCTCACTATCTTTTTATCCTCTCCACCTGAACTAGCATGGACTTTTATTCTCCCATGCTCTCTGAGCACCAGCTTGGAGACACTGGCCAGTGCCTACAGCACTTGTAGTAGAAGGTGATCATTTCTCATTTACTCCACAGGGACAGCCCATCACTTGCCAAAATGACACTGAAGCTCCCAAACGTGCTGAGGTGTGTGCAGTCAGGAAGAACCCTGCCAGAGACAGCCACCACATACAACAGGGGATTTTACCTCTTTGCTCCTGCTCTCCCAAATTCTGCTGGAGCAGTTTGTTTCAAGATTTTAACCTAACACATTTTAACCTAAAGTTGCATTGTTACATTTAAACTTCCCAGTGATTTCAGTGGAAGCTGAAAGTATCTAAGAATCAAGAAGATTCTCTATTTTAATTAGGTTAATGGTGCAATAAGTCTTCTACTGCCTCATAATCCCTCCCTCAAAGTCAACAGGGCTGAAAAGAGCCTAAGTCAGGGTAATTTCAGCCAAAGTCCCTTCAAGTATTTGCAACATTCACATTTTCCTACCTTTACATTGAAACAGCAAGTCACAAAGTACTGCCATTTATATAAACTTTCAGCTTAAATCTGTTCTCAAGAAAATTAAGACGATTTACTTAAGCATGAAAAAGAGTGAGACCGTTACAAAATACACTACAGTCAAAAATTGCAAGAAAGTTTTCAAGCATTTCTTGATATTGGCAACTTGTAAAGACTTACTTCACTAGTCATTACTATCTGGTCAAAGTGAACACAATCAATAATACATTTCTAGCAAAAGAAAAGCCTAACATAGCACAATATCATATTGTGTGCATTAAATCAATAGCCCTCCTCAGTTTTAATGTAGTTGCTGCAATACTTGGAGGATTTTGAAATGAGTGGTGTTTTTAAACCACAGAATCTTACTTCCTTCATTGTGAACAGAACGGGTTTTTAATGAGTGTCTCTCCATAGAGTTGAAATTCTTTATAAGGGCTTCCAAAAGGCTTTGTTAAGGAAAAAAAGAAAACAAACCCACACGTACACGTACTTCATGGATGGGTAAGATGAGGAAAAGTCTGAGGGCTGCTTGTCCTAGACATCAAATGAGCCAAGGACAGACCCAGGAAAGTAAGGTTAAATGTTCATTTTTTCTAGCAAAGTAAAATGAACCTGATGTAAAGTTTAAACATGGCAAAACACCCACCACACCAAAAAGGGTGTGAGAGGCCAGAAGCAACAGAAACAGCTCCTGGTGAACTGGGCAAGAGCAGGCATGGGGATGGTGCTCCTGAAGAACACCTGTTGTTCTGTCGGTGGGTACACCCAAAAGCCATCACTTCCTTCACAAAGCCTGGTGATTCTTTAAGGTTTGTACTGTAGAGTACTCAGTCCTTCCAGGGAAACATACATATATTCATCCCAAAGAGCTGAGTGGCAGGAGTAGGACAATCCTTTACAGCGGAGAAGGACTTGGGGTGGATCAGGCCAGAGGACATTGTGCCAGTTAACATTTCCTTTGTGGGTTATTGCTGCTGGAACAGCAACAAGTTCCTCCTGGCTTGGGAAAGAGAGTAGATGCTTCACACATGCTGTCCAGAGTTCCTGTATGGACTTCTCTCATACTGCAGTGCAATAAAACACAAGATGTGTTCCACAGGAGGTTTCAATGTGCTCTGGCCCATGTCCCAGGGACCACCAAATAAAGCCACCTAGCACTGAGCGTCACAGCTCATGCTGACATTGTACAAGCCTAAAACACAGAAGGAAAGCAAGGAAAGACCCTGAAAGATGATCCTGAAACACATTGGCAAAGGGACTTCAGAAAGGGGCTGGATTCCTTCTGCCAAAAATGCTGGATAAAGAAGGGATACTCAGTCCCTCAGTTGGGATGATGACACAGCCACACTGGAGAGCAACCTCCAGTCACTCTGTTCTCACACATGAGACCATATTTATTTTCTTTTCCCCAAGCTGGTGTACAAGAAAAGACATGAGCCATGTTGATGTGGTTTCTGGATGAATACAACCACCCATCCTTTGTCCTGGTGCTTCAGTGCAGCAAAGCTGTGCAAGTCATCAACTAATCCAGGCCACAGACATGAGAGTGCCATCAGGAAGAGGCTGACACATTTGTCATGTTGCATGTCATGTGGGCAAGAGTTCTTCACCAGCACTGGTTAAAAAATCTCACGGGTTCCCTGTTAGCACTGAACAAGCTTAATAATGACCACACAGGAAACCTTTGAAATGGTGACAGAAATGTGGGCCTCCCAACAGAGCAAAAAATATGACCTTTTTAAAACTACCAAGTCAGGAAATTTGATACTGGAAGGGAGCAAGCCCAATAAAATAAATCAGGTGATAGTTACTAAGTACCTGTGTCAAGATAAAGGGCAAACAAAACTCAAGGCATTATATGCAGTGAATTGTAGAGAGAGAGAATGAACTGCACTGCAGGGCAGTCAGAGATGTTTGTGCAAGGTAACCAGGCTGTAACTTACACTATGATGAACTATACTTCAAGCATACTTGAAGTATTGGAGTATACTTTCCTATTTATAAATTAGAATGTGCTGTTGCTATACAGGTTTTCCACTTGATACATTGTTATGTCTATTAAAAATAAAAGGAAGATACTGGCACTGAATTTGCATTTTTGAAAGCTCATGTAAATGAACATCTATAAAGAGGCCACAAGAGGAATATATCTATTAATAAGGAAAACTTGCACTGATAGAATAGCCCTGTTTCAAGAAATACTGGGTAACCAAGACCAAGTCAGAGCAGATTTAACCTCACTCAGTTCTTCTCCCACAAGTTCTACCCCACTGCAACCTGTGCATCTTGCTTTTTCTGAATGTTTAGGCACATCTGAAAATTCACAAATATGGGGCTCTGGATATTTTGTGGTAGCTCAAGCTTTCTTCTTTGGATAATCTTATTTATTTTTAAAACTAAAGCACGTGGAAAGAAGCAGTCCTGGGATGGAGTAACTGGACTCTGAAGGGCTGGAGCTCACTAAGTGCCCAGTTAGACTTTTACACGGAAAAAAAAATTCTTGTAACATGTCACCTTTTTCATTTTTAATAAGGACAGCAGCCTTACATTACAAATGCTTATCTCAAAATACACAAGGATTTTGAGAAAATGAGAGAAGAGTCAGGTGCTGATCAAACCTCACTTGGAACTCTTCTGGATGGATAACTATCATTTTTTCTGAGGCTTTAGTAAGTTATGTTACCCTTCATCCACTTGTCTAAATTGCTGGTTAGCTTTATCCTTCACCTCCAATAAGCTGGCCATAATCCACGATAGGAGTGATGGCAGTTCAGTTTTTAGGGGATTCCTTTATTTGCCATCCCATTTTCATATGAAATTAGATGAAACCAAAAGAAAATGTTTTCAGTGAAACTGAATTAGTTGCAAAACCCAAAGATCCTGGACTATTTATTCCCAGATACAGTAGTTCATCAGCTCTAAAACTCTCAGCTTTATTATGTGCTTGTCAGAATGAATGATAATGCCAAGTGCTGGCAGGATAATGAACAACTGCCAGGAGAAATGGATCGTCACACAAAGCTCTCTGAAACACAAAGATGATGACGAGAGCAACACTCAAAGCTACACCTACAGTTTTTCTCCTTTTCCATTTTTCCCCGTGTATTGTGCAATTTTCTTCTGTCTCAAGTTTACCTGGCTGGAACAAAGGTGGAACACGAAACAAATTGTGGCTAAATTCTCTAGAGATGTGAAGTATAACTCTGCTGCAATCAACGTATAATTGCATAGTCATGCCACAGATGGATCTGCTCTCCATGCAAAGAATTCAGCAAGCATTGTAATATATTCACTTATTTCACAGTTATTAGATTTGCCCTCTGATGAACATCTATCTTATCTACTCTGTTAGCACATCTCCCTCCTGTTGCTTCCCACACCATATAAAACTAAAGGAAGATTATTACAAGTGGAGATTGGAAATTATTTCTGCCCACCGTATAAACAAATTCAGTTCTCGGATCTTTTCATGCAGTAGCACCTTCCAGTTGATGAAAGCAGATTTTAACCACAAAGTAAAGAAAACAAGGAAGAGAGGGTTTAACTGAACCTTCAACTTCTTTGGCTGTACAAAGATTGAGAAGGAATAGACTGAAGGTTCCAGCTTGGAAAACATCACTCACATAAACAGCCCCTATTTGTGGCAGTAGCACAAGAAGCAGACGGGCCTATTCAGCTAAACAAACACTATAAACACTTTCAAAACTACGTTCCATAGGGTACAAAGATGCATGATGAGAAAGACATTCAGGAGGTTTAACATCATTTTGATTTTGACTTTTTCCACCACCCCAAATAAGTTCCATTTACAGTTTTTACATTATTTACAGCATAAATGCAGCACAGGCATCCAGAGGCCACAGTCAGAGTTGCGAAGGGTCGGGGGGGAAATAAAAATCACCCTGCAGATGCATTTTGGAGTAGAGTAGAGGTAGGAAGAAGAGACGGATGGCAAAGTGGAAAGTCTAGCCCTAGAAATGGGCTATTTCCCCCCCCTCATTTAGCCTTTATGTTATATACTAACAGGATTTCTAGTATTCACATGTGAAGGAAGCGATGTAAGACATCCAACAGATCACACTGCCTCCCCTAACTCCTGTCAGCTTTCTGAGCTCCAAAGCAGGATGAGATTACAGGGAGAGAAAACAGATTCAGGTCAGCAACCCTGAACACAAAAGCTGTCCTTGCAGTGTGGGTAATAGTGAGAAAAGCAATTGCCCGTGAATTCTTGGTGAAGCAAAAGCAATTAGATTTTACAAAAAAAAAAAAAAAAAAAAAAAAGGAAACAGCTAGAAATAAGTTTTCTTTAAAAGGATAGCACAGACACCATTTCCCTCACTTCAGTACCACCATCAGAATCTCTCAAACATCTGAAAAGCAGGAGTAGCCACTTTTATTCCAGCTGGCCAGGAAATAGATTTGGCCTTTTCAACTTTTGGTGTACTTAGAAAAGGTTGTTACAAAGCACCTGAAGAAGAAAAAAACAATTTTGAAGTAACTGGATCTCAAGTTTAAGTCACAGCTTCAGGTTTGAGGAAGTAGTGAGGACAGGGGAAAAAAAATAAAGAGGGAAAAGAAGGAAGAATGATGAAGACACTCCATAAAAACAAAATAATTTCAAAGACTGACAAGGGCCAGCACCTCCAGGGACCACCTCATCCACAGCTGCCTCTTCCTCCACAGGGGATGTGATAAAGCAGAAATGAGATATCTGCCTAGACAAATAAAAGCTGCACTTCATTTAAGCAGAGTAATTCAGTGCTTCATTATTATTGGGGAAAAAAAAACACCTCAGCTTTGAGACAGTCAAGTCCAGAATTTGCCCAACTTTCACAGGTTTTTATGTGCCCACCAAAACTTACCTTAAACAGGGCCTGTTTTCAGAGAACAGCAAGTCTCATGGTAGGGAAAACAGGTTTCCAGGATTGCAAATCATTACTCACCTCAAAATTTAAGAGCATGTGAATTCATTTTAGGAAGTGACTGACCAACAATGCTGGAAAGTAACAGCAGGAAATGTCGAACTGAGCAGAGATGAAAACCTGCTCCATGTTTCCAGAGTGACTGCCGGGGTTTGCACTGTAGTTACTGTCATTTCAGAGATGCTGGAAAGGCTTTCTGAGCAGAGAAAATTAAGCAAGGGTAATTAAACTTGTTAGGACACATCCTGGTGTTGCACATGACACCACAGGGTCTGTATCCATACAGGAAATAGTGCAGATTTATCTTCCGGCAGAAAGCAGAGCAGCAGAGGCTTTTCAGGTGTATTAGGATGTCATAACAAATGGCACCACTACAGGCAAGTTTGATACTAGTCCCACAATCTGCATCAAACTTTGAATTTCAGCATCATTTAGACCAAGCTCTTGTTCCAATCTGACTTGGAGAATATCTGAATTTCCCTGTAGAGGCTGTAGCTTCTAGTTTAAGTTTTACAAAACTCAAGTTCACTTTAGAATTTTAAATTTTCCAATCTAAAAAAAACCAAGATACATCAACCATAAAAAGGAAGATATAATTTCTATAGCCACGGAGTTTGACAGCTGTGGTGGCCTATTACTGACATATCATTGTATAAAATAACAGAGTGAAACTTTGAGGTGCCTTTAGCACATGCTTAAGCCTCTTCCCATCCTTCCCCCTGTTCCAGGTAGGGATAGTGCTTATTTAAGTCTGCTACAGAAATACAAAATAATCCAGTGAGTATTATTTCCTTTCTAACTTGTTTAGGTTAATCACACAACCAATGCTTGGATTAGATACTCTAAGGCTTTTATTTGTGAATAGCCTCATATTTTTGGGTGGAAACAGAATAAAACACCACATGCCTGACATATCTGAGCAAGATCCAGAGAGACAAAAAACAAACTTCATCCTGCAACCTCCCTGGGGAAATCTTTATTCATTTTAATACTTGTTCAGTCAGCTGTCTCTGTGAATGACAAGGTTTTATCTCTAATGTGAATGGCTTCGAAGGCTACTTGCATTATCCATTCTTCAGCAGCTGCTGCTGAAACCACAGGGTTGCAAACTTATAATTAAATCCAGCTGCCACTACTGCGAGCTCAGTTATATCGAAGTGAGCAGCAATGCCTCGTGGTTGCTGGCAAGATTCTGTCTCTCTTTCTAGACAATGCAATTAACTCTTTTGCCCCTTTTAGATGAAATAAACATCAGCTCTGAAAATGCTGTTAAATGACTGTAAAACCGTATTTATACAGAAGAATTCTGTTGCAGTCCTTTCACCTGAGAAAACAAATTTCTAGGGGGATGATGGCTGACAACAAATGGCTGTTTCCTTAAAAGCACTGAGAGGACACCCAGGGAGACACAAAGCATAAGATTAAAGGAGTTTCCTGTAGAAACAGAGTAGGAAAGGATACACATTTCAAGATCTACTCTTAAGGCTCTGGCATAAAGCAGATATCAATATGCAGTTTGAACAAAATGCAGGAGAGGAACCAGGACAGGCACCCCAGGCCTTCCTTTGGTGCTAAAATAATTTCTTAAAGACCACTGTCCATGTCTTGAATCAGACTTGGGAGATACCAGACCAGAGAAGCTGTGGCTGCCCCATCCCTGGAAGTGTCCAAGGCCAGGTTGGACAGAGCTTGGAGCAACCTGGGCTAGTGGAAGGTGTCCCTGCCCGTGGCAGGGAGGTAAAACAAGATGATCTTTAAGGTCTGTTAAAACCCAAACCATTCTTTGACTCTATAACGCAATCCTGAGTAAACAGCTGTACACACACATTTCTAGATGTATGCTTTTTTCTTTTACAGTCAAAATCTGTTCACATTCATGTGTCAAAGTGTTTAAGTCAGCAAAAATAATTAGCTACCTAAACTTGACTTTGTTAGTCACAATTCTTGAGGTGCTGCTCAAGGCAACTCCACTTCCTACCTTTTATAAGAAACATTGCAATGATAATTCCCAAGAACACTTCGTGGCAGTAACAGCAATCAGCAATGACAAGCAAGACTAATGCCACTGAAGTAGAAAGCCACAGTCAACTCAGCTTTGTTTGTGAAGAGGTCTCGTTTGTACCTCTTTGGAAACCTGCATCAGTCCAAACATTTTTGAGGATAGGGGAGAAACCACAGCAGAAGACAGAAGTGCTTGACCTCTCACTCCAAGCACAGGGAGGATGAAAAAAGGGAGGGCTATTTGTTGAGAGGAGAATGAGATGCATAGTGACCACCTCCAACTTCATTCTAAAAAACTCACAAAATTCATTGGCAAAATGATTTTTAAACGCATTATGATCTGCTGGATATTCTGCCAAATCATTTAATCCCCTGCATTATCCAGATGCTTTTGTAATATAGGGGTTGCATTCAGGGCTACATAAACACTTTGTGAACTGGGTGTTGTCAAAGCCCAGCCACGGTACCACAGGCTAAACTCACCCACATCACCACCTGACTGTAATCCAGCTCAAACCCCTCTGCACTGCACTGAAGCAAGCTGCAAAAACAAATAAATTTGCCCATGGTCACAGAGACCAGCAGGAGTCATGAAATAAAACCCAGATGTTCCTGGAGACTCAAGGTCTGCTCACTCACCTTTTGGTAGTGGGAGGGGAAGAATTCACCTGCAAACAACTCTGCGCGCAACATTCAGCACATTTCCTGAACCAACCGCAAAACAAATGCCAGCAGCCAGAAAGCAACTTTTCCCCTGTTATTTTTCACCTTGTGCTTGCTGCAAAAGGTAAACAGCTTTTTGCAGCAAAGACAATAAGGGTGAATTCGCTCTTGGGTGGTTATCCTGAGGTTCATTTGCTTTTGACATTTTTGTTTGCTGTTTCCCCACTGCCTGTCCCTCCATCTTAATGGCTGTGAAGCCCAGGCACTCAAGAGCCTTTCAGCAAGATGGGCTGATTATTATATCCTGTCATATCCAGGAGAGAGCCAGTCATGATTTTTCAATCAGTGTTTTACCATTCTCATTTTAGAACGGCAAGGCTTTTATTCCTCCTGGCTTTTTAGTGGCTACTTTCAAGGGCTTTTTATCTGGAGAGGTTCATATCTTGCCAGCACTGAAAGGTGTTTCTATAGACAGCACTGGCAAAGAACAGGTGGGTGTGAAGAGGGAAGCAAAGGCAGGAGGAAGGCAAAGAAAAACGAACAGAAAGGTTGAAGGAAGCTTTCAGGGTTTTTGAATCCCTCCTATGATCTTGCTTATAACTGGAATTAACCTCTGAATCAACTGTTACCTACCACTTAGATGACATCATTTTATCTTAATCATAACTTCTTTTTCTTAAGAGACTGCAGATAGCCTGGGCCTTCTGCAGTGTTCTGTGCACTACATTTGTCTCTGCACCAAAGAGCATCCAGCCCATCTTTCTCATGGGTTTCTAACCAGCTTCAGGCCTGTGATGCTTTTACACTTAGATCCAATGATCTCTAGACACAATCTAACACAAAATATATGATGTCTAAAATTTAATATTCAAATCATAGTATGTTTGAAGCTTCAGGATACCTATCAGCTGCCCTCAGAGTACAGGAGATAGGTTAGAGAAAGGTGTGTCACCATGAGACCAAACCCTGACAGCAGGTGACTTCTGACAGATCCACATGGAGGGGGTGACACTGTAGATTTTTAAGTATTTACAAAAAAATCTTTCTATAGTCTTTTTCAAAACGTCATAAAATCCAATGCAAAAATGTATAGCCTTCATTAAGGTTTAGGGGGGAAAAAAAAATTTAAAAAAAAAAATCAAGCAATGCATTTTTTTTTTCAGATCTTTGAGGTAATTTGGTCACTGAAGTGATGAAGGTCTCCAGCCATCTAAAAGGTTACATCAGAGGACTTTATTCTGGCTAAAATATCACTAAAGTTGGTGAACTAATTATGCACTCAAAGAGAAAGACATCAGGGTTTTTTTCCATTTTGCCCTTGCTTCTGGAAGGGCCAAACCTGAGATTTGTAGATCTTGTGATGTTTCCCAGTCCCACCCAAGGGAGGGGTTGCAAAGTCACCAAGAGGCAGATCACATGAGGAACATCCAAATGAAGGCAGTGGTGACAGCAGGACACCAATAGCACCATTAGCAGGACCAATGCAGTAAAAAGAGCAGAGTCAAATAAGATACAGACAACGAGAGGGGAAATTTAAAAGGTCACCCTTACTTTAGACTGGGTTTAGCAAGGGCAAAACTTTCAAACAAACCGAAGCAGGACTTTAAATCCAAAGTCACCAAAAATAAGTTAAACAAGGGGTATTTTTCAAATGCACATTGAGAAGCAGAACACCTAACACTGAATAAAAATCACCTGAAACAGCCTTTGAAGCAGTTTTAAGTGTCTGTGAAATCTTCAGTGTAGGAAAGAATCACAGCAAAGAGATAAATATTTACTGGATTCTCAGATCAATTCATCTAAATCAAGGGCTTCTGCTTTTGCAATACGACAAATTTATATTGAGGTTTAAAACCCAGACTGCCTGTTCTTTCACTGAATTAAAACCATTTGCTTTAGAACTGGCTGAGATTAGAGTGTCTACTTCTTTAACACGACATCAAGCATTACTTGCTGGCCAAGACCAACCTGCCACACGCAAAGCAAAGACACTTAAACCCCATTCCTGGTGCTCCTGTGTCCCCTGTATGCTTCATGACAAAGGGAAAGGGGGTGCCACGGTCTGCTCTCAGCCTTCATATTTGCTGTCAGCTGGCACTTCCCCATCACCAGAAGGGAACGGTAGCCAAAAATTAGGTACAGGACTGATGGATCAGTTCTGCTGGGAGTTGAAAAGGAGCAGAGGAAGAACAGAAGAGAGGGTCCCACTAGGAGTAGAGGATGATCATAAGGTTTCTTCCTACCAGAGGACAGGTGCTTTGCAATCCTGGGCAGCCTAATCAGCCATCTCTGCTTCCCTTGCCACGAGAGGCTCGCTGGAATTTCACTAATGAGACTGAGTCATTTGGAGCAGAATGACTGTGCCAGCACAGGAAAAAAACCCAAACCTGATATCTTCAAGATATTATATGCACTAAACTAGAGCAATCTGAGCATAAATTATCTTTGCACCCTCCTCTCCACTCTCCCTATGGGCTAATGGAGAATTTTCATGTTAAAAATGTTACCTTTGGTAAAACTGCACAGGTGTCATAACCAAAATATGGGGGGGAAAAATGCCAGAACCCCTGGAACAGTGAAAGTTTTGATATCAGCAGCCCTGCATAAGCACTTTAAGAACTAATCTACCCTCAGAAATACTCAAACATTATCTTGGTTTTCTGGGAAACAGAGATCCACGAAAACAGAAGACATGGGCAATAGATCCACGGGAGCTCTCACTTTCCCATTTGCTATTTTAAAGGACCTCTAGAGAAGGGGAATTTGTAGCACTGGCTTATGGGTACACACTGCCCTGTAAGGCTGGTGTAAGTCTTCAGTCCCTAACAAGAAAATCTGCATCTCTACAAGACACCAGGATGGCAGACAGTGCATTTAATCAGAAGTTTTATCATGTAACTCTTTGCAAGAAGAAGTATTTCCTAGAGGGAAATGGAAGAAAATTCTTTTTCACAGTGAATGAGCAAATATTTTTATTTGCAAGAATAAACATCAGAATTCCTGCCATTTTAATCAATGGTTTAAAAACAAACAAACAAAACCCACTTTTGTTTGGAGTAGCTCTGTAGCGTAAACTCTGAACTACCCAGACTAGGAGGTGCTGACATTTTTGTTTCCTAAAATCTTTATATAGTTCAATATCTTAATAGCGTGTGACCAGAGCTAGGGAGGAGATTGACAGCCAGTCAATGAACTGATGAATATCTATCTCATAAGCATTTCATTTAGCTACCCATGCAGTGCGCATTTTGCCTCTATATACACATTCCAGTGCCATTATCTGACACTTAATTACTTGGGTCTCAAAGCGCTTGACAAAGGAACACGCTGTCATTATCAACACTTCATGGACAAAGGAATCCAGGCATGGTGGGATAATTTGCTAAAAGTTACTGCACTAATATCCAAGGTCAGTGGCAGGTGAAAAAGAAAGCTCTTATCAGGCAAGCACTGCACTCCGCAGACCACACTGCACTCGAGATGTGGGCTTGGGAAGCTTTTCCTACAATCCCCAGTAATCTACATCAGGCACTGTAAAAGCATTTAAAATTCCACCTGTGTTACTGCAAACATTACGGTGTAAAATTTAAATCTATTGACACTTGATCTGTCAAACACTGGAATATTTTGTTCAGCTTTCTTCAAATGATTAAGCTAAGATGACAAACATCATGTCACCATAACATGACCTTCCTGACAAGTCTGCCCTGGAAATTCCTCACCTATTTTTAAAACATCTTCTGATAACATCCATCATCTCAGAGAGCTGTAGTTATTCTTTCCTAATTATGGGAGTCTCTTGCAAAACCTCCATAAATGCTGAGACTTTGCTGCAGTCACGAAATTACAAAGCCTGTAATTTTTTCAGTTCTCACGCTGTCTTTTACATTAAGTATCAAAACCATCAGGAGACACTTGGTAAAACCAGCAACAACTTGAGGTTTGATGACAAAAAGCTTAAGAGCCAAAACTAACCCCTCATTTTGCACTAAGCAATTTTATGTACACAAAGAGTAAATAAACAATACTTGCTTGTAGAATTTGGGATGTTTTCACTAGCTGCATGCCCAAGTGAAAGTCCCAGGGCTGAATTAAACAAGCTAAATGAAATTAATTTACTTTCATGTCCAGCTCAGGTGGCCAGCAGGCCTTGAACAAGATTACCAGGACAAGTAGTGAATAACAATACACCAGCACTGCAGCAGACTTGATTCTCGACGCTGGGTTTTACCTTCTCATTTTGTTACAAGTTCTTCTCTCCCTTTCACTGGGAGAAGTGAGGATCACAACTTCCAAATAAGTTTAGAAAAAAAAAAAATAGAAAGAAATCCAGCTTGCAAGTTCACATTGTAATTGATATAAGTCTATTATTACAAGATGAATTGCAGCAGACAATGCCAGAGACAGCTCAATCTGTTACCGAATCCCTGTAATGGCTGGATGAAGAACTCGACCATTTCACTCATAAATCTTTCTTCTGAGTTTCTATTTGCTGCTTATGTGCGTGAAATAATAAAACTGGGGAGTGACGTGTACAAGAGAGGCAGTAACACATTTCTAAACACAGTTACAGTAAGTTTGTTACAGGAACTCTGACCCTTTCAGCATCTAATCAGGAATGTGTCGTGTTGCAGGCTGCAAAACCACCACAGGATATCTTTGAAAAGTCATTAGCTGAGATCATGCCAATTGTGAATAATCATCTCTGCTCAGATTGCAGTGAGGCACCGGGCTGTCATGAGTCATTCCAGATGATCCATCACAAACTTTCTGTAGGACAGACCAGGACACATCTGCATTTCCAGGACGCTTCCTAACTTAATGGCGAGCAAATCCCACCAGCAGGAAAAGCAAGATTAGAAGGTTCTTGAGATGCATGTTCCCATTTAGAGTAACTGAATTTAATATTTTTATAATAATTCCTGATCTATTGTCTGCAGATCATAGTACCCAGCAAGGAGATCATGAGAGTCACTGCAAAAAGTGGAACTTTAGAATTAACTGTCAACAATGATGACAGAAACAGAAAGAAGATAAGCAAAAGGGTTGTAGAGGGGGAGATATAAAATGGGATACACGCAGCAATTTTGCTCCAGTGAGTGCAGGTGCAGCTATGAAATGCCCCTGATTCCTCCTCTGCCAGGAGACTGACAGGAGGCCACAAAACCAAAAGTGACAGAAACCAAGATTACAACCAAAAATGTCCAAGGGGCAGATTTCTGCCAGCAGTTTATGGTCTCACATTCAGTTAGAGCTTTCCTTGCCCTGTGTAAAAACCCCTCAAAACAGCTCCCTGAACACTCCTCCCAAAGAGGCAGCTGAGGGACAGTCTCGAGGTACAAGATCAGGGGCCTCAGCACCAACAACAGCCCCCGTGACAGCCTCACATCCCATGGTACCAGCTTTTCCACTGCCATTTTATAGTACACGTTCCAAAAACAGTCAGTGGTTTTCCTGGAACTCGCCTATTCCACAGAATCCTCTACCAGCATCTTTTGCTTTGAAGAGATCCTTTTTCCTTTAGTTCAAGTGCTGGAAGGAAAACAGTCAATTTTGCAGGAAGGTTGCACAGCCAAGTAGGCAAGGCAGGGTCTAGACTTAATGATCACTTAAACCCACAGTGCATTACCATTAAGTAATGCAGCTGCATCTACTTTCAGAGCAATATTCCAACATCAGCCAGAAAAACTAGAGGCTGTAGCTGCTAGTCCCACAGCACATTTCTTATCCAGCTTTGCTTGCACAAATACGGTACAAACCTCACAAGCATCTGACTGGAGATGCCTGCAATGGTTAAGAGGCCTTACACTCTAAATTACCTTGCTTTTGTTAGGCAGGTGAATGGTCCATAACATTCTTCCTGAAAGGAGGTTTTTTTCCTTCAGAATTTAATTTATAAACTTACTCCTGCCAGGCTGCGATAGCAGCTGCTGTATAAACCTGAAAATGATGACGACTGGAATTCCATTCAGACCTCAGGAATCAATAGAGAGCAGACAAACGACCAAGATAAAAAAGTTCCACCCAACTGCAAAGGGCAAGAGCTGCAGGATACCTTCATTGTTTTACAGTGTCTGCAGTCACCAACCTGTGAAATAGAGACTGAACAATCTCAGTCCAATCTGAAAATCTGACCCGTGCTGTCCACAGGCTGCACCCACATAATCTGCCCGTTGGGAATGCCTTAGTGCTGTAGGTATTTCCAAGCAGAAGGAGACTCAAAGGACAAGCAAGAACGGTTCATATTTTGCTAAAACTTATATTGCATTTGGTTAAAGCTTCTTAGAGGGCCTGATCTTTCTTACCTTGAAACAGCATCTCTTCTGTAAGTTAAGAACAAAGCAACCTGCATTGGTGTCACTCTGGTTCATGTCAACTTATCTATATAAACTGGTTGTTTCTCTGGGCAGTAAAGAAATACACAATCACAGGTTAGCTGAACTAACTCTGTCTGAAGGCTGCTGCTGGCACAGTGTGGTCTCATGTCAGCAGAACATTCACTGTAAGCAGCTCTGCGTTTTATTTATTGTTACATTCCCTCTCACTTATATTTCATGACAGACAAGCCAGGTGAGGACGTGAAGGTATTAGAATTTAAAAGGGAAGACCCAAAGTACTTAAAAATCTGCCTTTCTTTGAGCAAAACATAGCATGCTTCAGTTGAAAAGGAAATTATCATTTGCCTGATACAAAAGAAATCCTTTGTCCCAATCACAGCCTACTCTGAAGGAATGACTTTCTTCCTTCCCTTAAGAAGCCAAATGGATGCAGCTCTGTAATTTTGGAGAGCTTTACACAGTATGTTAAATTACAAGACAAGCCATTGTGGGTTTATAGATTGTGAGCCAGTGTGAGAGACAAAGGATTCTCATTGAGAGTGGGTGATAGACTAAATTCTATACGACTTAGACTATCATATGCTAGAACACAGTTAGTGAAATGGAAGATGGGTGAATAAATTACTCCAAGAACACTAGGAAATATTTGGTAGTGATCGGTAAAACCAGCCTTCCTACTTTCCGATGCACCAAAAGAAATCCCAGGAACAAGTACCTTTGGTTCACTTGCTACATTCTTTACCCACTGCCCACCTGTTCTCAGAATTTACTTTCACAAGTGTAAAAGCAATGATGAGAAATTTAGTAAGAGCACCACAAGGATGTGGAAGTTGAAAAGCAGTTGCAAGATACTCCACTGGACCCCACTGCTGATATTCAAATGATATTATCCTTCACAGACGCTCACTCATCTGATATCAAACTAAATTTTCATCTTGCTTTGCTATATTTCAGTACCAAAAAAAGACAGTTCTGGAAAATAAGAGAATGACCAAATAAAAACTCAGAAGTCCAGCAAAGGCATCTTTAATTTTAAGTCAACATTAAAAAAATATTCATGTTTTAACAACTGCTGTCGAACATGCACTTTGCCCAAACACCAGATGCATTTGAGGCAATTGACATTTGACTCACCATACTGGCAGCGAGGACCCTGAAATCCTGCAGGACACTGGCACACCTGGGATCCTTCTTCAGAACATTTCCCTCCATTGAAGCAAGTGCCAACTGTGCAGAGCACTGGTGCAGACAAACAGAATGAAACAGGGGATTTTGAATTGATTTTGTGCCAAGGATCATCTAGAACAGCCTGTTGTAACAACAACACCTTCCAAATAAGAAGAAACCCAGCTTTTTATTTAAGTGGAAAAGGTTAGGCTGCACTAGAACTTGTTGTCATGGGTGTAACTACCATGTTGATATGAAGAAGTTTAATAAAAATAAGGCTAAGATAATGCAGTTTAACTTGAAGATTCTTCAGAGGCAGAAGACAGTTTCTAAGGACTTAAAGCACTGCCTGAATCCAGAATGAATGAGCAGAGGAACTGCTCCACAACAAAGCAGGGATGGTTAAGAACCACTGGTGTACTAAAAAATGTTCTATATGTGAAAGGGAATGACAATTCTTCCCTTCCTCCAACCCAGAACAGTTTTTATTTACAATAACTTGAATTCCACAGACTGGAGCCAAAGTTGCAAAGAGTATCAAATATGTAAGAGTAATTCTACCACTTTGGTGCCTTAAAGAATTCAAAGCAAGTCTTGCACTGTTCTTTCAGGAAGAAAATAATTTCATATTGCCACTGGTGCTCACATACGTTAAATTCCTTTACACCAGAGATTAAAATACAGATTGTAAACATGTTTTTGACTTCTTACAACTAAACAGGTGCGCACTAAATATGTAGATTCAGGCTAAAGCTAACAGGAACACCTCTCAGGCTTGTTTTTATTTTTTAACTACAAAGACAATCATAAAAGCAACATGTCTGAATGCAGCCCTCGAGTTGGTTTGAAGATTAAAAAAATACATAAGAACAGATGCTAACTTTCATACAGAAAACACAATTACTGACAAAACAGTAACAAAACTAAACACTGAGTAGGTTGCCATCTTCCACTGATGTCTTGTTAACAGTGGCTGAAGTGTTTCCTTATCATTTAAATTGAATTCCATCTTTTAGGAAAACATCCAATCATGATTAGATGGAAACAGGTTCTCATCAGATGGAGAACCACAGGGCAAAACCACAATTGCTCCAATGGCAACAACAGCAACGAAAAAGCCAAACCCAGGCAGACTCTGCAGCGAGTGCTACGTCCAAGAAACAAGTGCCTTACAGCAGATTTCTTTGCATAATTTGGGTAACAGCAATAGATTCGGCTGGCCTGTCAAAGCCAAACTGGCACAAAAATGCTGCAACAACTCTAATCAGAGCTTAGACTGTTAATCTAAACTGTCAGATTAAAATTAGAGCTATCTGGTACTTTTACATGACTGCTTTTGTATTTTTATAAGGACATTCCTTTCCCCGTCACCAGATCACCTGTTTAGAACTGGAAATCCCAGCCATAAACAGCGAGGAACAAAATCCATCTTTCTGGAAGTAGGCATCAGTAGGAAGGCCAGGGCTAGGGACATCATCTCCCTTGGTTTGTCAGTTCTGCCACCAACTTACAGTGCAAACAGCCGGGTTCGTTGTCCCGCTGGACCCACCCAGGGCAGCACTTGTAGACAGTCTGGTGCTCCATCCTGTACACCTGCTTGTAAACTGTGTAGTACCCAGACCTTGGAGGAGAGAAAGTTTCAGAGAACAAATCACAACTTCTATTCCACTCCTTCACATCTCATCAGTAGCTAACTCTACTCATCTGTCATATTTACTAGACATTTTTTTTCAGCCTCTAGCAGAAGCTCTTGTTAAAAATGAAGCAAATACAGCAAATTCCATCCTGATAACATCCAATAGCTCTTATATGTTATTATGTCCACCTATTTTTTTTTTAAAGAATTTGTATTCAGGCTAGTCAAAGGTGAATAATTTTGTTTTGCAATCAGTTTTGGGTTTAGCTGTTGGGGGAGTCAGATCTCCCATCAGTTCCAAGCATATGACAGAAACAGAAAGAAATTTAATTTTTCAAAGTCAGTGGCTTGACAGCTGGACTTCACCTGAACAAGAATGAGACAGGAGCATTTTTTTGATAATGTAAAATTGTGATCCAAAGCCAGCCAAGAAGTTCATGACCAATCCAAAACACGTTAAAAAACTCACATTTTCTTCTCAGTAGTAACAGATTTTAAGTAAAGTCTCAGCAGGGCACTTTGTCCATAACCAAGTCACACATATTTCAGACGAAGTAAGTTCACAACTTTCTCGCAATGTAAAACAACTTGCACAAAGTTTAGTAATGAAATCCATTTATAATGACAGATAATATATTACCTTCTCTCATAGCTCACACACCACCTCCTCTTCGTACACCCTTGCTTCCACATCTTGACCATCCGACTGAAGGCTTGAACACAGGGCTCTTGGTGTCCCACCAGCGCCAGCTCGAACACCGGGCACACATTCGGCCTTGAGGGAAAGAAGAAGACATAATTTATTATTTCCAGCATAAAATTCATACATTTGCAGAAATATGCATGCAATTATTCTATGTATAGCACTCAATAACAGTTTGAAACAGCATTTATACAGCTGTTTAAAAACACTGCAGCTCTACTCCTTAGGAAGCAGCACGTAAACACACACTGAAATTCAAGCGCCACACCAGCCAGTGAAAGATTTACCACAGATTCAAGGGCAGATAAGATTTATCTAAACTACTGCTGGGGAAACTGTGCATTCTGTAAGAGCCCTCCCTTGCTATCAGTGCCCTCAGGGAAGCACACGAAATTCGTAAGGGGAAGTATCCTTGTTCTCTGCTGATTATTCCTAAAATAACAAGACCAAAATAAAAGCGCTGCTTTGGAGGATGATATGTAATCTTCATCCTGCTACCTAGCCAGAGTTCAAAAATAGCAGGATTGCAGGAGCTATGGAGGGTCAAAAAAAAAGGTTACATGTCAATGGTTTTGCAGAGATTGTCAGCCTTATCCCAATTTCTTTGTCCTGATGTAAATGAGGAAATTCTGTGTGACAGAAAAACAACAGCATCACACTTGCGGGGTCTAACTAAAACCACAAAAATTGAGGGAGTTTGTCATCTTTTGAGGCAGGAGCCTGCTGTAACAAAGTGAAATTAATTCAGTCATTTTTTCGAGTAGTTTACAGATTGTTAACACAATAATTTAATTACCAATTTCCCAAGACAGCCTGGTGAGGCTTTTCAAACTTAAGCCTCAATAACTAAAACACAGAGGGGAACAGGGACCTTGTTTACCCACTCCGGCAACAACGACAATCAGCAGACAAGTCTTTCCCCAAATTCCAGTCTGAGATCTCTCTTCAAGCTAAAAGAGTGATCAAGTAACACACACACTGTCACTCTTCTTTCCTCTGTCAGTCGACACAGGTACGAACACGAGCCTGTGCTACAAAACCAGGAGGGGTTGCTCTAATGAGAGAGAACAGTTCCAGCCCAACAGCTGCCTGGCAGTTAGTTCTCATCAGCTACACTGGATATTGTTAATAACTCATTCAAGATTTATGGTGCTTTTTATCTCAGAGGCTCCCTATTATGTCTGAACACCACACGAAGTAGCCTTGCTAATAATAGAGCACATCTTTCATCCACAGGTCTTCAAGTAGTTTACAAATATCATTAAATTAAGCCTGTGCAGAACAGGAAAATACTATAACCATGATCAATTTTACTGCTGAGCTGAATACATGGAAGAAACCCTGCCTAGATCAAATCCACTCCACAATATTCCCTGTACTCCACAGAGGACGCTGGTCCTGCCAAGCCCAGAGAGTGGGAAATCCAGCCAGGTCTCCCAAGGGCACCACAGCTCCCAGGGAAATGCCTGGGATATTACCTCAGGGGAGAGAAGCCCTTTGCCCAACAATGACACTTCAGTAGGCAAAAATTGTGATTTAAAAAGGATTTTGAAGCCAACGATCCCAATCAGGAATTCAAGTAGCCAATGTAAAGGACTTCAGAAAAAATCCACAACTGTATGCTCCAGCTGTCCTATCACACCATGGAAAACCAGTAAAGAATCCATTTGTACTAGAAAACCTTAACTGACAGTAGTTTCCTGAACCAGAACGTTTCTTGCTCCCAGGTTTTAGCGAAACTGCTCATCTCCATCATATTAAACCATGCTGCCAGTGGACATCCCCCCCCGTGTTCTTCCTTCTCCAGTGCAGAGTCTAATTTCTATATTACTCTGTATTTCCCATTCCTTGAGTCTGCCCTGCCTGCAGCTGCCAACAGCTTGAAGGAAGATAGAAGAAAGTCACAGCATGGTTTCAGATTGCCGTAAACCCCTCCAGAAACCAACCTTCCTCCACATTCCCATGCCACTTCCATCCCTTAGCAATCCTTCCCATGTGTTCCATCTACCCCTTCCCTCTAAAATTACCTCCCCATTTAACAGATTCAGCTTAAGTTCAGAGCCATTGTTCCCAAGCCATTCTTAGCCCAAAGTCTGCCATTTGTTTCCCATCTGAAGAAGATCTTTGCATACCCAAAATCTTGCCTGCCTTTTTTTCTTTGTTCCATTACGTCAGTTGGTCTAATAAAACCCTCTCCTTACTTAGCAACCACATCTCACTTAGCAGGATTTTTAAAATGACTCTCCCTCCAGTGAATAGAACATCATGTTCTGATAATTCATGCATATCTCCTTTTATTAGAATTGCCTAAAACTTCCCAGATAAAGGTACATTCATATGCATCGCCCTTCCATAAATAAAAGGGAGAAGCTGACAATTGTTGTAATGACATATTGAGCCCATCCCATAAGTTCCTGCTCATGTGATATTGCCATGTTTCCAGGAATAGCTCTATTGACTTCTAGGATACAGTTAATAGGAACAAATGGCGCTCACAGAGCAAAACAAGCCAGCAGCGGAATCATATATTTATTAAGATTTATTCAAAGTAAGCCATTCCTCCTAGATGCCCTTGGGATAATTTAAAGGCAGATATCAAAACCACTGAAACACTATAATTAAATTGCAGCAATTGCATAACATGTAATCCTCTGCTGGCAAAGCTGGGAATCAAACATGCCCCCTCCAACAACTCACCATCCTCACAGCTTCCCCCCCAGAGTCAAAACAACAGTTTTTAAGCCATCTGACTTATTTGATACCTTACCTATTAACTTAAGGACAGTGACTTGAACAAGGCCCCAGCTATGGAAAGCTATTGAAAGCTTTTGTACTATAGGATTCTGCTAATAGAGGCCACCCAAGGCTAACCTGAAGCCTCAAGTGGATGTAAATGGTGTATTTAGAGGAGAACGGCTCCATTTTTACTCCCATGCCCTTTGCATTCAGGAAATACTTCTTAATGGGAGTTTAAGTGTTAAAACAAGCAAAACACTCAAATGCATATTATGGCCTATGATTTGACTGATACACCAGTCCCTTAAAACCTTTTTATCCCGATGCTCTCCGTTAGCCAAGGCTAACACGAAGGCTATTATTAGCTTGTCAGTCTGACTCAGGCAAGGCAGAAAGCTCTCTTAATATTTGCATTAGGAGACTGCCCTTTAAACAAAGACACCCTACACACTTCCAGCTCGAGACTTGAGATTCTAATGAACAGATAATTAGGCCAACACGAAGCAAGAGCAGCCTGGGCTAATCGTATGGCTGTGGTGCCTGTGAACCGCCGCACAACAGGAAAGTTCAGGGACAATTAAAAGCTTCTCCAGGCGGGATAGAAGTCATTCCTGTGTTTAGAATTTTAAAAAGAAAGGGAATAGCTCTACCACAGAATCACAAAATGATTTGAGATGGAAGGGACCTTAAAGATCACCTAGTTCCAACTCCCCTGCCATGGGCAAGGACACCTTCCACTACGTCAGGTTGCTCCAAGCCCCGTCCAATCTGGCCTTGGGCACTTCCTTTTCTTGTTTCTTGGTTACAAACATACATCATATCTCTGTGACAGGGATATTTTCATTTTCTGCCTAACACGAGCCTGACACCTGGCTCTTGGAGTGACAATTAAATTAAATCTCTCATTCTACCAACCCACTTTTCCTCCAGCTCAATACAAGAAGCTGAAGTCAGGCAGATTTAACGGCAGTGAGAGAGCAAACACACATCAACATATCCCTAAAGGCTTCTTTCTACAGTGCAAACTTTAAATCAAAACCTTAATGAGTAAGAAGCAAAGACTGATTTGTCTGTCTGATTTTAGGTCTTTCCACAGAGACTAAGTGAATGACACCACCTTCTACACTAAGTCAGATGGCTGTTAGCATCTTCCTAAAAGTGAGCTGTCGTAGCCTATACTGCCTCAGCTGACGAATTTGCAGCCTGAACACTATTGATCTTCCCATAAAACAGTCAATAGATGAAACCTGTCATAAGAAGCAATTTGCTAGAATCCTGTATTTTCAAAACACTAATTGGCCGGTGCTTTCATGCCTTTTACGCCATTATTAAAAGTTTAGAAAAGCATAGTCTGCTTTTCCAGATTCAGTTTGACAACATCAAATAAGAACTCCCCTTAAGTAAACCAAGATTATAGTCAGGGCTAAATTCTCCACTTCTGTGATAAGTGTTTTTGCTCTCAAGCTGCACTGATGTTGACCAGAAAATAGTTGTACATTGCTACACTGGCTTTGGTCACAAATTTCTCAGGCCAGAAAATTGTCTGAATGCCCTCACACCTCCAACCACAGGAGCAAAACATCCCCAGATCTCTAGGAAGGCAGGGTGGCACCATGAACAAACTTGTGGCACTCTAGAGGAGAAACAGCCAGCAACATGGTGTGCAAACAAGATGTCAATTAAAAGTTTTCTATGTCTATATAATCTCAGTTGGAAAGGACAAAAAAGCAAATGTTATTTGAACACAAAAAGGAAAACCAAATTTGGATATAGGCCACAGAAACAAAAGGTCCAAAGAACAAGTTACATATATTTATTTATATAGATAAATTTTGTGTCAAGATATATATTGCTTAACAGCAATATTAATTCAGAAACCTGGAATGACAGAAAAAGCTTTTCTCTTTTAAACTGCCAAACTTTCTACCCTTAATCTATTTTAAGGTTCATTTCCCCCCATTTCCCTGATAAAATTAATCAGGGCCACCAGGGACATTTAGGACATCCCGTTCCCTTGACCACTAATCAATCCCTGCTCTCTCCTGATCCTGTATCAATATTTGTGATGTTTATACGCCCTCTGGGATGTGGACTGTAAGCACCAAGCTCATTTAGATTAGGTCTCATTATCACTGCTGTTCTCTGGCTCCGTGGATGAAGGTCCACCACAGAAGACTCTCCTCGGCCCACGGGTGACAAACGCACTGCTGTGTCTTACTCACATCCCCCTTGATTAGAGGGAGCAGCCAAAGAACAGGAGAGTTCCTCAGCCTTTGTGCACTGCATCCAGATGAAGGGCAGATCAATAGGAGATGATTAATTACACGCTCAGCTATTATAACAACAATAAGATTTTTAGTTCTTACCGCTATCAAAGTGCAACGCCTGTCGTTCAGCTCCTGTTTAACCATCCTCCTCCCTCCCCCAAGACAGAATAATCTATTTTGGTCAGAATGAAAAGCAGAAGGTAAACACGCACATCCAGATCATTTTACTATGATTTGTCAAATCACTTTTTTTTTTCATTTTAAAACCAGGGAGTGATTTTTTTTTAACACTCAGTCCCCCTTTTACAACATCCACTTTTACAGTTTTTTCTCCTTCATCCAGGAGAGTGTCAGCATCACTGCCAGTGACCAGGCCTGCAAAGCCTCAAGCAGCAGCAACATACAGCTCTACAGACAATTTAAAGACTCTTGTCCCAAGGATCCATCTCTAACGTAATTAGAAAACCATCGGGGACATCACATAAAATGGTAAGAAGTAGCTTGCATGTTCTCATTGTTAAGACAAAGCAAATAAATGTCCAGAACACTGACACAACTAAGCATTTCAACATTATAGAGGAAAGAATTGAGTAGCAACATCCACCTCTAGCTGACATTTCACACTGACTACACCCATCCCCATTATCATTCCACTGCAGAGAGGGGTGTAACACAAGTCACCCCAGTAAATCTGCCAGGTACACACACCTGAGCTTCTTTTGGCAAGAAGGCACAATGGGACCTGATACTAAACTATTAAAATAGAATCACTGGAAGTGTCAGACCACTTTGTCATAGAGAGAGAAAGCTCATGTTGGTTCACAGCAAGTGCCATGTTGTCTGACAATTAAATTAGTTAGAAGGTAGAGAAATCCTCAATTTCATTTTGGCAACCAGTATCTAAGAATTGCTCACTGCTTTTCTGGTGGTTGCCGAATTTTAACATTTTCAAGCCAAAACCTCTATTTCGGAAGTTTACTTTTGAAATAACATCTAATATATGTCACAGAAATCCCTACATGCCAATGTTTTAAGTGTTAAAATATTCCTTGCCTTTTATCCCTCTATAAACCTCGGTACCACTGATGCAAATACCCATTTGGTGGGGTTTTTTGTTTGGTTTGCATTTTGTTTGTTTGCTTGTTGTTTCTTAAACATTAAGCAATTTCACTAGAGCTCAATATTTTATGAAGTTAAGCCACATAAACATGGGAACTAACAAGCTGGATTACTGTTCAAGGCTGGGAAAAGGTGGAGGGGGGGAACCCTCAAACATTTTGATCTTTTGGGTTAGAAACTTACATGGCGGTTCTAAATAACCCACAGATTCCTAGTATTATCCTACAGACAAGGAGGAGGACAGGTCTTGCCTCATAACAATACAGTTATAAGAGATAAGTTTATGTAACTGTATTTTTCACCACTGATGATGCACCAGTCAGGCAGGGAGAGCCTCAGCAATTACAGACAAAAGGGTAACCACTCAAGAGTCTTCTAAAGGATAAATGTATGAAAACTCATTTCCTATATGAGAATATTCTAACCTGAAAAGCCCAGGCCCAAAAGACCCAAGCGTTTCATATTTTGAGTGGATTTTTTTGTTACAACACAATACAAAGCACCTTATAACTCCTCTCCAGGCACAGCCCAAGATATTATGATATATTTTCAATACTGAAGCAATTTGTGTGCATGAAAGCACGATCTGGGCATGGCACTCCCTTCTCAACAACATTTTGTGCCACATTCTGCTCTGACTTAAGGGGAAAGCAAGGTGTTCCTACTAAAGAACACAAAAAAAGAACATCAGCACTCTGACTTCAGTAACATTCCCCTTTTCACACTCAGGAGATCAAATATTCATCCACAGGTCAAAGGCACTGAAACACAGCTCAGTGTGGGCTCAGCCGGTGTACACATTAAAGCACACATCATCCTACACCAAAGGCAGAAATCTCAAGTTCACCTCAGGAACAATTAATGATTAGTTTTAAACCAAGACCGGCCTGGAATCCAAAGCATAGACCCAGGACTACATGCGTTCAGTCCGTAATTTTAAAATGCTTTGATTTTGCAGTAATGAAAGGAAATTTCTTTCTCCTCAGAAATAAATTAAAAGCAATGGATTTGAGAGAGAACATAAGCAATAACAGGCTTGAATTTCAGAGGAAGGAAATCTATTAACTGTGTTCAAAGAGAAGGTATTTAATTGGTGAATAACACAAGTCTGCAACATGGGCTGTTAACTCTCTGGGAGCCAAGGCATTGCTTCCATCACAGGAGGTTCTACTGACAAGTCATCTAAAGATGAAGTTTTACATTACAGATGATCTCACCCCTCCTCACCAGGAGGTTTCTCCAAACTTATTAAAAATATTCCATGTTCTCTGTCATATCTAGATCATGGCATGCCTAGAACTAGGATAAAGAAACAGCACGGGATAGATAAAAACAATGCAGAGGAAAGAAGTTCAAGCAAAAAAACAGACAGTTTTCCTAGAAATCAGAAATACTGCAAACACACAGTACATGAACATCAAAGCATTGCATAAATAACTAAACTATATCAACATTTCATAGTGCAGAACAATTAAACCTCAAGAAACCTGACAAGTTCTCCCCTCTTGGCGAACATTTTCAAAGAGTAACTTGAGAAGCTAAATCCCATTAAAACTGAAAAGCAGCAGGATCTTACCTGCTTTAAATGTGCAGATTTAAGAACCATACAGTGTATACATAAGCTACTGTGGTTATGGGTAGCAAATTTCTGAGCCTCTTGTAAGCAGAGTTTGTGATGTCTCTGATATAAAAACAAATATTTATGAAACTGGAAAATATTTATAGCCAAATTGAGATCTTTGACAAATATAACAACTTTAGGCAATCACATTTTATGATCCTGTCTTACAGCTATTTCAGAGTTTAGGAGAAAGCCTTGATCTCATTTTTCTCCAGAAGAGCAGGAAAATGTCATAAATCAGGAAAAGTACTATAGCAAGATGACACTCATTCATTATCTTTAAGTCTCCTGACAGTGAATATACCAGAGGAAAAAAAGAGGGGGAAAAAAAGGAGCCTTTTACCATCTGTTAAAAGACTAAATTGAAAATTAATTTTCCTTTAGGAACTGTGAAACAGAAGCTTTAAGTGCAAAGTCTTGAAAAATGGGATTCTGTGCTCTAATGCTGACCAGCATGAGCTCTATCTGGTGGCAACACTCTGTAGTGCACAGGCTAAACAGACTATTTTTGTTCAGGGTGATGTTCACATTCACAAAGATGAGAAACACCTCAGACTTCAGCTGCATGTTAAAGGACTGGGGGTGGGGGGGGCAGGGATGTGGAATTGAGGGGATGAAACCACCATAAACTTTGAAGCCAAAGCATTTCAACTGCGTTCCTAGAATCACATTACCCAGACTTCAAAGGCTGGAGTAGCTGCTACTCAAGAGTGGTGAGGGTTTATTGCAGCCTTAAAGGTTCTGGGGGGAGGCAGAAATGGGAAGAAGTGCTTGAGGTTTCAGCTGCAAACAACTGGCAGTGACTCTGGGCTGCCAGCATCCCTTTAAAGAGCTGATGAGAAAGACTTAGTGTAAACATAATAAACATGTATATATAAATAATGTAAACATAAATAAACTAGTGGCTTATTTTTATTATCAGGTGCTTATTTTCACTTTTTAATTTTTTTTTAAAGTGACAAATCTCTGAACAGAAGATAACCCACTGAAAGAAATACAAGGAGATTCTACTGCATTACTCATTTCAGTTAAAAAAAAAACAAACCAAAACCAAACCTAGAAATACTTTAAGACCCTGTTTAATGCTGGGAATACAAACTTTACTCACACCTGCAAATTGGCATCATCACAGGTGAAAATACAGTGTATTGGCTAAACAGCCAATACACTGAGATAATTTCTCACCAAGAAATTACTACACAACCTACTTTTCACATCATTTAGACAGCATTATGACACAACTCCAGGCTCCAAGTTCAGCCTGTATCACCATATACTTCTTAGAAGATTTTCTTGTGTTACTTTGTTTTCTGCATTGCATTCCAGCATATTCCAATTGACGTGCAGTTTGTTTCACTGCAGCGATCAAAACCCAGAGGCATCTCTTCATATGGAAATGCTTTGTACAACAGCAGCAGTTTAACCTGAAACACGTTCCAACCCTCAAAAAGAAAAGTGGACTTCACCTTTCTTAATTATTCCATAAAAGAAATCTTTATTTATGTCACTTGGAAGCAGCGTCCACAGCCACATCTGTGTGCAGTGAGACTTGGGGCAAGGACAGTCCTGTGTCCTTCCAGCCCAACAACTGGTACAGCTGAAGGGCCAAGTTTCCTGGAGTGCTGCAAATGCAGATAAACATCTGAATGCAAGGCTTTGCTTTTAGGAACATGATTTATCTGGAGGAGCACAGGAAATCCTACAGTGCCCCATAGAATTGAAGGAGCTGGAAAACAGTTACTCAGCCAGGAATCCGGCTCTACATCCAGGTGTTCCTTGGAATGCGACCAGATTTACTTGTTTATGGATAAAGGGAAAAAATGCAGCTGCAACATGTGAGCAGTAAAGAAAAACCCTAAACAAACCAGTTTTATTGCAAGGCTGTGACTGGGTCCTCTAAGACCAGAGCAGCCCCTTCAGATGTCATCCTGGACCTGCAAAGCCACAGAGCGGGTCAAGGGGCTTAGAAAAGCCAGGAACAAAGCTTATCTCACAGCTTTTTCAAAGAAGTCCTCGCTCATGTCACCTGGGAACAGAGGAATCCATTCTTGAGCCCAGTGCTAACCATGGAAGGTAATATTTATTGCACAAAGGAGTTTCCTTGCACATACCTCATAACCACTCCGGCCTCTTGCTCTGTCCTGTATCACTAACTACGAGCAGACATCTGTACTGCTCAAACTCCTGGTGGAGTATTTCTCTAACAGAGGATTTACCATTTCTGACAGCAGCTCAAGCCCTCTCCTCTTAGTTCCTATTCCTGCAACTCAAGCCCTCTACTCTCACTTCTTATTTTTGCACCGTCCCAGAGCCACGCCGGAATTCCATGAAGCACGATGCTGAAAGTGAATCAAATGCTGGATAACCACACATGACATTTACACTGCCATTACACCCCCCAATCTTGAACTACAGAGCTCACTGTTAAAAATGTGCTTTTTATGATAAGAGATGGTTAATTCCTCATTTCAAGGCCCAAATATGCTTTCCAAAGAAAATGGCATATTTGTTCTCTGGTCCTTCCAGTGTTCTCCAAAGTTCTAATACAAGATCATCAAGGGCTAATTGTCTGGAAACATAGTTGATGGAAATAGCCAGTCATCCTGTTATCTGTTCTACATTAAATCTCCTCGGGAGGCTTGGAAGCAGAACACCAACATCCACATAGATCCCTCGCATTTCTAGCACTCAAGTTAGCAGCAGAACAAAAACAATTATGAAGAATATCCTGTATGGCCTCAGCCACATAAGATCTCAATCAAAACAACAGCAAAGAACGTACTCAGCATGCTGTGTTCCAGGGAATACATTTGTTGTTCTTATTCCATTGACTGCAGATGACCAAAGAACAAGCCAGAATGACTAGAAAACAGAGATTCATGAGAAGAGTCCTGTTGGACATTCCACTTTTTCTTGGTGAAAGCTGGCAGGCTAAGGAGTCATGACTGAGTGTTTCTGTTTACATCAAAGGTAAAGTCCCTAAATAGCATAAAATAAGTTTGGAGTAATACTTATTCCTGCCACAGCTCAGGAAAAGCAGTAAGAATTGCAGCAATTTCAGGAATATGCCTCTTGGGAGAAGCACTCAAGGCTCTGCCACGGGTCTGTGGGTCTGGGTGGGTGTTTGTGATTGCTGCTGGCAAACAGTGCTCCCAGTGACTTCAGCCCATCCTCACACAGCATCATTTCCAGAGGGAATGTTTCCTGCATTCTTTCACTGACACTACCTTGAAAAAGGTAAAAGCAAACAAGAATTGTTTGGAGGCAATTCACAGTTAACAGCACCTCCAGCTTCAAAAGTGCAGAATCACAGTTATTACTGATGTCAAATGCAAACAGATTAATGTGGGCCAGTGCTATTCTTCCTCCTAATAGAGTAATTGCTGAGAAAGAGAGCAAGAGGTACACCTGAAAGAAACACAGAGCACTTATAACAAAGGAAAATGCTTTACCACAGAATGAACTTAACTTCTCTAAACACTGTGATGGATACTTTGTGTTCCAGCAAAATGGAGTAATATAAACCACGTTAAAAGGGCTTCTGCTCAATACATATTTACATGGTATTGCATAGAAAACCAATGAGCAATAGGCTTGGAAATCTCGATTTTCTGACAGAAGAAATAACTATATTGAAAGCAAATACGAGTCATTAATTACGAAAAGGGTGGGATGAAGTTGATGAAGTAAAAAAAAAAAAAAAAAAAAAAACAGAAAGCTAAGAGGTTAGAAATTAGGGTATACACAGACATCTGAGCAGGCTGTTGTCAGGTTGCTTTGAGGGAGAAACAGGGGACACGACATCCCTTAAAAGCACAAGAAGAGCCCTGCAGAAGAAAGGCACACAAAGCAGGAAACAGTCTCCAGAAACGTTCAATTTCGACGAGCACAAACTTTAACCACAGATTCTGTGCACGCTGCCGGCTACCCCGGTTTAGAATTCGACCGGAAAACTACATCTAGACACAAATGTTACGCCACATTTACAACAAAGGCCATTTGTTGCTCACGCCATGCAGAAACACCTCACAGAAACTTCCCCCCGCACCCGCACGCGTGTGGCCCCGGCTCCTTTGTGTGCGCTCACCGCTGCGGGAGGATGCTCCCCGCGCTCCCACCTCTCCCGCTCCCCGTCTCTGTTCTTCCCTCCCCGGATTCGCGTTTGTTACTCCGATCTCCCTCCTGGATTCGCGTTTGTTACTCCGGTCTCTCTCCAGCTGCTCTCCCCAGGGTAGAGCTCAGCGTGCCCCTCACGGGGCTCAGCTCTGCTCTCGCTCGTTGAACGGGAAGGCAGGAGCAGACCCGGGGATGCCGATGCGCTCCCCGGAGCTCCCTTCAGATCCCACATCAAGGGCGAACCCGCCCGGGGAGCCTCTCGAGTGCCCACCTAAAGCACCTCCGCGGGTCCGCGCCCCGCGCGGAGTTGGGGCGCTCCCACCCAAACTTTCTTTGCGGCGGGGCTGCCCCGGGGCCCGCAGGACCCTCCCGTGGGGACAAAGGCGGCGTGTCCCGGTGTTGCTGCCCCCTCCCCGAGCCCCCAGACCCCCGGCACACTCACATGCCCCGCTGCAGCTGCGGCTCCCCGCTCGCCAGAGCCCAGCACAGGGACAGGAACGGGCACAGGAGCGCCGGCCCCGCTCCCATCGCGCTGCCGGGGGAAAAACGGAGGATGGAGCGGCCGCGGCAGCTCCGGCAGCACCCACGGCAGCAGCAGCCTCGCCGCCCCCGGCCCCCAAATCATTTAAAGCGGCGGCGAGACGCGCCACTGATGGGGCGGCCCCGGCCCGCCCCCGACCCGCCCCCGCCGGGGCTGTCCCGGGGCTCCCGCACCGCCCCGAGCTCCGAGGGGCTGGGGGATGCCTCTGCCCTGCTCGTGTCCTCACAGCCCCTTGCTGCAATGTCCCCTCATCCCCCTGCTGTAAAGGCAGTTCCCTCCTGCTCCGCATCCCTGCCGGGCGCAGTGCAGAGGAGGGGTTTGTTTTCACTGAGTAGGACACGAAGGGATGTGCGAACTCCTGCTGCTGCCCGTCACCAGTTCCCGGGCAGGAACATGGGAGGGAGCGGCGTAAAGCTGTGTCAGAGGAGGGTTAGGGTGGGTGTTAGGAAAAGCTTCTTCACGGTGAGAGTGAAGGAACTGGAACAGGCTTCCCAGGGCAGTGGTCCCGGCACCAAACCTGGCAGAGCTCAGTAAGTGTTCAGCTAATGCTCTCAAGCACCTGGCGTCATTCTTGCTATAGTCCTGCTCACGGGTAGGAGTTGGACTTCGATGATCCCTGTGGGTCGCTTCCAGCTCAGGATATTTTATGCGAGAGCCGGACACCCCCAGCTCTGCCTTCAGCTCTGGTTCTGTTCCCCTGCCAGAGATGTATCCCTTTTTCCTCTTGTCCTTTTTCTGTGTGTGATGGCCATCGCAATCACATCTGAGCACTTCAAAGAGGTAATCATGAAAATAAATGCATTTAACATCTTCAGAGAGGGATGAACCTCTTCAGCTGAGAGTTAGACAGAAAGAACATAAGACCAAGGACTGCGGAGTGTGTTTTAAATTCCAGAGCTCCCTGCCATCCTCTAGACCATCCATCCTCTCATCTTGATGTTCTCTACAGACCTCTACTGCTGTCAGAAGGCAACTCTTTCCCCTTTACTGGTGAGAGACAGGAGACCAACTGACCTGGAAAGGAAACTGCACACAGTAGCAATAAAAAATGAGAAAAACACACCTTAAGCATTTTATGATCTAATGTAGGTCTCAGGGTCCATTACACCACAGTTTTCCTCTCTCAAGAGACCTGTGACTAACCAGGCACTGGGCTGTGAACAAGCAGATGGGCCCTGAGCCAACCCATGCTAAAAACTGCGATTTCTTTCCACTCCAGTGGAATGGGCTTGGACTCAGGTTGCTCCAAAACAGCTTCTGTACAGATTTGTGACAGAGAGAACTGGATGGATACATCAGCATCCTCACAGGTCAGGACTCAGCCTCCATTTTACAGTGCATTAATTTATCTTCCTTTCAGTCCTGTAACAAGATCCACTGGCTGTTCCTTTTACACATACTTTACAAGCAGTTTCCTGTATGGCTTTTATTTTCCAAGGCCTTTGCTAAAGTAGGTAAACATTTACCATTCATAACAAGAAACCTGGGTTTATATTGTTCATTGCTTTGAAGCTTGCACTGACATGATCCCTTGAGATTTTATCAACTGATTTCTTTTTCATGGCAAAGAAAAGACACAGCCCTTATCTGACCTTAGAGCAGATTAATTGTACCCTGAAATTTCCACTGAATGGCTGAGTCTTTCTTGTGTCTGGAATAGTTTTAGCTCTGCAGGACCGTGTGTTGAGCTAATCTCATTACCTCCTGCAGAGCACATAGTTTTCTAATCATTTTATTTCTTAAACCCCAGAAAATCTTTCTTCATAAAATAATAGACCTTCATTATGTCAAGGCTGAGTGTTCATTATGTCCTGTGATGTCATCCCAATCTGGCTTATATTCAGGATCACATCATGGCAAAATAGCAAAGGATCTTATTGCTCAGCTGTTTGGGTTTTTTTTCCAGGAGAGGTAAATTAGCCTTGAAAAAATAATTTTTTCCATCTTAAGGAACTCAAAAATAAACAGTTCAACGTAATTTTTCAAAGCTGTGCGTGATCATTACAAATTACACACCACATTTATTACACTCAGTTGTTAAGAATAATGGAACAGCAACATGCAAATTGGGAGGTCCTGAAATGCAAAGTGAAGGCCACTTAAGAGATGAGACCTTTGCCTGGGGGGCCACACAGCAAAATATGGCTGCAGCCAAATTCTGGAGATGGAGCTGGGTGAAATCTCCTGCAACCTGGGCAGAAAGCTTTGCAGGCCTGGCTTTGGCTGCTGTGACCCTGACATTGTCCTGAAGCCCAGCGTAAACCCAACCTGTGCAATGTTATACATATTAGCTAATGCTTTCTCCTCAGAATAGGTTTCAATTGCAAATTGAAATTCTGCAAAGCTGTTGACTTAAATGGGATCATTCCCACGAGTGGAGTTGCAGCACTGATGGAAGTTTCAAAGTCTACTGGGATATTGGATCTGCAGTGCCCAAAGTCAGTTAAACCTTCAGACCTGAGAGAGGTAAAAGCTGACTCCTGTGTTCTAGTTCTTACTGGTAACAGTCAGGACGAAAGAGCACTGGATACAGCATTAGTGACTTCTTTATACTCCACATCCCTGCCATGGCCAACTAGGCACGTGCCTACTGTCAGGAAAACAATTTGCTGCTATAAACTGTCCATCTTTGGTCTGGACATCTCCAAATCACATCATGGCCCCCACCAAAAAAGTCACTGAATGTGTTGACAGGAGTTCCCTTCCCTTCCCTGTTGGGGAAGCGTCTTGCTCAGCTCAGCTAAACCAGCTTTTGAACTGAGCACCAGTTCCCCTCGGTGGCTTTGTGCACGTGAGTTATAATGGGCTCCAACTGCCTGGAATGCAAGTGCATAGGGAAAAAACAGCTCATGCCCTCCATATATCGCGGAAGGACTTTCTGTGGGATGGAAATTACGTGATTCTCCTCTCTTGTTGATCCGGAAATCGTTCTGTCAGATTCCAGTGCACTCCAAATTCAGCACATTGTTTACAGCACCGTCCAGATTATGAATTTAGTAGAAAGGTTGGTATCTCTCACGGCATTCCATCCTATCCTCTCCAATTTAAAGCGTATTTCCCTCCTCATTAGCATTTTAATTCTGATTTATAATTTTGTCTTCCTACAAAGATGCTGTGACAGTTGCTGTGTATCCCTAAGCATGAATGAGTGTTGCCCACAACTTTGAGTCAGTAACACACCATCCTGTTCTATTTTCATTTTTCTGTCTAATTCTCAGCATCTCCATTTCCAGTCTTTTTAAATCGTAGCTAGTTACAGGATTTCACATTCCCTTCTGATATAAAGAAATTTTCGTGCAGAGATTGTAATTAGGAAGGCTGAGCTCTGTTCTGTTATTAGCAGGAATTGTGATTTTTGGAGTGGTGGGTTAATTGCTAATAACCATATGCAATGCTTCTGTCAAGATGTTTCCCATTACAGTAATTAACTTAGCAGCTGGGGTAACAGACATTTACCATTTGTCTTCACAGTATCCCTGATTTAGGATTGTTCCAAATCCCGATTTGGATTCTGTTTGTTAATTCCCAGGTGGAAGATGAAAAAGAGGGGAGGCTGAGAAGTGGAGATCTGGGTAGAACAAGTTGCAGGAATCATACCTGTTTCAGATGCGAAGTGTCTATCAGTGTATCCTCAGGAATTCTGAATTTTTCTTCACTACTCTTAGTCTTGGACCATCATTTTCATCAGCACCTACCGAATGGAGAGCAGCCTAAAAGAGGATGTGTTCAAAAATGTATTGATTACATTAATGCTCCAATTAATCTGATCATTATTAAGGATCTATTAAATGAAAAGCGAAGAATTTATTGTTGCCTATTCATACCCTTGACCTCAAAATCCCTATGGTATGTCAAGCTAGTTTTTTTTCCTTCATGTTTTGTAGTCAGCTATGTAGATATAAATGTTTTTTGGCAATTGCCTCCTTTCTGTGTTGTCTCACTGGAGTTCCCTCCTTCACAGAGCTATGCCAGAATTACAGTAATATTTTTAAGTATATGGCTAACCTGAAAATTAAGAAGAAAACAAAGCTGTGCTCCAAAGCCAGGCCACATGACAGAGCAATAGCAGTTTTGTTGATTTAATTCATCCACAGAATATATTGAAGGGATTCCTTTTGCTTACGAGATAATTTCAAAGACTTTTAGGACCACGATGCCTGATTTATCCTGGGTTTGAAGTTCTGGCCAGAGCAAGTTCTGTACAATACTACATTAAAGAAGGTCTGTTAATACCCTTAGAGATGTAAAGTAGCATTCCAAGGGCACTGGGAGCTTTCTCTATTGCAGGGAATTGGCCTTGCTCCATTGCAAGGAATAGGGGAACACTAATTTACAGCAAGTGAGGATCCAGCCCACGTTATTAATCATAATTATGGGCTTATTTTGGGAGGTGCATTTTCTAAAGCAGTTGGGGAAGACAAGAAAATTAAGTTAAAATTATTTTCTTCCACAGGAGGTAAAAGCAGTACATAAATAAATACTTGGTGTTGCAGTAGATCTTTAAAACATATAATGGGTTTCTGGCACTGCAGCGTCCCCCGATATTTTTTCCTCCAGCACATAATAGTAAGTTTCTGAGAATAGTGCTCACAGACAGCTTTGATTATAACCACTTGTCAGGGAATGGATAACTAGGAAAATAACACCATTTAACTGTAAAAAATGCTGCCTGAAATACATTAACACAGTGATAATTTCTGCTAATAGCACCCTCCGAACCCCATCTATTAGCTTTGGATTGAAATTCCTGCTTCGTTTCTATCTTTCTGAGCATTCCTGCCCTCTGACTCTCCCTTCCATTACTTGGGAGCCACAGAGCCACCCACAGACTCTCCCTGCCACCAAGAGCCACCCCCCTGCATGGAGTGTAGTGACAAACTCGCCGTGTTTGAGCAAACTGGGGACTGGGGTTGCTGGTGATGGCCCTTGTTTTGGCAGTGCCAGCACAGGGGGTGCTGAGAGGCGGGGCATGTGTGTTCAGTAGGTTTGCCTTCCGTGGAATTCTCTGTGAAAATGCTACTCACTCCCCAGCCACTTCCACCCTGCCCATCCAACAGTCACCAGCTGCACCTTCCCAGTGCGACAGAACTTAAAGGTTTGCATTCGTGTCTGGTGTTCCTCCAGAGAAGAGAGCAGGAGGGGTTGGAAGGGAGGGAAAATAAAAAGGGTCTGAAAAACCTGACCCCATAGCAGTAGGATCACAGAATTGTTAAGGTTGGAAAAGACGTTTAAGGTCATCGAGTCCAACTGTCAGCCACCACCACCACCGTGTTCACCACTAAACCATGTCCTCGAGTGCCACGTTTTCTGAACACTTCCAGGGGTGGTGACCCCACCAGTGCCCTGGGCAGCCTATTCCAATGCTGCCATGAAGAAATTTACCCTAATACCAAACCTAAACCTCCCCTTTATCAAAACATGAAGGGGGGCACAACTTGAGATTATTTCCTCTTGTCCTGTCACTGGGGCTCACCTGGGAAAAGGGACTGACCCCCATCTCTCTACAACCTCCTTTTGGTAATTCTAGAGAGCAATAAGGTCTCCCCTCACTCCCCTCAGTCCCTCCAAACAGAAAACAAAATTTTCAAAGAAAGTATTTTTTTTGGTCAGAATTACAGAAACCCATTGATATTCAAGTCAGGAGGATATTTCTGTAGGGAGCTATTACATCTGATTGGGAAAATAAAATGTTACCCACATTCACAATTACTTCTATAAAGAACACTGATCTCATTCCTGAGCTTTCCTCTTTAGCATTAGTTAACCAAAACCCTGGTAAAAACACGCTCTTGACAATATAATCCTAAAATAAGTTTTATGTTGGCAGGCAATAGCAACTGGGAGTACTTTTATCTATTTCTGGATTTGGGATAATGACACTCCAGTGAGTGGCTAATCTGGTGTGCTTGTGTACGTTCAAATTAAAATCACCCTTTTGGGGGTGACTCACGTCTTCTCTGACCTACACAGGTGAGAGCCAGATGTAACTCTAAATGTAATGGAGCTATTCCAGCCTCATATCAGCACAAAAGGAAGAATTAGGGTTTGGAAGCTTCAGAGCAATCCGTTATTTGGCAGAGCAGTGCATGTATTATGAGGTATTTTCTAGGAGGAAATATTTTGTTTGGTTTTTAGCAATTTTTTCTCAGTGATCTTCTTCACCCACCTGAAAAACCTGCAAACAGCTGAGCAAGCAACTCTTTCAAAAATTTAGCAGAGTACCTGCTTGCTTCCGTGTTCAGAAGAATCAAATTTGGGGTGTTCGTGCTCGGAGGGTTTCAAGGTTCATCAAGTGAGGAGATACAAAGAGCCCTTTGAGACCTGGACAGACAATCAGAGGGAGACAACACAACCTGATTATCAAATATTCTTGATCTATCCAGAGGATAGGAAATTTCAAAGAGTTATTATCTCAGAAAATTCGAACAAATAAATGCAAAAAATATTGAAATATGTGATAAAAGAGGTCTTCTTCCCCTGATGAATTTTTTTGTTAGTTCACAGCGCAGTTCAGAGAGTGTCAGGGCAACACTAAAGGGATGAACTCAATCACACAAACCAGGCAATAACAACACTGATGTAAAACCGCAGCTTAAACCAGCCCTGATACTTCAATCATTCTAATTTATCCTCTGGGGTAGGCAGCCCCCTCAAAATTTGGGTTTTTTTAGATGTTAAAACCAGCAACTCTCATCTGCATCACTGAAAACGCAGTGGCAAAATATATCAAAGAAAAAAAAGTGCTCAGAAGTCGAATTCTCCTCAGGGTTTCCCAGTCCCTTTGGAATTGCTCATGGATTGCAGATGTGAGCTGCCATGTGAGCCTGTGTGTTCTCCTTTGTCTAATACGGTGCTGAGCACATCACTGGTACTTAAAATACTAAAATTCAAAGGAATAAATGCTTTGTTTGTTTGCTCCCAATTAGGAGCTAATGAAATCCCAGGAATACACTTGCAGGTAATTTGTCACAGAAGAACTGAAACTCAGGAGTGTGTTTCTGTGTATAACTTTCCTCTCTGTCTGTTCTGCTGACACAACTAGACCACATTTCATTCTCCCAAAGACATTAGACTTTCCTGTTTTTTCCTCTAAATTACCTGCCTGGCTACTGTCACCATTGATCTTTTAAGTCCTTGACTGAGTAATCAGTCAGAGAGCTAATTAATGTAGTGGCTTGGAGGGAAGGATGAAATGAAAAAGGGTATTTTTTTTTCCTTATTCTTCATGTTTTTATTGCTTTTGAAAGGTGCTTTATCCATAGCATAAAGGAGAATTTGTCTGTGCTTTTTCCTCCTGACAGTTCACCTACTGTAAATCTATTTATCAACTATTAACAGAAACCAGGAGAATTTAATGGGATTGATGATACTGAAATCTAAGAGAAAAAAAAAATCTAGGATTTTTTATTTGTTTTTCTCCTATTAACACTCATGGAGTGCAGTATGTCTTTGGAAAGAGTAGCAACTGCAAGACCTGACCCAGATTTTCAGATGGTTTTAGAACTAAAACAGATGTTTCAAAATTAAGATAACTTTGTTGTATTTTGATAGGAAAAGAAGGGGTTTTATTCTCTCCTTCCCTCCTGCTGAGTCCCCTCCCCACAGGCAAGAATGCCTTATACTAAAACATATATTCCAAAAGTACTCATCAGCCATGATTAAATAAATAAATAAATTAATGTTCAAATGTTAAGAACCAAGTTCTCTTAAAAGAATAAACGAACTATTAAAGAGTTAGCAGTACACAGATCCTGTTTTCCTCATCATGGATGATGAGGAGCAAAGAGGATTCTTGTCACTGTAATAATCACGACATGTTAAAAGGTATTTAATTTCCTTTATTCTCAAGGAATCCCACATATCCTGGAATGGCTCTGTTAATGCACAGAGTTAACCTCCCACCGCCACGCACATATGGATAGGTATTTATATATTATACAGCAGGATTTAAACACCGTTGTCTACAGGGAGCTGATGAACTGAAAATGGTTTAATAAGCTTTCTTTTTTAAATTCTCGGGTGGGAGACAGATTTAAGCATCAGCAGTATTTGTCGCTAAATGCAAATAAAATCATTAGGAGGATGGGAATTGCGCTGACCGGGCTCCAGGAAACAGCGAGCCCAGGACTGCAGCAGGAAAGGGGCAATTAAATATTTCACACGATGCCTGAGTGGCTGTTCGCCTGCGGCTTAAGGGGTTGTGCCGCCCTGATACTCAACAACAGCAAATCGGTGCTGGAGTGGAATCTGCAGCTAGTAATTCTGTGCCTGTTGTGGAGAAACCCACGTTAAGGACTTCAAGGAAAGCGCCCGAGAAACCTGCGTTGCTCCAAAGAGTTACACAAAAAGTGGCTAAGAATATATATAGCAGGCCAAAAGCTGTTTTTGCTCCGAGGAAATCAGCGTTGAGGGGGTTAAGTGCTGCAAATCAAGCGTGTTTTATTAATTCAAATAGCAAAACAATCAGAAATTAAGCACCTAAACACACAGGGGAGAAAGGCAACGTCAGCAGTTAGCAGGCAAGTTTTAGACTTGACCTCCAAATTAGTGCAAAAATCAAAAGTATTTCTGAAGTTTACTGTAATGAAAGATTAATGGAAATGGCAAAAAGTTGTAAAAAGTTTATGAAGCTAAACCTTGTCCAACTAACTCAACATTTTTCTTTTATTATTGACTCTTTAGGTGCAAACTCTATTTTATAAAGACTTCAGCGAAGCATTACTTAGATGTGCAAAATAACTTTTTCAACCTCAAGAAAAGCTAAGGAGGATGTAATGCTTAGTTGTGTCCAAAAGGGAATTGTTTAGTTATGGGAAGCTCATTAAAGAAGCCTCAGTGATGAGTGTCAGGGAAAAAAATAGTACAAATGATAGGCATAACCTCATGGAGCTTGCTGGGGAAGAGGTTGAAGAGGATGAAAATCTCCTGCTGGAAAAACAAGGTTATTTTGAGGGTGAAGTCTATGGACAACGTGGATGAAATCTAAAGCCATGAGAAGCTAAAAGGAACACTTGGGGACTAATAATAATTGCTCCTACTAGGGGGTCTTCTGAGATACCAAGTACGGTTTGGACTGTTCAGGAGTATGAAGAAGATAATTCAGAATGATGCTGATATGGAGAGGGTCTATGAGGATGAAGAAAGCAGGCAGCCAGGAAAAGAGAAGGAATTTGATCTGTTTGGACAAGCAATAAGGCTTGTTTAAAGCAGTAAAATGAAGGGCAGGGCAGAAACAGAGGTTGTTCTTTGAGCGCTCTTAAAGCACACTGTGAAAAGGGAGGTGGGACAGGATAAATATCAGGGACACACAAGGATGTTGGCACAGGAAAAGACAACCCTGGCATGGGAACAGGCCCATCCAAACCAGCCACATGTAGGTTTGAGCAGAGAGTGCCTGAAATAGCCTCCTAGCACAAGCAATATGAACAAAATGAAGAGCTACCTGTGTGGTGGAAATTTGTAAATTCATTAACAGAACTCTAAAATAGGTTTTTATGTGGTAAGAGGGGACTGGACTTGGCCACCGGGCAGTGCCTTTCCATCCCACGTTCCTTGCTGGGTTTCAGCCTTTCAGTTGTGAACTGTATCCCCACAACCAGAGTGTGTTGCGGCCTCAGGTACAAGAACAACGCACTGATCTCCTTTTAGTAATTCCCCTGCTCAAAACAATGCTGTGCCTGAAGTAACTGTATGAAATAGCTTTGGAGGTTGCCAATGTAACTAACTTTCAGTGACTCCCAGTAACCAAGCCTTTTGCTCCCTGAAGTGGGAATAATCTTTCTGGTTTGTGTGCAAGAGAATCCTGGGGATCTTTAGCCCTGTGCTAATATAAATAATAACAAAAAAAATGGCAAACTAACCCTGATATTAGGGCATGCTATGATGTTTTCTCTTAGCAGAGAAATATTTTTGTCTTTTAGATCGCAGAAAAACACCCAGAGGCTAAAAAAAGCAAAGACCAGCTACAGTTTCAAAAGGCATTATTTGCTTGCACCCATATCTTGATAGCATGGGTAAGAACACCAGTGGTGCCAAGGCTGTCCAGACCTGCTGTCTGAGTTCATTTGCAATGTTATTAGAAATGGGGAATGATTTTTTAATATGTAATTTAGTCAGAATTAGAAAATAATACATGTCAACTTTCTTTTCAATGCAACAGCACCGTCCTTTGCAACTAAATATTTACTAATCAGCCAGCTCAGCCAAGGTCAGCACTGCAGGGCTAATAGAGGAATTAGAGTTTCCATCACATCTTTGTACACCATCAGCAAGTTTCCCCCTAAATTTTCTTTAAAGGACCTTTATCACCAACAACGACACACAGAGGAAAAAGACCATCCGTTGATCAGCAATTACAAAGTTGATTTTGGGGGTCTAAGCAACTGCAGAACATCCTGTGCAGCAGCATTGCCCCCACTTTCGTACTGAACTCAAGGGAGGAAAATTCAACAGAAACGTTTAATTTCATTAAATGGATATGGTAGACAACATTCACTTAACACCAATTAGCTGCATTATAGCTGATAATTTGGGCCAGGGCAACATGCAATTAACATTCAGACCTTGGTGGGGACATGAGATAGATAAAGGGGATGCCATATGGATGAAGGGGGATGCCATATGGAGGAAGGGGGATGCCTCTGCAGCTGTGGTGCTCCTCCCCTGTCACTTCGCTCGGTGTGTGTTGAACTAGGTATCAGCTCACCAGGACGTCTGCTCCCGTTATTAGAAATCACATCAATGCACTAAAGCCTGGTTTGAAAAGCAGTTGCTCTTTGTATACATTACACTGTAATTTTCAGTGAAAATGGGATTTGCTTCCTGAACTGCTGTGATATACTTTGGCTGTTTCAACATTACTCAGCTGGAATCTTCAAATTTATTGTGTTTTTTTGGTATTTGCTCTCTGTAAGTGTTGAGAACAGCAATGATGTCATTCAGATATACATTTTTTACTGATAAATCATCCTGTCCATCTTAGAGCTTGTTTTCACTTACTTAAAAGTCAGTAAATGCAGCACAGGGAACCAGAATTTAATGGCTTAGGAATTAAAAGTTTATGGGCCATTGGGTTTATTTTCTTGCTCCCAAAGCTCGTAGGTGACCTGAAAGAAGCCATGAGAAGAGCTGTAAAGTTGTAAAAGAGATAACTTCAGGCTATTTAGCTCCTAAAGCAGAGTTTCAGCATCTAATCTTGCAGCAGAGAAGAAATGAATCCACAGCATCACCACAAGGAAGCCTATAAATTATCCTATAGAAAAATACAAAGACAAAGACACATCCTAAATCTCACCTTCCTCTGGGCTTAAATACTGCCCTATGAAAAAATAACCATGTCAGTTTGGAATCTGCAGTCTGGGATTATCCTGACCTTTATGTCCAGTGATCACTGGTAGACTGGCAATCTTTAGAAGAGGAATCAAGGCCAAGTCCCCTCTCTCCCAGCTCAGTGCCTCCTTCTGCTCCTGCACCACGCTGAGGAGCCACAGCCTGCTCAGAGCACCTCCATCCATCCGCATCCTTGCCTTGGATTCCTGTTTCTCTCAGTGTTTCTCCAGAAACCCCCAATTTCTCATCTTTATTCCTCCTTCATCAGGTGCTTCCATAGAGGAAGACTGGCAGGAGTATCTGAAGCACAGAAGGAAAATCTTTCCTTTCGAACTATTGTGCAAGAACAGAGTCCTGTGTCCTTCAGAGTAATTCCTAGTGAGGATAAATCCCATTTTCATGACTTCTGCAGAGGTTATCTCGGGCAGCAGCCTGCACAGAGGGGTGCCAGCACTGGGCAGGCAGAGCTGCTGAGCCCAGCTACGACAGAGACAGTTCTGGACACGAGCTGGAACAGATTGTTAAGCATTAGGGAAGCATCACTATCAAAACCATGGCCATTATGAGCTTTAGGCTTGCAATTCTCACTGCACTGCCAGGATTAAAGCACTTGTATTTCACCTCGATGTCTTAAGGCACTGGGGGGTTGTGCTTCAATTTCAAATTTCCCTTTAAGTTCTCCCTGCCTTGCCAAGGTGGCCTAAGGACAAATCCATTAATGCCTGTGATATGCAGGTATATTTACATTATGGGGGTTATGTAAGCAGGTAGCGCTCATCAATAATTAAAGGCTCTGTGGGTAAAGTGAGATGTGACCATTTTCTTCTACCTTCTCGGGGTTTCTGTGCAAGTCCCACAGTCCATGTGCTTTTCTTATGAATAATTTTAAGGGACAGTGTTTTAAGGGACGACAATTCCAACCCTTCCATCTGCAGAGGGCTGTGCGAGCCTCTCTCATTTCTCACAGCAGTAAGCTAGAGGAATTACCAATGTAAAACAGGGATTAGTAAGGGAAGGATCAACCTCTCTGGTTCTATTTTGATGGCAGTCTGTACAAGGTGTAATAAAATCAATAGTTTCTCTTGCTGAAAGGGTTCTTTCTATCTACAGCAATGACAAGAGGATAGTGGGCAAAGAGCTCTATTAGCTGTTCTTTAAGAATCAATCACACTTAAAGGCAATAGTCAGTATGACAGCAACTGCACAATAGATGAATAATTTTTCACACAAATAGCCTGAATTTCAGAAAAGAGACATACTTTTAAAGAGATAGGAAATAAAATGCCTGGTTCTCTAAAAACTGAGAAAATGCTCAGCATTTATTACTGAGGACACTGAAACAAAAATGCTCAAGGGGTAAAAGCCAAAATACCAGTTCAGACCACCTCAACAAGAACATGATATGATCAAGACTCACTTGGTTCAGTTCTAGAAGTCACATCAGGAAGTTCAAAATTCATGAAGCTACACTCCTGGAAGAGAGTGTGACTTCTGCTGGCAGCCAGGGGCTTTCCCTCATCCACAGTAAAATAAGCCCCTGAGCCTCAGGACTGGGTGTGGAGCTGTGTCAGGGGAGGTTTAGTCTGGATCTCAGGAAAAGGTTCTTCCCCCAGAGGGTGGTTGGCACTGGACAGGCTCCCCAGGGTTTGGTCACTGTCCCAAGGCTGACAGAGCTCCAGGAGTGTTTGGACAACGCTCTCAGGGACTGGATGATCCTTGTGGGTCACTTTCAGCTCAGGATATTCTATTGTTTTATGATCTGGGGAGGGTGTGATCTGATCCAGCACAGAGCCTTTGTCTCACACACATGAGACCCAGCTGAGTTAAGCGTCCATATTTTTCTGGGTGCAGCATCAAGATGTAATTGGCAAATGCAAAGTCACATTAAACAGTGTATAGTGAGCCATTGAAATACCTCAGAAGTGCATATAACACCAGAAAAAAATACCATTATGTCAGGTAAAAGCCATATTCATGCATAGATAATGAGGGGGAAAGGCAGCAATCAGCTTGTTCTGTTGTATCCCATTGAAATATCCATATGGTCCCACTGGAGTGGAAAAGCAAATGAAAGCCAGAGCAAAGGACGGAACTGGGCTTGGAGAATTATTCCTTGTTGGCAGTGGGTGAGCTTATTGTGGCTCCACAGCAAGCAGGAAAGCAGGATCAAGATCAAAACAAACATGGTTAACATCTCCCTCCTCTTGCCTGAGGTGCAGGGGTTTGGAGATGCTGTAGTTAAGGAACACTGTCACTTACTTTGAGGAGAAAAATAGGCAATATCTGTATGTTGGAGTTGCAGGCAGGATGACTTTGTAAATGTGGACAGCAGACTGTACTCTGTCTTTTCATGCTGTCGTGTTTCTTTGTTGATGTCTCTGTTTTAAGATCTTTTTTTCTCCATGCATCACCAATTGTCTTTTGTTTTCTCACAGCAGGAGAGGCTCAGTTAATCCATATGTCATGACAAAAAATCCAGGCTTCTCTTTGATAGGAACCAAGCATGACAGCAATCTATTCAAAAGGTGTTTTGGACTATCATTTCTTCCAAGCTAATTTATTGCTGGATGGCTTTCAAAAATAATAGGTCTGTTTCCCAAGATAATGTGCTGAGATGTGACTCATGAAGTCCATGTGAGCACACAGACAGCCTAATTATGAGAAATAAACTAATAATAAACCATCAGTCTCTGGAAATCAGTATCTGTTGTGATATACAAGTCTAAACATCAGAGAACATGAATGTTTCCACCTGTTCCCTTCTGCAATGATTTTGTTTTATTACCCTTAGATATGTAAAACAAATGTCTTCCTATTAAGGCTTAGACAGATCAGAATGATAAGAAAAGAGCTGATCTTTGGACCTGGTGGGGGGAGGTGACAGTTTTAGTGAGCAGCTCTGGTATGTGCTTAAAAGGGACAAATATCAAACTGATATTTAGTCAGAATCCACAGATTGATAAATCAGAGCTGGCAAAGTGAATTATTTGCACCCATGCAAATAAAAATCCTTTAACACACCCCATTGACTGTGTTTTTTCCCCAGTATACTTCACTTTAAGGATATATCACAGTGCAACTACATAAAGAATGTATCTTTCCTGCAGCATTTGTGGAACAATTTTAACAATTTTTAACAAATAGTTTCTGTCACTCATTTCCCCATTTCTAGGACAGATGATGGACAGGACACAGGCACATTTTACCTGTAGTAAAGGCACATTAAGGAAGTGTGGCATGCTTAGGAAACATGAATTATTGTCACTCAGTGAATCTTCTTCTAACAAACAAAATACCCATAATCTTCTTCCAGAAAGGGCCTATATCCAGCTGGTGCTGAAGCTGCAAGAAAGACTTGTCACTACTTAGTCCATCCAGTTTTCAACTCCTGGACTCCAGAGGAAATTCTCATCCTGCAAAGAGCTTTTCTGGCATGTTTACAGCTTACCAAAAAAAATGGGTATTCAAAAAAACTTCCACCATCTTCTACTCCCCTTTAGGTGCAAACCCTACAGGACTTTTTATGGTTACTGACTCCTGTGCTCACTCTGGAGTAATCAGCTATAAAACCAGCTGAACAGTAGAAAGTTCTGTGTGTTTATCACTCTTTTAAGGCTGACACTTTTAAGCCTGCCCTGAGTCATCCTGATTTTCCAGCTGTTGGAACATCTCTGCCTCATGTTACCAAGGAAAGAAATTGCTGCCTTCAAACGTTCTTGACCTTGCCCAGCACATTCCTCGTGCCATAACTGCCTCTCTTTCAGCTGCCAGCAGAGCACACCAACATGCTCAGAGATGGCAAAACCAAAGCTGCAGAAGTTGCCTTCCAGGAGCATTTATAATTTCTCCTCAGGACCAAGAGCCCCCCTCCAGCACTGTGAGCTCCAGGCTGCCGGGGATGCTCTGCCTTTGGCTTTACATTTCCCTGAGTTATGATGTGATGTCTCCAGGCACACTTCAGCACGCTGTACTTACATCAGCACTCACTAATCCTTAGCAGAACTTCTGACAAATGCAGTTTGTTCTGGGGATGGACAGACAGAGCAGATAATCTGGAGCTACAAAATGATCGTTATTCTCTAACCCTGCTTTGTCCTTAGCACAACAGATGTCCATTGAAAGGAAAAACATGTTTCCAATGCTTTTAAGATTACTAGGATTTTTTTCTCCTCAAACAACTCCTATAAAAGCTTTTCCTGAGAAACATGAGTGACCAAAGGCCCCATTTGGAGCTGCCTGGTGAGCCCCCATGTACACAGATTTCTACTTTCCTCTCCTTTCAGGGGCCTGACTGAGGCCTCCAGTTTGAGCAGTTCCCAGTGATGGGACGGCACAGGAACAGAAAAATCCATTTAGCAGAGATGAACAGATGCAATATTTTATTTGTGAAATAAACCCTGGGCTTTTAGGGGTGAAATGCTGAGATATAAATAATCCTATGGGGCCACAGCAACTCTGTTACAGTAAGTTTTAAACCAATTTGCCATAAATATTAGTGTCCAAGCCCAGGTATACAAACTCAATACCTACTAGGTATTTCTGACTGTGAGACAGTTCCTGTTGGTTTCAATTAAGCTTTGCAAAACCCCCCTTGTGTCACGAAGGAAAATAATGAGGCAACATAAACCAAAGTGCTTCACTTGCAGGGCAGACTTTGGGCTGTGTGCATCACATTTACACTGAAAATAAGCAGCTCCCCAGCACACTGAGAACAGCAGGTCAAGGAAAAGCAGCACAAGATCTGGAGTGGGGGGGAGGAAGAGAATTAAAATGTTTTCTAAGCCCCCAATTTCAGCTGGGTACAAGCACTCTATTACTTGTCTGCACTGAAACTCTGTGGACTGTATAAACAGACACTATTATCATCTCACTTGGCACTTCAGAATGTTCCTCCTGCAGATCTCAAAACAATTTACAAAACTTTGGCAAAGGCTGCCTGAAAGTTCTGGGAGAGTTTTCCTGAATGCTATCAGCACTTTTTAAACAGAAAGGGGGGAAAAAAGAAAATCAATAAAAAAAAAAATCACAGCAAATATTTTTTCCATTGCATTAACATCCAGGGGTGTCCACTGAGACAAAATCAGTTGTGAAAAAATATGTAGTGAGAGGTTAAATTTTTCATAGTTTAAGTAAACAGCACATGGGAAGAAGCAAATGGACATCCCTAACTCACAGGGAGACAAAGGCCGTATGTAACATGCCCAAGGTCAAGCAGAAGCAGGGATAGGATGCTCAGAGCATGGTTATCTGGGAGCCTGGTCCAGTTCCCAAGCCACAAGTCTAGTACAACATAATGTTTCGGGTTTTTTCAAGATAGCAGAGAGCATAGAACTAACCCATGAAAGTGCATCAACTGATGGGAATTTTAGATGAACATGAACATACAGTTACAGTTTCTTGTTTAGTGACATAACGAACAACTTTGATCTCTGTGCAGAAATTGCCACCATCTGGGGAAGCATTTTTTTTCCTATTTCCTTTTTCCCATTTCTTTTTTGTCTCTGAAATAAAACTGCTAAATTGAAAAAAAAAAACCAAAACAAAAACAAAACAAAACAAAAACAAAAACAAAACAAAACAAACAAAAAACCCCACACAAAAAAAACAAACAACCTCTGAATAAACCTAGCTTTTATTTTCCCTGAAGGACGTTACTGTCAAGTGAGGAGAGTAGAAGAGTGGAAGACGAGTGTCAATACAGTATTTACTGCTTTGTGGAGGAGGAAATGCTGCTGCTCCAAGTAACCAACCTCTTCAGTCAGACTATCCTTCACAATGCCAGATGCTGCCCAATGCAAATAATGAAAAGATCACAGTAAACAAAAAACTCTCTTTATTTACATGTGTACCAAAGGCTCGCACCCTGAGACAGAGCCTCTGTGTTGGTACAGTGATGAATTCATTTCCAGACCCACCAGCCAGCTCGCTCAGAAACTGAGTGTGCTCTTTAAAATAGAACCTTTCCTGAGGCTGTTTGAGGCAGATCAGAGCAGTGCAGAATAGAAGGACTAACTTACAGAGAAATTCCTTATCAGAGAGTGGTGGGGCCCTGGCACAAGTTACCCAGAGAGGCTGTGGCTTCCCCATCCCTGGAAGTGTCCAAGGTCAAGTTGGACGGGGCTTGGAGCAACCTGGGCTGGTGGAAGGTGTCCCTGCCCATGGCAGGGGTGGAATAAGATGGTCTTTAAGGTCCCCTTCATCCTGAACAACTCTATGAGTCTGTAACTGTATTACAGTACCTGGCAGATCCTTTCCCAAGAGCTGACAAATGTTCCCCAAACACCTGGAACTGCACAGGCACAGCAGGAGTAAGGAGAGAGGAATAAAAAACCAACAGCAGCAAGTAGCTACTACAGGGCTGATAAAATCAACCCACTGAACAGAATCTGTTCAGCTGCAGACCTGTAGGAAACAAGAGGAGAAGGAATCCAGAGTTGGGTGGATGAGAACAAATGGCTTTCCACAAAGTTGTCCCTGAGTATGAAGGGTAGATGGTTTGAAAGATCCTGTCACAAAGATCCTTCAGACCAGGAGCCAGCACTTCCTTGGAAACCCATGAAAAAAAACCTGCTGGTGTAGAGAACTCGGTAACCACAATTACCTTTTTTCTTTCAGGAGGTTTGAATACTTGGGGCTCAATCTCCATAGTCACCTTCTGGAGAAATCTACATTTCACTAAGTCTGAAACCTAAACCAAAAGTGGTTTTACTTTCACAGGACTTAGTTTTCTCAGACAAAAAGGAGGCGAAAGTGGAGCCGAAGCTCACCTTGCTCAGCCCAGGGTTCCGTCTCCGAGGCAGACCCGGCTCTCCCCAGTCTGCCTTGCCCGGGAGATGATGCGGGAACGCGCGGGAGATGATGCGGGAATTCCCGGGATATTCCCCAGCATCAGTGACCTGGTGCCACCTGGCGGCCGGACCCTGGAACGGCCGCGGATCCCGGGAAATCGACCGGTCCCACCTTTCCAGCACCTCCCGGATCCGCATTTTGTGACAGAAGGACGTCAGTAACTCTCCTGCACCCCACAGGAACAACATTAAAAATTAAAAATTAAAAAAAAAATCAGTTAAACGTGATTAGACAAGGAGAGAAGAAAGGAGAGGAAGGATGAATCTCAAACTGGCTCCCGGTTTGGTTGCCTGAATAGCAGAAAACAGAATTTCTGGATAAAAACCTGTGTCAGAGAGAAGAACCGGGTGGGTTGGAGGAGTTTCTTCTGTTGTGACCAGGGATCACAAAATCACATCCACAGGTTATAATGGATAAATACAACACAAATTGAACATTGGAACCATGCCTGGGTCGTTTGGAGAGCAACCAGCCCATCCTGGGAGTGCACGTACCTGGGTAAAGTAGGACTGTGCTGACTGAGAGCCAGAGCATCTCAGCACTTTCCCACTTTTAAGGAATATTTCTGTCACTACACGTTCTCCTTACAAGGTGTTAAATCTGGCTAACAAATATACTGCTCCTTTTTGATGTACAACATCACTGTACTTCGGTCAGCGTTTCTCCTCTCATTAAAAAGTAAAACAATATCTCATCTGCACAAATTGATTTGCATAGAGAGGCTTCCCTGTCACTGCCAATGAAGTCATATTTCATTGAAAACCCCCAAAAAAGGATCATTTACTCACTCCAAAGGACTTATTATTCAGCATCTGAGAGGTGACTGAGAACCCCAGAAGGATCTGTTGGATTTGTTTCTGCAAATACTGCCACAAATGTACTCAAGTCATTTTACTTTTGTGGTGCTTATTGTCAGGAAAAGATGAAGTTACAGGTCATGCAGCTCTCAGTCCAAATGGAGATTCCTAAAAAAGCTTGGATAAGCTTCCTGCTGATGAATACAAATCAGAAACCCATAATAATGCATTACATAGGTGGCCCTTTTCCAGAAGACATCTGCATTCTGCAAGTAATGTAAAAAATAAGACACACCAGGGAGCTTGGATAAGGAATTTTTAGTGTGTTTCCCTCCTTTAAAAAGGCTACTAATGAGTTGGGGATCAACATCAACTCTTCCTTTCGTCTCCCCCATCATCCTCTTTCCAGCTATGTCAGAATTATTGGCCACTACTAGACAGGCTGTACTGATGGAAAGACACGAGCTAAAAGCTCTTCACCGCACATTTATTATGTGTGCTCACACCCTGTGTTTTGCAATCCCTTTTCCAAATTCCCTTCAACAACAGGGTCCTGATCCCAGGAGTCAATATGGCCCCAAAGTAAAGTCCACATAAACTTCAAGGCATAGGGAATTTATAAGACACTGGGCAGAGAAACAGTATGATCAAAGTACAACATAAAAAACCCCCCAACTTTTCCAGTCTCAATCTTTAGGTGCAAAGGAAAATAACTTAAATTAGCAGAAGCACATTCCTGGTTGGTTGTTTCAGTAAAAGCAGGTCATTATTTGAAAGGAGAAAATCACCACAGCCTAAAAAACTGGAGATTTACACTATGATCCCCATCTGCCTTGGGATGACATCAAGTCTTTTCAATGTGATATCCAAACCAGTCAGAAGGCCAGGGTTTGGAATATTTTAATCACAGAATCATATAGAAAAGAATCACAGAATGGTTTGGATTGGAAGCGACCTCAAAGACCTTCTCACTCCACTCCCTGCCATGAGCAGGGGCACCTTCCACTATCCCAGGTTGTTCCAAGTCCCACCTAACCTGGCCTTGAGCACTTCCAGGGATGGAGGATCCACAGCTTCTCTAGGCAGTGTGTTCCCAGAAGGAGTGCAGAAGCCGTGGCTGAATTCTTCGTTTCCCTGATTCAGAGAAGATTGTGACATCCATGCGCCATCCCTCAGGTAGGTGCTATCCATGCTCTGCCTGGCTGTGGCCTCTGACAAGACTTATCCCTCCATCTCAGAGGCAGAGCTTTGACAGCGTGTCCTCTTTTTCACATGGGAAATGTTTGTGTGAAAAGCAGCTCAGGTCACAAAAACCTGACCAGTGGTGACTGAGCCCAGAGGCTCCTTCACTTTGCTGTTTTTAAAGGCAGGATCCCAGTCAATGTTTCTTGTAGTCAAGGAGAACTTGAGTTCAAAGTAATTTAAATTGTGTCCCAACAAAACACCCTGGTGTGGAAACAGGATCGAAAGCTTGGATGCATGTTCTGGAGCTGCTTTATAACTAGAGAGTTTGGGGCTCATGAAGGACTAAAAAGATTTCCAGTGATTTCGAGACCGATGGCCAGATCTCTTGGGTGAAGATTCCTGTTATACAGGACTGCTGTACACGGGCTGAACTGCACAGTTTCCTTTGGAAGTAAAAAAAAATCCCAAGCAAGACCATTCGTCTGTGGCTTTGCAGTCTGGCAGGATCCCGAGGTAAGAAGCAGCTGATGGGAACACACTCTGCGGGTTTTATAAACATGTAGAAATTGTGAGCAGTGGTAACAGCTTTGGCACCTTGAAGAGTGTTTGTTTGTTATTGCCAGAAGAAATCCTGCACCAGCTAAACATGTTGGACATCAAGCAGTTGCAGAATCACAGAGTGGTTTGGGTTGGAAGGGATCTCAAAGACCATCTTGTTTCATCCCTTCTATAGGCAGGGGCACCTTCCACCCATCCAACCTGGCCTTGGACACTTCCAGGGATGGGGCAGCCACGACCCAAATGAGGCATCTGTAAAGTGTCCTCTGAGTTTAATATGCCAAACATCAAGTTTAGACCAAACCCTGCTCTTCTGGAACAACAGTGCTGCCCAGAAGTGCCACTGTGGGGTGTCATCCAGCCTCTGCAAACCCTGAAGTTTTGGGTTCTGTGTTGCATCTCACACGAATGTATCATGTAACATGATATATGTGCACGGGCTTTGAAGAGAGCTGTAAAAAGCACATTGCTGACACTGTGAAGCTGGTTAAAGTCAGGGGTTTAGCTGTTCCCTTTTAATAAGGGAAAGAACCTGTTTTCAAGAAAAATATCCCGGATACCATAACTCCCACTCAAAAAATGGAAATTTATTTTCCATCAAAAAAAACTTACTTTGTTTCAGACCAGGCCATGTGCCTTTGATATTTATAGAGAAATATTGGCATATTTCGTTATAAATGATGTGTCCAAAAAGGATGGGTAATCCTGACTGATCCCAGGGCTTCATGTCTTCAGAAAATCATATAAAACCTACTTCCAAGATTTGCACTGGAACATGTGAACAGAGTCCCAAAAGACAGTGGACACTGACTTGAGGGGGAAAAAAAAGATGTATTCAGAAATCTCAGTAAGCTCACTCTGAAACCAAATACCATTGTGATCAATGCAATGTAAAAATTTGGGATGAGCAAATCAAAGTGGAATACAAAGTTTACAATGTCATCTACCCTATAGTTACTATAATCCATTAACAAAGCTCCATTCATGTGTCCCAAAACAGAGACAACCTTCTTTCCTCGAAATACCCTGTGAAAGTGAAAAAGTGAGAGGCTGACTTCAAAAGCTCTTCAGCCCTGTAACAGTGGATCAAGTGTATTTTAATTAGAAAAAGATTCAGACAGCAGAATACAGGTCTGGCTCTGGCTGTAGCACACAGTCTGGCTGTCATGTTGCAGCTGGGGCCTCTTACTTTTACTGTGGAAATAAAAATGAAAAAAATTCTCCACTGTAACATTGGTACGAGTCCAAATTGACAATAAAGTTCCTGGAGTTCCTTGGGATTTACTCTAACAGGAAGTTTTATCGCTCCGTATCAGCATTAGTCATGCCTTAGGTTATAAGTCAAGTCAAAACAAAGCAATCACATATTAAATTGTGAAGGGAAAAGAAAGTAAAAGTGAAATCTTGAGTGTGCTACAGTCAATAATCTGATGTTGGCTTTAATAGAACCAGTGTGTCACCCAGAAAACTGCCTGTAGGAATTCCAGTCTTTGTTTCATACACATAGCACACATTACAGAGTAATGCTGAGAAGTGCAGACCTTAGCTAAATATAATGCATGCTTGAATTGATTAGGAATTGCACTTTTAATGCATCATTTTTAAGTGTAAGAGGGCAGGAATTATTTTATTTAACTGTAACCTTCAGATTTAGACCTTTCTGCTTTCTGGAACTGGAGAACATCCGCTCCCCAGCAGCCTGTTTCTTCTACGTGTCCTATATAAACTCTAGAGCCATGTTGATTTGTTGCAGCAGCTTCCTCCATTCTTTGAGGCACTGCACAAATCAAGCAACTTAAATTTAATCACCCGGGAAGTTTACCTGAGCCACTGTAGAAAGCTCAGCACAATAAAATATTATTTCACCAAAATTTGGCAGATTCACTCTCGTCGTTGCTGGCGTTTGAATGCTAAAATATCCAATAATGTAGTTTGATTTCCAATTGTTTTGGTTATTTTACCCCTTGGAATACCACAGCTCTAGTCCAGATGTATTTTAATCTTCCTTGCTGCTTCTGCCAAGTTTCTGGTTTCCATTTGCTCAGTGCTCTCATCATGAGCAATATGTCTGTGTCACTTCCTCCCTATACGTTCAGGCTTTTCCTTGACTTATGCATTCTGCAAGAAGAAAAGCCCAGAGGCACTTCAGGGTTGCTATTTTTAAACACAGGAACTTCTGTGGGGCTGTTTGGAAAGGAGATTCCCTTTGAAGATAATAAACAACACGTTACAGACAACATGCATGTTAAAACTCATCTACAAAGTCTCATGTCCCAGCCCTGTAGCAGGTCAGTATAAGGGAGACTCCAAAAAGTATAATATCTAAAATATCCGAAGAGAAACCTCAGAGAATCAGGTTTCCAAGTGTACCTGATGCTGTGGGGATTGGGGATATTTGCTGAAACATGTGGACTATCCCCAGTGATCATGGATATCCCATCCCTGGAAGTGTCCAAGGCCAGGCTGGATGGAGCTGAGTAGTTTGGTCTGGTGGAAGGTATCCCTGCCCATGGCAGGGAGTTGGAATGAAATGGTCTTTAAGGTCCCTCCCAACTGATTCTGTGATCCTACGGACTGGAACACCAGGTTTGCAATATCTCTTCTCCCTCCCTTTCTCCTCCTCAGGGATTGGCCTGACTTATTGTAAACACACCTTTGATCCCTACAGGTGCAAGGTTAACTGCCTCATGAACCAAATCCTCCTCTTCTCACACCACGGGCTGAAGAAGTGGGAGGGAAAAGAGAGCTTCTCTGAGCCCAGAGACAGGAGAAGCAAAGATGTCCCAAGGGCAGCGCAGCGATGGTGAGCTCAGCCCATTCCTAGGTGAATTTTCACCCCCTTTTAAACCACAGGGCACCTTCTTGAGGCACCACCAGTTCCTGTGTCTGCTGGCATCACACACTCCAGTTCTGAACCCTCACCTGGGCACAGAGTGATCTCACATTTCAAGTAGAATGAGTGGCAAACAGCAAGAATATGTTCACAGTGCACCAGGCTGCTCTGTTATGAAACATCGAGAGACATCCAGGTAAGAAAAACCCCAGGTTTGGGTTTCTGCCAGGATATAAGTGTATTCCAGCAAACATCTTTGTGGCATTGAATGGTGCCAGGGTGCCAGGCAGGAGCTGGGCTGTGAGGGTGGTGACTGACTCTGGCAATGTGATTCCACTGCAGAGAGTGTAATCAGGAGTAAAATCCCTGATGCTGTTTAATGCCCTAATCCCATTCGCATTCCTGTTTTACTTCCACTTTTCTGTTACTTTTGCCTCAACAAGTAGTTCCAACAGAAGCCTTTTCTTTGAAAATCCTGTGGTTTATAGTTTACTATGAGAAGTAATGGTAGGGTTTTTTCTGTGATTCCAGTATGTATAAAGTATTTTTCCACGTCGTTAGAGGCTCATTGATGGCACAGTTCAGCCTTTCCCTCCTGGCTCTCTCTCCTCTACCCAGACACCTATTTGCATGAAACTTCCAGGAATGCCATATCTGACACTGCTGCCCTCTGGTTATTCTGTTTGAATCAGACAACGAACTGGGAGGTCTGAAGGAGAGCAACACCCAAACACAACACCCTTGGCTGATTTCAACACCATTTCCTAAAGAAATTAATTAGAAAAAAAAAAAATCAAACAAGAAAGGCAAGCACTGAGCTGGACTTGATGTGTCTCAGAGGCTCTTCATCATCACAGCCAGAGCACAAGAATGTCTGATAAGGCAGATGAGCAGGTTTTACTCTCAGGGTTCATTATTTACTATGCAGTAACTCCACACTAAGGCTCTTACCAGCAGCCATGGCACTTCTTTATTCACAATGTAAATGTGTTCTGTAAATGCTTGTAAAACTTTATGAGCTCCATTGCCTCCAAGCACTTGCAACCCAGGTATGGCTAATAAATCCTGCATGTGCACAAGTGTCTCCTGTCCCTCCCCAAAATTTCAGGGCAGTGCTCGTGTCACATCACAGGCAAAGAGCTCCTCCACACTGACCGAGCAGTGTCATTGGGGGGTTTTGTTAACTAATCCTAAAAGACACGAGTCCCCTTGTAAGGAGCTGTACGAGAGATTTAATTAACTTTTTCTTTTTTTCACCCACCAGCTGTTGCCTTCATCTCACACGCTCCCTGCCTTACTTATTGATGCTGCAGAGCACCCCCGCCCTCATCGGGGATTTCTTTATTTCTCTGAGAGGTATTTTAGGGTGCACCGAAGCAGCTCGTTTGTCCTCGATCTTCTGAAGAGCTCCCACTAGGTGGCACCGATACCCAACATTCCCCCTCCACCCTGCGTGTGAATGCCCCTTGCTTCGCTCCAGGTTTTCTTTCCCTTTTTGCAGCATTTCCAAACTCTGAGCTCATCGGTTCTAATAACTGCAAAAACAAACAGCTCCTGGGATCTTTTCTTCCTGTCCTTACAGTGCTGAAGGGATCCAAGCCAAAAGGCAAGATATGCTTTTTCACAGACAAAAAGATCAATTCCCAGTGTCATTTGTACAGAAAACTGGTATAACCATTAATTCTTTCTTTTAGGACCAGACAAGCCCTTAGTGCTTCTTCACTTTGTCATCCTCACTTATGTGCATAATAAACCTGATCTCTGCAAGAACATCTCTTATCCCAGACAGACTGAGGAGCTGGGAAACAGGGAAAGCCGTGAGGAAAACTGATGTGGCAGTGACTGAGAGCTGCCAGCAGCCATTTACCTTCCAGCAAATAAGAGGATGGGGAAAGAGTCCTACACAAAGGTTTTGGTAGCAAATAAAAAATATTAATTCTCTCAAAGGGAAGTAGTCGAGAGAAATTCCTCACTAATAGGTCTGAAGTAATTTTGGGTATTTTTCAGGAAAAGATACGGAGATTTTTTTCAGACAGGCTTTTCTCAAATTCAGCTCTTTTCTCCACTCTTCTATATTTTTATATGTTCCCAAATAAATCTGTAAAATTCCTTTGCACTGGAACTAATTTTAGTTTGTAATGCAACAGTAAACACTTCCAAGACTAACAATTAGGACAGATAGTCGTGCTGTGGGAGAGAAGCCTGCACACATTTTCCTGGTGAATAAGAGCAGCACAAAAGCTAGAAGTCAATAACTCCAATTAAATTAAAACTACAATTTGGGGATAATCCTGTAACTGACTGGAAAAACAGCTTCTGAGTCTGGCAGGCCATGATAACATCACTATCAGAGATAACAGTCCCTTGAAGACAAAAATGCATGTGGATATGGCTGGTAAAGTCTAGAGTTCATTTTAAGCTCATTTAAAATTCTTTATCTACATTTCTTCAGATTTTAGACGTAAATTCCTGAGTGTTTGTTTTCTCTCCTCAAATTAATTCTGCAAAACAAGTTTCCAAACTCCATTTAGAAGTTTCCACCTCGCATCCTTAAATCACAAAGATCCCCCAGATATAAACATCAATGAGAAGTACATTAGTTCATCACTCACTATCTTACAGTGCAACAATAATGGAAACTATTATGAAAAGGAGACTTCTGGAAGGGCAGTTTTACAGCTGTGGGATATCAGGCCCTGGCTTTTGTTCAGGTGCTGGAAAACCAAAAACTGTGAAAAAAAACAAAAACCAAACCCAAACGGATAAGTCTGAGAAGACTGGAAAAAGCATGGGATGGAACAATTCAAAATTCACTGACTTACTTGCTCCTGCATCTGCCATGGCCTCCAGTCTGGACAGCACAGTGGGAAATGCACCAGGAAAATGCAATCACTGGAGATTATTCTATGTATGAGAAAAAAACCAGTGTCTGTAGTCAGTGTTCTCAAGCTTCAACAATTTCCTCTAACTCGTAAAATACGGAATGCAACTGCTGCCTTTTGAAACTGTAAAACGGGGAAGCCCATTTCCCTCACAGCCAGGACACAGAACTCCCCAGCCCTCAACTGCATGGAAAAACCACCGGGCTCCTGAGTTCTTACACCTCCATGGTGTCCCCCCAGCAGCTGGATTTTTGTCCTGCCGTTCCCACCTCACTGCAGCACAGCCCCCCGGCTCTGATGTGCTGCTGTTCGTGCTACAAAACTCATCCCCTTTGCACGGGGCAGCCTGAATTGTTGTTTGTTGTTTGCATTTCACCCCGTGGTCCAGAGGGATCTGCAGCGTCAACATAACACTCAGAGGCAAAATACTCACAGATCCCCGTTTTAATGCAAATAACGTGCTGTTAGATCAGTGCCCAAAGGCTCAAATATCCAAATAATTGTTGGAGTACCCAGATTACCATTAGCACTCAATCATTATTATTGTTGTTCTTTTTTTTTTTTTTTTTTTTAATTCCTCAGCAATGCCGGGGTTTCCAATTGCAAATTTCTCATAAGGTGGATCACCCGCCCGTTGTTTTGGGATCCTGCCCTTTCTAAGTGTTTACTCTTGTTTTTGTGGTAGCTGTCACATTAAGAACAATGGAGCATGTAATGGCAAGAGGAGGGTTTTTTTTTCCTGTGGATTGCAGCAAAAGGCTGATCGAATTTCAGCGTTTCTTAAAAGTTGCTCTGCCTCGACAGGCAAGTAATGGCTCCAGCACAGACACTGAGGTTCAGCTGTGGGGACTGTATGGCAGTGACATAAAGTAATGTCTGGCAATTCCAAGTGCATCCTGTATGTCACACATAAGTGAATTTGTAGGTCTGTGGCAAATGCAGCTCCATTACTTCCTAGCCCTGCTAAAACATCGATGCATTTTAGTGCATCTGCTCACCTGCATCAATTATTTACAAAGGATAATGTGTTGGAGCCACTATAATGACAAGACTGTTTAAGTCAGGAAGCACCAGGAACAAGACACCCAAAGTCACAGCGTAGCCTCCTTAGTCACCTCCACCAGTATCCACATTTCTCACCTCAGCATGGAATGCTATTTAAATTATTTTATGGAGCCACACAGAATTATTTCTGGTGTTTCATCCCCATTCCTACCATGAATGCTGTGGGATTTAGAAAAATGTATCTTTATAGGCATGCATGAAGTAGAAGTCAATCATCATCTACTGTTCCACAGCCAGAATTTAGGGCACTGGAACACAAATGACAAAGCTCTGTTAATTTTGAGTGTCCAGTTTGGGATACATTGTTCGATTATTTTTTTCCCAGCACTTTCTATATGAAAACTCAGCCCTCCTTGACCCCACCTCAAATTTGGACGTCGACAGAGTTCAACTGATTCCTTAAGCTGGGCACTCAGACATAGGCCAGCTATAAAAACCCTGACTTCCCCTCATGTCACAAACTGTGACCTCAGGCAGGGATAAATTCAATTTTCCCAGGAGCATTTAGCTCTTCAAGCCCAACCTTTTTATTCCTTCAGCTCCTGATCACTAATAAATGGCACTGAGAGTTAAAACCATCTTTGTGTGCATTAGTAAGCTTTAGCCACTGGACAGAAGGGTCATTCTTGGCTAAACATCTGCAATTGGAATGCACTTTGTAGCTGGAGAGGTAAAAACACAGGCCTTGCCAGAACATTCCTTAGCTTCTGGCAACCGAGGTATTGGGCTGTGAGTCGTGTGGGACAACCTTCACTGTGCATTTCCATCACTTTGGATCCTGATCCACTGATCGGTAGGATTAAAAAAATATGTGTAAGTAAATAAAAGACCTGCTGCCTGATCCATCTGAATGCTGTGCTCACTGCATCCTTCTGGAAAACCTCAAATGGTCACTGTTATCCATAGTTACGAAATAATTGTGGCATCAAGTTTAGCAAAACTGACAGTGAAAAAAAATGAAAGAAAGTGCAAGATAATTACACTATGAGGAGGAAAACAGGCAAAGGAGGAAAAAAAAGGAAAGAAACCCCAAACGTAGTTCTGTGATGTCCAAATTGGAGAGGACTGACTTCCTACATCTTGTGTTGACAGTGAGAAGCCACATCCCCAAAAAATGGGGTATTTCCAACATCTCCCCCCTCATTAGCTTCCCAGTTACCCAGATGAATCCGAGTACATGCAGCCTCTCTTTCTGTAAGGGATCTTACACGGCTGTAATCTATACCTTGCTCCTCTGGTTTCTCAAAACTTGGAGGAACTTCATTTTTGCTCAACCCAGTCAAATCTGACTGAAACTGGCCAATACTTTGGCCAACTGCTCCTCCTCACTGCACAAACTGACAGTTTGATTGTACAAGCCTCATTTACTTGGGAAACGAAGCTAAAGGTGATAAATAGGTGTGTATAAATTGCTGCCTTGAATTCCCTTTGCAGCCTCCAAGCAGGCTTCCCATGGCTCCAAAAGTACTTATCCCCCATCTTTTCTGATTATATCGGTAAAGTACCCAGAGATTAGTCAAAGCAACGTTCTTCCTCTCCTAGCAACTAATTTAAGGCTTTTGAATATATTGCAGCCTCTTTTAGGTCCAAACCTTTCTATTTTGGGACTTCCAATTCAAATTTGCCTAATAGCTTTGCATAATAGTCCCTTGCTCCCAATAAATTCCTCATTTTAACTTGAATTGGTTTGCTCATGAAGAATCACAATTTACACAAGGTGAAGAGGAGATATATCACTAGCTAATACTGAGTATAAGTAATATTTGATTAAATAGAATGAGATACTAATTTGCTTTTTTTTCCCTCAGCATTTATTAATGTTGTCACCAAGTTCTACAAGTAGATAAAGTATATTTACACCACAGTCAATTAAATGTATTTGGAATAGGTATTAAACCCAATGTGAGTTCAGTTCCTCTAAAATTTACATGTTAACATTTTTTAACATTTTTAAAGGTTAGTCAATTGTTCTCCAGGGCAAACTAATCAAAAGGCATAGGCTGGTTTTGTGGAAGATGATGTAAGCAACAAGTGCAAGCACAAGAAATTAAATCATTGGAAGAGTTGCAGTACTGAAGTATAAATCACCTTCAACGATTTCAAAGTCTCAAAATAAAGAATTGTCTCATTTTACTCAGCTTAGCTCAGCCTGAGGTGCCTGGCAGGGGAAAAAGCACAGGACAGCTCTGAAGGAGCCTGGGAGAGAGAGGGAGGGGAGCTGGAGTTTGGGGGGATACTAAGAAACCTTCTGGGAACACTTTGTGAAAGAAATAGATACTATAAAGGAGCATGGCAATGCCTCAACTTGAAACACTCATGCTTTGGAACAAAAGATTTTAAATGTAACTTCGAGTACCTTAGGAAGCTTCCCTAAAGGCAAGGAGAAAAATTATTATTTTTTTTTCTTTTTCCAGCTATCACGGTTTCAAAGCTGTTACAATTCCTTCCTGGGTGTCTGATGCATCATTGTGAACACTTTGGTCCTCAGATGGAGAGGAAGGCATTCTGATAAATTAAAATAGAAATATAAAATATAACAAACAGATATTTGAAATACACTTAGTTAAATCATACCAGCTTGTGGTACTGACTATTAATTACTGGTATATGTAGAATATTTGAATATGACTTTTTTTGAAGATTCTTTGATGGAGTTTTTCCTTTAAGGCCAGAATAATGCCTATGAAAATCAGAATTAATTAGATAATTATAGAAAATATAACTTGGGAGTATATATTTGATTATTTTTTTTTTAATTAATATTACTACTTCTAGTTTAGCTTGAGTCTTGGTTGGGTTTTGTTTTTCCTGTAATAAAATACACTGGGAGAGAGAACTGTATTTAACCGAATTCTGAAGTTATGCCGATGTCTCACCTCTTTGCAAACCCCGATGGGATTTGAGGGCACTGTCACCACAGACACACTCTGTGCCTGAACTGAGTGGCCTGGGCTGGGCTCTGGGAGAGGGAAAGGTCAAGAGCAGTGAAGGCCATGACACAGCACCCAAAACAAACTGTGGCAAGTGACCTATGAATAAATAAATTATTCTGATGAGTAGCTTTAGATTGACTATTGGGAGAAACATTCTTCCCTATGAGGGTGGGGAGGCCCTGGCACAGGTTACCCAGAGAAGCTGTGGCTGCCTCATCCCTGGAATTGTCCAAAGATAGGTTGGATGGAGCTTGGAGCAACCTGGGATAGCAGAAGGTGTCACTGCCCATGGCAAGGGGTGCAATGAGATGAGTTTTAAGCTCCCTTCCAACCCAGGCCATTCTATGATTTTTTAAAGGGTGTAAGTGCCTCAGGTGTTTGGCTACAAGAACAGGCTCTCTGGGGCTTTGCCTTCCCCTCACCTCTCAGCCCCAGACAGTGCTGGCTGTGCCTCACGGACCACGTGCTGTGTGTCCCCTCCGCTGCCACCTCCGCTGTCACCCCCCCCGTGGCACACACCCCCCATTGTCACACTCCCCGTGTCACACACCCCCACTGTCACCCCCCCCCGTGGGCCACACCCCTCTATTCATCCCCTGCCCCTCACACAGGCCCCGTTCTCGAGGCCCCCTCCACCTGCTCTGGGGGATGAGGAGATGAGGATGTGGGGATGTGGGGATATAGGGATGTGGGGATATAGGGATGTGGGGCTGTGAGGATGATGTGAGGATGTGGGGATCTGGGCATGTGGGGATGCGGCGATTTGGAGATGTGAGGATGTGGGGATGTGAGGACGTGGGGCTGCGGGGATACGGGGACGCGTGGACGGAGGGGCGGGCGGGGAAGCATCGCCCCGCTCCGGACGGACGCTGCGGGCACCCAATGCGCTCCGGCGCCGCCGCCCCGGAGGGAGGGCAGAGCCCCGCGCTCGGACCCAATGAGGCCGCGCCCGGAGCGGGACTTCCTTCGGGGATCCCGCGGCAGGAGCCGCGGCGGAGCGGGGGGACGCGTAAGTGCGGGGCCGGGGAGGTCCCTTTGTTCCCGCATCCCGCGGTTCCAGCGCCGCCCCCGCCCGGGCCGCGGGGACCGGGGCAGGGACACGGGGCATCCCCAGCATGAGCCCCGCCGGCCCCGCTCCTGCCCGCGCCCGGGAACCCGCCCGGGGCGACGCGGCGGTGCCCAGGGGCTGAGGCTGCTCGGCCGGCCCCGCCTCCCTCCCTCCGTCCCTCCTTCCTCCTCTTCCTCCTCCTCCCGGGGCCTCCGATGCCGCCGCCTCCCGCCCGCTGCTGAGCCGTGACGGGCGGGGGCCCCCGGGACCCCGCCGGGGACATGGGCAACGGGATGTGCTCCCGGAAACAGAAGCGGATTTTCCAGAGCCTGCTGCTCCTGACCGTGGTGTTCGGGTTCCTCTACGGGGCGATGCTCTACTACGAGCTGCAGGGCCAGCTCAGGAAGGCTGAGGCCACGGCGCTCAAGTACCAGCAGCATCAGGAGTCCCTCTCGGCTCAGCTACAAGGTACTTGCTCGGCAGGAGCCTCTGCTGCCCTTCCCCGAGGCTTGCAGAGCACCCTCCTCCTCCTCCTCCTCCTCCTCTGGGGAGGTCTGGGCTCCAGCTGTCCAACCTCTCCCAAAGTTTTGCTCCCGTTGCGCTTCTTCCCCTTCTCTTCCTCCACCCTGTGGGTTGTGATATCTCACTGTGGGTGGGATCCTAACCCTGCTGAGGTTTTGCCGTGGATTCCCAGACAACCCTCATTCCCCCACACTCCCACACATTTTCTAGTGACTCTTGTTCCCAAAGGACTGCACATCCCTTTGCAATTCCTGGCATGAATGGGAAAGGCAGGTGGGCTGCTTGCTGCCCATCTAACAGTGCAGACCATGTCCAGCTTGGGACTTCTGAGTGCTTCTCTGTTGTCATTGAAATGTTAGTTTTATGCTGAACATTCAGCTGCAGTTCCTGGGCAGCATAAACCTAAATAAATTCAGGGGGGAGGAGAGGAGTATTCTAATAAAGCATTTTTTAAAGGGTAATTTTTAAAGTGAAGTTCAAATAAGTTACGTGGATAAGGCTAATCTATTACTTGTGGTATAACTTGGAATTGCTTGGCATAAACCTGCTACATAAATACAGGTCCTTGTGTATCTTATTTTAAGGATGCACCAAATGTGTGTGTCCTGTACTTGAGGGTAAAAGATGCCCATGTCTGACATCTGCATGTCCAGAAATCAGAAGTAAAGCAGCAAATATATACATGAAACATCACTGGTCTGGGAAGTGCAAGACCTCAGCACCCCTCTGGTTGTCAAGTGCAAGGTTATCGGGTCAGCAAGAAGCCCGGAGCCAACTTTCAAAAGAGTTTTATTTCTCGAAAGGATATAAAACAAGGATCAGAGGGATCTGCTGTAGCAGCTGTAAGAGCACATAACTTCAGGGTGATCCTCAGCCATCCTTTTCCCTGTGGAAGCACACATAAAAGCATGCCTGGAAGCACACAGTTTGTATGCAGAGAGCACAAGAGTTGGGCTTATGCTGTTAGACTCTTACAGTGATTTGTTACCTCAATATGTTTAATCACCATCTGAGACCATCATTACTGAGCATTTCAGTTTCAGGCCGTTTACAGGTAATACCGTGGAAATATCTGCCAGAAACCTTCACTTTAGTCATGAAAAAGGTGTAAATGTTTGGCTGGGAGATGGGTATGTGGCAGATGGCTAAAGGGCTGCTTTTGCTAGGCTGTATATTTGCCAACAGAATTTGCAGAGGACACAGGAACATCTTGTTCTCGAGCTAAAATTTGACAGGTTGGCTTTTCCTGTTGCTTTGGCTTTACCAGAAGTTTGTTACGCGCAACAAACTTTATCCTAACACAGTGGGGAGATTCTCTGGATCAGATATATTAGGTCTGGACTGTTAAGTTTTAACTTTCTGTGTTTGAAACGTTGTTTTGAGTAGCCACCACCTGTCCAAGCATGTTCATGGAAGCAGCAGGCAATAAGTAGTTGACAAATGTGGTGACAGAGCTGTGCTTTATGTAATTCTCTTGCTTGTTTCAGTGTATCAACAGAAAATGTTAAATATTGACCTGAATATTTGATAACATTGACCTGAATAATCTGATAATGATAATAGATTTCACAATCAATGCAATAAATTCACATGGTTCCGGGATCCAGGCCAGTGTATCAAGCCTAATAAGCAGGAGATTTTATCCATGCCAAGTGTGGTGGCAGTAAACCTTGCTTAGGAAAGTAATTACTAGCAGTGAAGTCACAGAATGGAGGGAAAAATATAACGTAACAATAAAAACGGTCCTTTAAATTTTCCTGTGTTATGGGAGTAGCTGTTATACCTAAGAGTGAACTGGTGGGGTCTGACACCAATCCCTTTTCTGAGCCTTTCATATTTAACTCTTTGATATGGATCAACAGGAAGGAATTGTCTTTAAACAGACACTTCGAAACAGCATAAAATGTTGACAGAAAACCCTGTTTACAGGTGCAGCAGCTGACTGCACTTTGAACTTTTGAATTTAAATGACCTGAACTTTAAGTCAACAGTGTCCCTGTTGCCAAATAGAAAACTCCTCTAAGAATATCTGAGCTACATCTGTTCTTTGAGTTTATTATTTTATGAGAACAGGAAAATAAAGTAGTGCATTAGTAATGTAATTCAAGTTTTATTTTCCGTGCAGCATAATCTATAGATCCTGGACTAGAGATAACTTTGGGGCCTGAAGTGTGATGGAAACACCTGGAAATCTTTTAAACAGGAACCAGTTAAAGGGCAAAGCCAAAGCACTGCCAGGAGGAAAGGAGGGTGCTGTACCAACAGTAGTTGATTTCTTGGTGTTCACAGCTCTTCTGGGTTGATTAAATCAGACTTTAAACTCATTACAAGGCTTTAAACTCATTACAAACTGAGAAGAGAAACATATCTTGGCCTTCTACATCCTGAACAACCAATTCGTCAGGAAGCTTTTATTGTTTTAAATATAAACTAAGAAAATAAACTTCTCAAAGTGATGTTTTTGAGGCTGCTGAGGCTGTATGGTGCAGGCTGGCTGTGCTCCTGGAAGCCTGGCTGGATTGAAATGCTTGGGTTACAGTGAAATATCACCTGTTATCTCAGGTTTTGTGGGGTTTTGTTGTGACTGCCGGTGCCTGCAAAGGCAGTTGCTTTCCTGATTGTTCACAGAACAGAACTCTCAGGGCTCCTGGGTGAAACTTGAGTCTGTTTGTGAAATGCCTGAGGATCATGGGCAGCTCCTGAGTTTGTGCACGGTGGCAGTTTGGGACCTGAATGCCTTTGGTCTGCCTGAAATCTCAAGTAGGATCCTCAGCTGTAGCTCAGAGTGCAGCCCCCTTTACGTCCTCCTGCCACCTCTACTGCTTTTCCCAGGTTTTTAGGTTTTTTTTCATCTGTGTAGGTAATAAGAACTTTTTTGGTACTTGCCAGTTCTTCATGCCCGAATGAGCCGTGCTCTCTGTTTTTGCTGGAAAAGCCAGTTGACTTAGATTTTTATCTTTTTCATTGCCTTGTTTTGCTCAAACGCAGCACGTGAAACAGGCTCAGTACATGGGAAAACAGCTCTCATTTACCACTTGGGGAACACAATAAGTGGTGTGGAGAAGCTGGGGTCTTAAACTCACCCCCTGCAGAAGCTCATGTTGTCGAAGGTTTTGTAGAAGGGTCTCAAACTTTGGCATCTCTGCTGGGCATGGAGGAAGCAGGGCTGCTTTTGCAACCCTCAAGTGGAATACCAGGGGCAAGATTTAGAGATGGCACAAAATTTTTTTGACTGCTAAGAAAATCTAAAGTCGTTGTGATCTGTAAGGTCTTTCACAGAGAAGCGGATCTTCCCAGTAAGGTGATTATTTTTAAATCTCATTCTCCGAGCATTATCTGTTTGAAACGTGAAGATAATCTTGCTTAGTATTTCTTCAAGTGGTAAAAGCAAGACTTGATGCTCTTTGCCTCCTACCAAGATGTGTCAAACTAAGTCTTGAACCATTGGCTTTATAGGAACAGGCTTCAGGTGCTAGAACAGAAACACACCGATGGCTGTGGGTGAACCTGATTGTATCTGTGACTGCTGCAAGATTGAATGTGTCTACAAATGTCTTTTTAGCCCTTACAACTTCTGTCTTCTCGTCCTCTGGGTGTTAAGTACTATTTTAATCTGTTCAGTCTGTTCTAATCCCTAATCCTTATTACAACCTGCAGTTAGTGCTTTGTACTACCTTAATTTTCCTGCTGTTCCCCTGAGAGTCTGAATGTATCACGTCTGCCTGCAAACTGCAGAGATGCCAAAGCTGCTCTCAGTGAAGCACAGAGAGATGTGGATGTACTTCACTGTCACATCCCTCTTTTATAGGACACTATTTAAACCTGTACCTTAAGCTGGCAGAGACAGGAAGAGCTAACTTTTGGTGGCTTATTTTTCACGTGCCTCATACAAGTAGAGCCACATCTCCACAGCTTCTGTGTGGTTGGTTGTTCTGCACAATAACAGCCTGAATTCCTGTCATTCCTGTGAGTTTCAGGTTGCAGTAACGTTACAGTGCTTGTTTTATTGTGTTTTGTTGCTATCTGAGATCTGGGAGATCCATGGTAGCACTGTAAGAGCAGAGGTCGGTTCTGTGTGTGCTGTTGGCACACAAATGTCCTTCAACACCAGGTGCAGGGCGGCATGAAGTGGCAAATTCACCATCCCCAATTCTGCTACCTGGCTTCCTGAAAGGGGACACTTTGCTTTGTAACCTCCTCTAAGAATCTGCCTTCTGTGCTTCCATTCATGTTTTCAGTGGGTATTTGAGGTTCTAAATGCTTAAAGCACACGAAACATTTGAAACTGTGTGAAATTTTAGTGTGGAAGAGCTGTAGGCTGTCAGGTATATTCATATATGCATTTATATGTATAAAATGTATCTTTAGAAAGATATGTCTGTTTGGCAGCTCCACCTGAAGGTTTTGGGTTATTTAGAGTTACCAAGATTGCTTCATAACCCGAATACAGAAAAGGTGCTTGAGTTCTGTTCCGTTCAGTTAACTCAGGGAAGTTTGTTTCCAGGTCCACAGTGAGGAAGATTCCCAGCAGCAGAATTCCATGACTGGAAAGATAAATTGAGCAAGTGCCCGTGTTTGTATTTGTTTTTCATTCCTGTAATCTGTGCCTGGGTGCCCTTAAATCACTTTCCTGGTGGGCATGATACTTCCAGGATAAATTTCTCTCAGCACTGCAGTGTTATATTTGAACCCAGGTTGCAAGCTGGGCTGAAGATCCCAGAGGCAATATTAAGCAGTGTGAGGTAACAGGGTGAGTTTGTTCCCTGGGTTTTGGTGTTCCTTCTTCCCAGTGGAACACTGAGCCTGGTAGCTCATCAGCCTGATGCAAGGCAGAGCCTATATCCCAAAACTCTTTGTTACTGATTGTGATTTAAGCCCCTTAAAGCCTTTTAGTGGTGGATCTGTGTGGGTTTATGGACACTTCAGAGCTGGGATAGGAGGAGAGAGGCAGGATGGGTGGATGCTTTGGTGAGTTTGCATTCTTTGTCAGTCATCTCCTATCACATATTCTTGGCTGATTGAATTCCTGAGTCTTAAGGACAGTGTTCCAAGCGCATTGTCTCATTGGGCTGGTCGTTTTCCTGGCAGGATTCAGGCTTGTCAGCCTTTGTGTCTGGGTGGGGCGAATTATGAGCAAGGATTCCACCCTCTCTGAGAGCTGAGTACCCATTATAGCATCTCTGATGTAGTGGTGAGGGTACTGCCAGCAATTTGTGGCTGATAGAGTTCACTTTGCTCATTTTGGAATAAGGGCCTTGCATAGAAAAAGTAATTTAATCTGTCCTGCTGAAAGTCAGGTGCTGCTTTGAGGTTGGATAGTAATGAAAGCTAAATAATTCAGATTACTGAAAAAAATGAGCTATACAGAGCAACTAATTAGAGCAGAATCTTTTGTTGGGTGATTTTTTTTTTTCCTGGGGTTTTTAGGACACAGGAGGATGAATTTCTAGTCATGTTGGAGGCTGAGGTGAATAGTTGAGGAATTCAACCTGTTTGGATGCTATTCCTTGTTTGAAGGAAGGGTCTTCTGAGCTGGATGCAGTTCTGATCTTTCTCTGGTGATGTCGCTTAACCCAAACTCCTTGAGATTTGCTGCTATGTATCATTAATTAAGAAATGAAAGAAACTGCAATTTCTCTACCTCCTCCTCTACATTTCCTCTCTCCCTCCAAGGTATCTGAAATTAGCCCAGTATCTTATTTTCCTGAGGTGACTCAGATCCCAGAGTTTGGCAGCCATTTCTAGGGCTTAATTACAGAGATGATGAGAGAAGTATGGCCTTCTTGAGCTCCTGGAGGACAGAGCAGGGAGCTTGCTCCTATCCACATCACCATGCTCAGCAAAGCCATTTTCAGTCAAAATTATGAATCTCCATCTCAAACTCTTGATTTTGGGTGCAGTTTCTGCATATATAGATTGTTGGGTTTTTTTCTTCAAGGTCTGTTTTTTACTAGTTTCTGAAAATATATATATGTATTTATGTAGATCCTGACACCAATTAGGTAGAATCACCAGACCTGCATAAAATTGAAAAAAAAAAGGTCTAAACTAATTTTTGAGAGAAAGAACAGGCCCTTGTTTCCTGGAGCTGAGGATTGAGCAGACCCAACAGAGATGGTGTGAGAAGAAAACTGTTGTCTCTGCAGCTCTGCTGAATCTTTGTGTGTTTTTCTGCTAATTTAAGTCTAAAATCACTACACAGGTTGTGTTTGAACTATTTGCATTTATCAGCATTTGAAAAAAAAAAATAACATGGCTTGGTGTATAGAAAACAGCATATACAGGGTGGGATGCTGATCCCTCCTGTGGTACCAAAGGTTGGCAGAAATCTTTTGTGGAGTGCCCAGGAAATCTTTTCTAGAAAACATGATCTCCTTCCTAATGAAAGTCTAGTCTGAAGCCTATCTGTGAGGGATTAAATATTTAATCTCATTTAATACCCCTTGTCAAATTTATTTTTAGCAGCAGCTATTACAGTCTGCTGTTTGAACATGATAAATCCTTCCCTCTATCCCAACATCTCTTAAGTCTGTTGTTTCCTAGAGGTGTTATTGACTTCTAAGAAAGGCAGTACATGAGGCAGGCTGGAGGAAAAGGATTCTATGAAATGTAGATTTTACTCCAGTTTAGAAATGAATTTTCATGTCATCCTTATAATTGCATGTCACCCTTATAAATGAATAGAGGCCACGATGACTTCTTGGAAATAAAAGTGTGTGTTTCCGAGGTGAACTGAATTGATGTGCCAAATTCCCTCAGCATTCCCCCGTTTCCTGAATTGCAGTCAAAGCAAAACTAGAACTAGTTACTGGAACTTGTAGGTAGAAGTGAACTTCTGCCTGCTGGAGTACTGACTGAGTTGGAGAATTTTAACTGACAGCTCATTTTTGGTGCAGGACCTCTGAAAGCAGATGTTTCGCTTCCTCCCTGTGCAAACTGAGATCAGTGGTAGGTCTGTGACAAACACGGCAAATCCCCTGGATATGAAGATCCAGATATTAAATGCAAACTTTTCTCTTAAAATTATTAGTACTCTGAGCAACACAGATGACTAGGGAATTAAGTCAAAGCAGTGGTTATTTTTAAGCACAACTTCCAATGCATGGGTTAGTTTCCCAGGAGGAATTTGCAGTGACTGGCTGTAATTAGGCAAAAACTATTACTTGAGTAAATTGAAAAGTGTAGGAGTTTGTTTGAAAGTAAAGGTAATTCTCATGCTCCATCCAGTGCCAGCTGTGGTTTGCAGTGAGCAAAATGAGAACATTCCATCTGCCTGGATGCAAAAGTGTTCCATAATTAAACCTCACACACAATCAGTTTCACATTGTCTTGGCTTCTATTTCTGTCCTTTTTGTATAAATTCAAACCAGAAAACTTCAAGGACATAAATTATTAAACAGCTTCAGTATTTTGTTCGGTGCATTGTAATTATTTGGACTTGGAGCAACCTGGTCTAGTGGAAGGAGTCCCTGCCTGTGGCAGGGTGTTGGAGCTGGATGGGCTTTAAGGTGCCTTCCAACCCAAACCATTCTGGCATTCTGTTATAAAGACATGTTTTTTGTAATGTTGTTTTCTTGCACTGTAGTTTTCCTAGTTTTTATTGTGGGAATACTTCCACTGTTCCTTAGGTGTTTGCAGTGTCACTGGAATATCCATTTATTGCTGAACTCTCAACTGAGAGTCTCTGGAATGGAGGCAGCACATCCTGGGATCCTGTGGCCAGCATGGTTTGTACTGTGCTGGGGAATCCTGATGCTTGACCCAGAGCTGCCCAGAGCCTGATAATCTGTTTCTGATAAGATTAGGGATCTCTTTGTTTGAAGCCAGATTCACTGACTTAATCAAGTCTTGCTGTATTAATAACATCTTCTCCCAGCCTGAAACATTAGTGTCAGAGGAGTAATGAAATACCTTCTGAAATCAAAATTTTGATTGTTGTCGTTGGACTGGGGAATTTATCCTACATCCCATATTGAAGGGGTTCTTCCTTGGCTCATGGAAGTGCTTCACCCTCAGCAGAAAAGCTGGATTCACATTTTAAATGGTTCTATTTGCAGTGACAAGAATTGGGAATTAACTGTTTTTACAGCAAGTCTATGTCCTACAGACCTTTGCAGTGTTACTAGAAGAGTGCCAGGGTGATTTACCCCACACTGCTGGTTCAGTTCAACTCTGCCACAGTCTGAGAGAAAATAACACTGACTGTTGCCAAGACTACTGAAATCTGCTGGTTTTAAATGGAAGGTGTTACTGTAAGCTTAGAGAAAGATTACAGAATTGTGTAAGAAACAATCCCATTGAAATTGGTAAAATTTCTTGCATCATAAATATTGAAATCCCAATGTAGTCTGAATTTCCAGTATGTAAGAGAGTGGGAACTGGGGTGTTTTAGAGTCTAAGGTCATGCTTCTGACAGATCAAAGAACCAAAGTAACACAGTCACAAAATTGCTGATAATGGAAACTGGGAAATATTTTCTCTTAAATATACAGTAATGGCTTATTTTCCTTGGTAATAGTTTTGCTGCTTAGAGGTGCAGAGCCGTGATAAGGGAAATAACCAGGACTGTTAAATACTCTTGCTTTCATCACCTCCCTCAACTCCTGTGTTGCAATTAACGTTCAGCACTGGTCAAAGTGGTGTAATCTGAGACCCTACAGAGCATCCCACACCCTCCTTCTCCTTCACTTCCTTTTCTGTATGGGGAAAGCCTTAAATCAAGGACTTAATTTAATTGGGATCTGTTCAAGGACTGTTCAGTGTTTCCTTGTTGAAGGTGAAAGGTATTTTATCAAGCTGTGATGTTACAGTTCACATTCTGGGCTCTGTGGGTTTATGTGGTTCTTTGTTAATTTGTGTAGGTTACATTCTGTAGGTAATTTCAAGAATTAAACTGATACCTGCAGTTATTCCAGCTTTGAAATTGTGAACATTAGCCATTAGATGACAGCAGTTTCCCCCTTTTTTATCACTCTCTTAAATATAATGTAGAAATAAGCTTCAATTATTTGTGTAAAGATCAGTACAAAATTAAAAGCTTACCCTAGGAAAAATGATTAGTGCAGTTTCCCCCTCAGCTGGTAAACCTCTTACCAAAAACCTGCTTTTCAATGTGTTTATTTCTTTCAGCTTCTTGCTCAGCCATCTTCTATCCAGGCTGGCAGTGAAGAAGGGGAACACCCCGCCGTAGTAAAAAGCCCTTTGTCATTTGGACTCCTAAAGTTCCTAACTGGTGGAAATAATTTGTGTTTATGGGAGATAAACCATGTACTTATACAATCCGACTTGCAACCTACCCCACAAAAGAGCAAGAGAGGAAACACGGGAGCTGTGCCTTCCTAATAATGATTCTTAATCAAAATCTTCATTACATTGCACGTTATGGACTTTTATCAGAGATAAACATGCTGAACCAGCCAGTCAATGAAGTAGAAGGTCAGAGGTGTGGGGAGAAGTTGGTTTTAGCCCCTCTTTTAAGACTTCTCCAGCTTTGTGCCAGTATTTCAAAGGTGAGCCCACAGAAGGGCGAGGACGCATTACCTGAGAGGGGTGGAGAGACTTTGCAAGCTCAGGGTGAAGGCAGAGCTCAGCAGAGATTTAACTGGCTATGAGAGGTCCCTAAACCCCAAACTACTGCCTTCTCCTTCTGCTTTGCTCCTGCCTTGTTCTGGGTTTGTTGAGCAGGGTTTCCCCCGGGAGGAGCTGTGGAAGATGCACTTGCAGGCAGAGAAGCGGGATGGAAAACGTTACCCCCGAATCCATTTGTGGTTTAGCCTGCTTGCCAAAAAGCCTGTTTCCACCTCTGATTGCATGGGAGGAGAAACCCATTATGGCTTTTCATTGCTCTCCTGAGCTGCTGTGCTACAACCACTGTTCCTTTTGCACTGTAATTCAGCATTCACTACCTCCAGGGCTAAATAAAACCATTACTGTACTGCTGCCTTTTTTTGCCCCCTTCTCCGGGCCTGCTTGCTGGTGACTTTGTGAATATTCATTACTTGCTTGTTTTCTTGCAGAGGATGTTGATACATTGGTTCATCTTGACTGATGCCCTTGACTTTGGAAGATAAATAGCAAAGTGGAGATAGGTGCCAAGGATTGATTAGCAATCCAGCTCCCGAGCCAACACGTAAACACTTGTAGATAAGCCTGCAGAATGCACCTTGGTGGAATTAAGAACAGGTTTTAGGGTGCAAGAGGAGCCTTCTGAGGCTGCCAAGATACAAATCTTTACTTGAAGCCTCCTGCTGAAGGCTTATGTTCACCAGTGGTTTATTCTCAGAAAATGAGCTTCCTAATTTTGATGGAAGAATCACTTCTTGTATTAATGCAAATTAATAACTATTTGAAAGAGTGCAAGTTGTAATTAGGACAGTGAAAGATGTTTGCATTAAACTGAGCCTAAACACATAGAACTGTACATTTTCAGGAGTTTTAATTGATATCTTTGCTGCAAACTCGGCTATTTCAGATAATCCTTCAGCCTAGTAAGTGCAGAGGAAAGGGCAAATAGGGACTGATGTGCCCCATCCTTTGTAAGACACATCCCAAACTCCATGTCCAAAGCACAAGCTGAATGAAATGTTGCTTTACTGGCGGTGAAATGGGGGGACTTTGTGCCAGAAGATATCGGATGTCCGAAATGCACACGGATACAACAAACAAACAAACAAACTCATCAATGTAAACCCCATTTTGGGATGTACACAAAGGACCTGTGGGCAGCTTGGACGGTCTTTGGGAGTCATTAATTGCTGGTAGGCAGTGCCAAAGGAATAGTGTGTGTCCAGTTTTTGGAAGAATTTAGGAATTAGATTCCCCATGCCTCAGCCTAAGCAGCCTGTGCAGTGCTGGCCCTCTCTCAGCTGTCCCCCTTGTGCATCCCTTCCCTCCTTGTGACTGTTCCTTTGCTGCCAGGAGTTCCTCTGGCAGCGAAGTTGTCCTGTCTTATTTCTGTGTCTCTCTGCAAACGAGGCAGGAGAGGATGGAAGCGTGGAAAAATGTGCCTGCATACCCAAGAAGGGGAGAGGATTTGGGAGCTTTCTTGTAGCTCCACCACAGCTGTCTACATAAACAAAACACCTGGTTATCACAGCCACATTTATGCACTCAGAGAACCCAGGAATCAGGATCGATAAAACATGCAATAAAACATGTCCCAGATGATACAAACAGCCCTTTATCCTATGACCTCATTCCACTTGTATTTTCCTGGTGTGTTCTGTGCCAGTGCTCCCTGGGTGTGTTGGGGGTGGGTGGTGGGGTTTGTACATGTCACTTTTTAAATGAATTCTGTACAAAATTTCTCTTTTCAGTTGTTTACGAGCACAGGTCAAGATTAGAAAAGTCACTGCAAAAGGAAAGGCTCGAACATAAGAAAGCAAAAGAAGGTAAAAACGTGCTTTTCACTTTGACATTTAACTTGATTATTAACTTCAGATGGTCTTTGTCCACTTTTAAAAGAGTTGAGTAACACATTAGCAGGACCCCCTTGGCAGAGCTGTGCTGGTTTTTTAGTAGTTCTTTCTTATTTATTTATTTTTTTAATCAGATATTTTTAGAAGTAATCACCTTTTTAGTACTGTTTACAGATCCCTGCAACATGACACAACATACACAGAGAATGTATTCATACCCATGTGCATAACCCTAACACATATGTGGAGTGTGGGCATGTGGAAATCCTGTTCTGGCATGCCAAACATTCAAAACTTGTGCCAAAAACATGGGATCTCTTCCTGCACGCCATCATTGGGAAATTAAACTCTGAATCAGTACTTTTCCACGTGCTTAAGGGTAAACACATGCTCACATATATTTTCCTGATTAAAACTGAGTTCCAGGGGGGTGTGTGAGGGGGAAATGTTGGCACAAATTGTATTTCTTACACTCTGCCCTCTATGGAAGTTCAGCAGGATTCAATCCTCTGAGTTTTCTCACTCTTTGGTTGTCTTAAATTCACCACAATTTTCAGAGTAAAGCCTCTGTTCTTCCTAAAACTGAGGGCTGGGGTGCTGAATTAAAGCTGCTACTTTAGCACAGAGGGAAAGGAGTAAGGAATGACTCTCACCGTGAGGTTCTCGGTGGGTTTCTGGTGCCATCTAGTGTAGAAGGGGGCCTGCTGCTACTCGAGGGTGAGGCAGCGTTTTCAAACCCTAAAAGGGGGATCAAGGAACAAAGGAGGGAATGTTTTATTATTTCCAAGAATTCACCATTTATAAATGTCCTTTTCCTTTTGAATGATGCTCATGGGCCCCATCCAGGGTCTTGAGCCTCTGCCCCTTCTACGTCACACCAAGATGTGAAACTTTTAAGTGAAAACATTTTGTGAAGCTATGATACCTTTTAACCAAGATAAATTCAGCATTTTGTTAAATTCTTTGTGTTATTAAGATCTTTTTAAGAAAATTGTGTCTGCACGAGTATTCAGCTCTTTAGAGAATCTATGTATGCAACAGTCAAGTTATTTAAGGACAGATTCTTATCTTCCTGTTCTTTTTTTTAATCAGTACTTTCCCTTTTTATGTTGCAGATTTTCTTGTTTATAAACTAGAAGCACAGGAAACACTAAATAAAGGAAGGGTAAGTCATCTTTTCCTAGTGCAAGTTTTTAATAGCTGAGAAAGGAAATGCTTTGCAATTATAACTGTTCAAAGGAAGAGGTCTTGCAAAATACTAATTGAAACAGCTCTCACTTATCCCAGTCCTGCTCTGCATGCATAAGTGCTCTCCAATTCCTAATTATTTGAGCTGTAGTAGGAGATACTAATATCTCTCCAGAAAATTAATTTAGAAAATATCCTCCTATTTATATTATGTTAGTTCAAACATAATGTTCTTATATTTAAGGGGAAAGGGGAACGAGAAGGTCTTAAAAATCTTTTTGTAGCTTAGTCCACAGGGAAAAAGCACAGTGACAGCTTTCTAACACCTGGTCTTTGAACTGGCAAGTATAAAAACATCAAGAAACTTTGTTTTATATACCAAGTGCCAGAAGGAGAACTGTATCTGGCAGAGTACCCAGAGACCTGTGGGGAACTCTTTATAAAGAGAGTAAATTAGGATTTTATGGCTATTTCATGTTGAAACTGGGGAGCAGTTTGTGAGCTGAGTAATGTAAGTTAAAATATGTTGTTGCTGCAGTAAGTGCGAAGTGTGTGTGCCTGCTCTGCTCCAGAGCAAGGGGGAGGGTGAATTTGTTTCCTGGGGAGTCACATCCCTTATCTTGTGACTCCCAAATGACTGACTGAATGGAATTTAGAGGAATGCCAGCGTGGTTCTGTTTGACACGAGTGTTTGTGTTTTACAGCAAGACTCCAACAGCAGATACAGCGCTCTGAGTGTCCAACACCAGATGCTGAAGGTGGGTACACCAGTGTCCTGTCAAACTGGTTCTGCTGGGGGGAAAATGGCCCTGCTGGATTCAGCTTATTCCAGACTGTCAGGACGTGGACAGTGCCTTCCTCTCTCAACATCTTAAAAGATAAATTCCTGCAGCGTTTCCCAGCCAGGCTTTCCAGGGGGGTAATTTAATCTTATCAAAATACAGTTGTTGTAGGGAATGCTGAACTTACCAGCCCTCACATAGTTTGGCAGGTGAGGGTTTTCTTAGACAGATTCAGCAGCTCCCAAAGGGACAGTGCAATGTGGGCTGAGGTGGCAGAGCCCTGGAACAGGACACTGCTCAGCACAGAGATCATTCTGTGTTTGAGAGGAGCTTCAATGTGCATGCTTGGAATAATAACCTCCCTGTTATGAATGCTTCCCATTCATCTGTGCTTATTAAACAAATTGCCAAAGACAATATTAGCCAGATATGCAGATACAGAACTGCTCCACTGTCCCAACTTGGTATTTGCAGAGTCAACACGAAGAACTGAAGAAGCAGCACGCTGACCTTGAAGAAGATCACAGAAAACAAGGAGAAGAGTTTAGCAGGACGTTTGGTGTTCACAAGGAGAGATACTTGCAGCTGCAGCAGGAGAAAGAGCAAGAGATCTCCAAGCTGAAGGGTAAATCTAACCTGTGTCTGGCTGTCCCCTTAAACTGTGAGTTTGCCATCATGTTTTGTTTAAGGTGAGGGAGGTATTTTCTCTGTTCTCACTCACAAGTCACTCATGCATCTTCTGCCACCAAATTACATTTTACTGATGATTTTCTGTGGCCTCTTTCTGAAATCTATTCATAGGTGCTTTGTGCTTGTATCTGGGTTAGAGAAATAGTAAGAAACTCAGCACTTAAAAGCCTGTCAAATGTCAGAGGCTGTTTAGCCAGACTTTAATTTTTACTTCTAAGACTTGTATAAACCTGGAAAAATAAGTTTGCCACTTTATTCTTTTTTGTAATTGAAGTGGAATCTAAGAATATTTGCCACTTCTATCAGAGATTTAATTGTGCCTCTTTATGAAGTAACTTTATATGCATTTTAGACCTCATTTTCCCCTCTGTGTATCAGCTCCTCTGAAACACTTGTATACCTGGATGATGAATTAATGTTTTACTCTTGGCATCCAGTTCCCTCTTGAAGAGATTCTTGGCAGTTTTCAGGCTCCTTCAGTCCTCATGACACAGGTCCATAGAACAAAAGGATGGGGCTGTCCCCACCAGGGCCCTCAGCCAGGCTCTGCCGTGTGTCACTAACTCAGGAGTTAGTTTTGGAGCTGTCTGCAGCTTTGTCTGCACGGGCTTTCGCAGGATTTTGTGTTTATTAGCTCTGCCTTGGCAGCACAGTCACACAGCGAGCTGGGCTGAGCTGGGTTGCAGCCTGGAGTGTGGGAACAACTTGCCCGTGTCTGCTGACAATATTCCGTATCAATATCCTGTAAAAAGTGGGAATACAAGCCCCTCTCCCTGGTCCCTGAAGCTTTTTAAACATTCTGGCCATCTGGGCATCCCTTCCAAAAGAACAGCCTGGTCCTACCACAGAAAATTCTCACTCACCAGATGCCTTGTGGGGAAAGAGAGGAGAGTTCCTTCCTCTCTGTCTTTCGAAGATTCAGGTTTCCGTAAGGAATTTTGCCATCTGCAGTGCCCAGAGGGAACAGTGATGCAGAGTTCCAGATGCAGACCTAGTGCACTGATATAAAATTTAACCAAATGTTACAATTTTCTGTTGGAAAATGTAAAGCTTTTCATAGGGCTGGGGAGAGACATAACAAAAGCAAACCATACAATTATTCTAATTAATTTTTACTGTAGCAATTGTGTGGGATTTTGTGGAGATTGTGTTGCAGTCTTAATTTTGGTGCTTAGCCCTGGTATTATAAACCTGAGCAGGTTTAAATTCTGTATTAATCTTTCCTGTGTCATTTCTTCCCAACAGAGTCCCTGTATAACTTACGGGAGGAGAACAGGCAGTTGAGAAAAGCTCACCAGGACATTCACACTCAGCTGCAGGATGTCAAGGTAGGCTTTGCTCCGAGGAGAACTTCCAACAACAGCAAAAAAGTTTCCCAAGTTTTCACAAGCCAGAATTGGGCTGTGCTGAAAACTTGCACTTTCTGCTGTGTGGCCAAAAGGAGGGGAATATGGCTGAACTGGATTTCTTGTCTTTGGCCATCTGCACTTAAGGTAAATGCTCATTAAAAGAAAAAAAAAACATGAAAAAAAAAACCAAACAAACCCAAAAAACAAAGAAACGAAAAAACGCACAGCAATGAAGTGCTTAGTACAGAAATTACAATTGGGAATTTGGTTTTGCAAGTTAAGAATTGAGTTTTGGCAAAACTCAATGCCTGATGTTTTCCAGCTCTGTTCCTTTAAAACATTCATCAGCATCTACCCCAACTTTTAATTTTATTTTAGCTACACAAATCCTGGCCTCCACATTCCCTTCCCTGGTGTGCTCGCTTCCTCTGTTTAATGTGCATTCCATGTTAAATAAATAAGTGCTGTCATTCCAGCTCGGGATTTTCCTTTCAAAATAAACTGAATTCTCTTCCTACTTCAGAACCCCTCAGCCTCCCTAATTTACCTTCGTGAACTTTATGTGAAACATGTAATGTTCTTCTTTTTGTGTAGCAACAGCATAAGAACTTGCTGTCCCAGCACAACCAGCTTGTGGTGACATTGGAAGACCACAAGAGTGCACTAGCTGCTGCTCAGGTCAGAAGGAAAGCAGCTTCTCCTGGCTCTCGGCTTCCTCAAACTCTGTTTTTCCTGGTTCACTGCAGCGTGGTGCATGTGGCCTTTGGCATGTTGGGATTTCACTGGCACTGTGCTGCACTCAGAGGGAAGTGCATGAGTTCAAGGGTTGCTCTTAAGAAGCTGCAGCAATTCACAGGGCTGTCAGAGAATAAAAAAAAGCTCCATTATTACAGGCCCAAGAGTGCATGTGTTACTCATAACCAGAGTATCTCTGCTTCCATGGCAGCTGTCAATACCTTTCTTCCTCTGTCTTCTCTGATAAAACTCCTGTTAGTTGAACATCCCACGCTCTGATGTTCACATTTATCACTTATAAAGACCCGGCTGCTGGTGTAAAGTCTCTTCTGGTGTGTGACTGGAATGTCTACAAGGTTTTCAGAGATCCCCAGAATGGTTTGGGCTGGAAGGGACCTTAAAGATCATCTCATTCCACCCCCTGCCATGGGCAGGGACACCTTCCACTATCCCAGGTTGCTCCAAGCCCCGTCCAACCTGG
>JAWMRA010000009.1:3141679-3157869 GCA_035584735.1 Pseudotriccus pelzelni | reverse complement strand
ATGGGCAGGGACACCTTCCACTATCCCAGGTTGCTCCAAGCCCCGTCCAACCTGGCCTTGGACACTTCCAGGGATGCAGCAGCCACAGCTTCTCTGGGCAATGGACATCAGTGCAGCAGCAGAATATGTATGGAGGAATAAATATATATTTACATTCTAAGCTCCAGGTGGAACTGAAATTAATTTAGAAATGAAAAAAACCAGCAGCATTATATTTCCTAAATGTCATTTTCAAGGGAACTATCCATGAAGCACAAACTGTTGCAGGCTCAGTCAGCTGTGCTGGTACAAGCTGTGTGGACCACAGGGAATCTGCAAGCAGGAGTAATGCTAGAGCAGAGGAAGACTGTTGGTGAATGATCAGAGGGAAAGGCAGTTAGGCAGCGTGAATTTACTTTTATTCCTGATTGATTTTCCTCATTTAAGAGTTTTCATGGTCCACAAAATCATTATCAGCATTAAAAGCATTGGATCTTCTTTTTTTTTATCCCCAGCTCTCCTTGTTGTGCATGTCAATATGTGTAGATATTCCAAAAATAGGGAAAGATCAGAAAATTCCCTCTTCGATAAATATCTGAAGAATCTTAATCTCCAGTACTAAAACATGCTGACAGCTCATTTTATGGTCTTCTCCCCCAGGCCACGTTTGTTACTTGGTATGTGTTTGCTAACATCTGAAATTCCCCAGGGGCAGAGGCAGGGGCTTGATTTAAGGTTCACCAAATCCAAAGGGAAGCTCCATATACTTCTCCTGGCTTTGATTCAGTCCTTCAATTAGAAAACCTTTCTGTCTGCAATCAGGATGTGGCACTTGGCCCATGGAGAACCTTTCCTTCAAGAGGAGGGTGTTGCCCACACTTTCAGAACAGAGAGTATTTTGCACCATTGCAAACCAGCTGCAGAAAGTTCCCAAGGGATTATTTCACAGCTCCAGAAGTGATTCCTCCATTCCTGCGTGTGTTCTAGACATTGGATACCAGCAGTCAGTACTGCACTAAAGAGTTTGTGACCTGAATCTTTAAAGCATTCTAGTCTTTGTGCTTTTCCATAGCCAGAGTGATTAATTATTTATTTTAATAAACCCTGTTTTCTACCTTTTGAGCTGTGGCCTTGAATCAGAATGTTCAGTTTAGTGACTCAGCAGTTGAACAGAGTACCTGAGTTCTGACCTGGGTGTGCACTGTTTAAATACCATAGAAGCGTGGAACGGTGGGGGTTGGAAGGGATCTTAACACTCATCGCATTCCACTCTCCTGCTGTAGGACACCTTCCACGAGCCCAGGTTGCTCGAAACCCCGTCCAACCTGGTCTTGGGCACTTCCAGGGCTGGGGCAGCCCCAGCTTCTCTGGGCAACCTGTGCCAGGGCCTGCCCACCCTCACAGGGAAGGATTAATTCTTAATATCTAATCTAACCCTGCCCTCCTTCAGCTTAAGGTCATTCCCCCTTGTCCTGTCCCTCCAAGCCCTTGTGCAAAGTCCCTCTCCAGCCTCTCTGTAATCCCCCTTTAGGCCCTGGAAGGGGCTCTCAGGTCTCCCTGGATCCTTCTCTTCTCCATGTGAACACCCCCAGCCTGTCTCCAGAGCAGAGGGGCTCCAGCCCTTGGAGCATTTCCATGGCTTCCTCTGGACTCATTCCAACACATCCCAGCATGTTCCTCTCTCTCTGCATGGTCAGCAAGTGTGTGTGTGGGGGAAATCAAGGACCTGTGTTTTAGCCTTACATTCAGTAATTATTACTTTTTCCTCTAAAATTTCTTATTGGCCTCTCCAGCAGTTAATCAGGAAGCAGAGGTATCCCTCTGGAATGACAAGAATGACTGTGCACTCTGCTTTGCTTTTAGGCCTGTCTGTTTTAACAGAGGCTTTTGGAGATGCTTTGGGGTGTGCCCGCCTTCAGAGCTGGGCTGTGCTGCCCCAGGTCAGCCTGGAGCACTGTGGGTGTTGCTCTGTGTGAGTGTTGTGCACCAAGGCTGCCTGTGCTGCCCCAGCAGTGCTGTGATACCACAGAGCACACCCAGGGGGAACCGGACAGGTTTTAACCTGAATTTTAGAAAGGATTAGTAAATGCACCTCTGATTTCAAACTGGTAGCAAACACACCCACCACCTCCACAGGAGCAGCAGAGAAACCCTCTGGTGGGGCACCACCTTTTGTATATGCTGGGCAGCTTTTATACATCCTGCCCATCCCAAAAAATCTACTTACATTGATAATCTTTCTTGTACATCTGCTGCAGAGCCAGGAACTTGTGTCCCAGCCCATCTGGATTTTCTTTAAAGCCTTTTGAAAGTACCCTGATCTTGCACAAAGTTAAACAGCAAATCAAATTACAGCATTTTGCCCTTGCAGTTCAGGAAGACTTTAGAAATTTATACTTTCTTTCTACTTCTTTTCATCTTCCCCCTTGCTCTCCACCAGTGGTGTGCTATGACTTTCTTTGCCTCAGTCCTGTATGTTGGCTGTTGTCTTGTGGGACACCTGCCTAAGTGTTGAGGATTTGGCATTTTCATGACATGTATATACTTTAAAACTATTGTTTCTGGAAGAGCTTCACTTCTTTCTGCAGAGAAGTTGTGGTGCTTTCCATTTCCTTTGCTTTAGGCTGCCAGGAAAATTGCATCTTCCCCTTCTGACACTTCTGCTTGGCATGAATAAACCAAATCTTCCTCTTTGTCCCACAGAGATGTTTCTAATACACTTTGGGTGCATGTGCCCTTTGGCTGAAAAGATCCTGATCAATCAGTGTTATCTAATGTGTGGAGATAAAACCTGTTTTAAAACTCCTGTCCCTTCTCCTCCCTGGAACATCAAGTCTTTCCACCACGTGTCCTGCCAGCAAGTTCACACTGAGGCAACTACTTTTTATTGAGAAATTAATTTGGACACACTGTAATTAACGTGTTGACTTTAGTCCCAGGTGGAGGAATACAAACAGCTGAAGGACACCCTCAAAAAAATACCGAGTTTCCGACAGCCTGAGAGGTTGGAAGGAGGAAATGAGCGGCCTGAGGTGCAGGGACTGTCCCCTCACAGTGACCTCCCAGAGCACCAGGGAGCTGTGGCCCAGGAGAACCAGGAGGTAGGAAATACTGACAGGCTTCAGACACCACAGAAATGGTTCTTTACTCAGCAAAACCTGTGCTGAAAGTCTGTTAGAAGTGTGATTTTATTTGTCAGATCTTGAGTAAAGCAGCAAGAAAGAGTTTGATGTTACCGATAAGAATATATTCATGGTGCCCTTTTCTCATGTGACTGTAAGGCAGTTTTAAGTGTATTTGTGTCAGCTGTTTTAAGAAGTTGTTAAAAGTCTTACCTTTCTGAATAAGTGGTCTATAAAAGTTTAGACACCTCTTGGGTTACAGAAAAGCTTGAACAAGTTCTGAAGGAATTGTGTTTTATAAAGTTCCAGTGGCACATTAAGGTCAGTGTCTTTAAAACTAGCACACTCTCCAGTGTTCAAGAAGAAAATGTGAAGTCCAGAAGTTACAAAATCATGTGTGTTTTTGTTTTACAAGAATTCTCAGCTGGCAGAACCTACAGGAATAAAAATCACGGAATCATCCAGGTTGGAAAAGCACTTTGAGATCATCGAGTCCAACCGTTAACCAGTGCTGCCAAGGCCACCACTAAAATGTGTCTCTGAAATACAGAGTTTACTTCGTAGAACTGAAAGAATTTTTGTTCCACTTCAGATAAAATGAGGCTTAACCTGCTCGATGATGTACGTGCAGCTGTGCAGAGCCAGCAATCAGTAGTGACACCGTTTGGCAGGAGGAGTAGCTTGTTCCAAACCTTGGCCCTCCTGACAGCAGGTTCAGTGCTCCAGGCTGGGATAAAGGATCTGCATCTGTCCTTGGCTCTCTTGAAACTAAAAAATCCACAATATCCTGTACACACATAATCCTGTGTATGTTTTGCAGAATGAGAAGCCTAAAGAGAGAGGAGAAATAAATGCCCAGGAACAAGCAGACAGGGCTGAGCCCTTCCATCTCCAGGGAAGGGCTAATGAGGGCCAGCATCCCAAAGAACTGAATATTCAGGAGCAGCAGGAGGCTGGAGAGGATGTCGAGCAACGTGCTGATCAAGCTGAAGAAGAACGCAGAAAGGAACTTCAGGAGGAAGAAATGGAGCAGGCAGGTCAGCCTGAGCACTTAGGGGAGGAACAGGATCAAGTCCCAGAAGAGCATGAATGGAAAAATCAGGAGCAGAAAGAAGAAGAAACCAACATGTTGGGCGATCACCTCCAGTCAGAGGTATGGAGCTCTTCCAGTTGATCAGATTTGCTGCTTAAATGAGGCTGCTCTTATTATTGCTGGTCCTGTATTGCACTCACCTATTTCTAGGCAAAACCAGTGTCATGTTTATAGAAGGTTTGGGATTCAGAGCACTCACTGCTTTTTAGATGAAATTACTGTCATATTCATAGAAAATTTGGGATTCAAAGCACTTGGATGAATAGGATTCAGGCTCAACTTGAGCACACTTGTACTGGCAGTGCTGGCCAAGTCTTAATGAACATTAATTCTGCTGATAAAAAGCAGCAGATGGATAAAAAAGAGCAGCAGACTGAATCCTGTCTCCTGCTTTAAATCTGGGGCCTGTGGTAGCTGTTGAAGGACACAGCAGGTGAGAATGGGGCTTATCTTCAGCACTGTGATGGAGAGATGTCCTGCTTTGCTAATTTGATGCATCTCAGCAAATTGAAGTGTGTTTCCTTGTCAGACAAACCTGCCTTCTGCAAACACTTTGCCATCTAAATGCTCATCATCATTTGACAGGAAATTTTAACTGCCAGGTGAGCACGACTGGAATAGCCAGGGGAAATCAGTGCTCAGCAACAGCCAGTCGTGCTCTATGCAGCTCTAAATAAAACCAGCAAATCCTGGATTTGCATTCTAGACTGGATCTCCAGTGGAAAATGTATTTTACTGGCCTTACCTTAGGCTTTGTTAACACTCTCTCTGCTGCAGATTAATTGTGTAACTCTGGGGTGATGAGAAGCTGTTGCTGAAGAGGTGCAGGTGGGTCAGAACACCAGCAGTGGGTTAAGCTGTGAAACTGGAGTTACTTTAAGTTATTGCTGAGTGTAAAAAATGTGCAGTGTCTCACTCAAGGCTAAAAGCAGCCCCCACTGAGCTTACCAGTTAAATCAATGGAAACATTTGCTGTCTTGTCAGCCATCAAAACCTCCTTAGGCTGGTAGTATATTGGGGGGGTTATATTATTGACGTGCGAGAAAAGGAGAGGTTGGCATCCCTCAACATGTGATCTTCTCTTGTTTCACAAACACCTCAACACTTCCAGTCTGTGTTAAAAAAAAGTATTTAAACTTTAAGCAAAGACAGGAAGACTTAAAATAATTTTGCTGTAATTTTGCCTATTGCATGTACCATCTGCATAGTTTTCCCTCTGGACAGGTTTCCTCCTGCTTGTTCCTGACCACTGAAGCAATGATTAATCTGTGACTAACACATTTCTTGGACAGATAACACCAACAAAAGCTGTACCAAAGAGACAAAAACCAGCTTATGAGCAACAGCTGGAGCAGCAGCATCTTGGAGCCCAGAGAGCAGAGGAAGCCAACCAGCTCCGGCAGCACCAGGAGTCGCTGCACCAGCAAAGGCTGCGAGGGCAGATCCTGAGGCAGCAACAGCTCCAGGAGAAAGAGCTCCAGCTCCACAAACAGGCAGAACAAGGGGAAAAACTCTACAAAAACCAGCTCAGGTTAAATTCTTCTGTGTGAACTTGTCGTGGTCTGTGCTCGAGGTTTCATGGTGTCAGTCTTGTTCTGCTCCCTTGTCCCTGAGGGCGGTTTCCCAGGGGGTCCTGGTAGCTAATTCCTAGAAGATCTGGAAGTTTGGTTTCCCAAAATTCGGGGTCCTGACTTTGCTCTTTGCCTGACCCATAGACATCAGGACTGTAAACTCCACACAGAGATACAAGCACAAAGTGTGTGCAGCAGGACAGGAAAGTCTTTTGTTCTATCAAATGTATTTCAGGAAAGGTGATGTGAGAAAATATCAGGCAGTAGAAAGTGAAATGGGAGCCCATTCTGGCAGGTGCTGAGAGAGGCAGAGGTGCAGGTGGAGTGTTCGTTTATTAAAGCAGAAACACACCTTTTTGAAACTGAAATGATGTTTGGCATTTAATGTTCTCAGCCAACAGGCTCGTTATGACAACATGGACCAGGATATAGTACAAGGGGAAGAAGAGCAAGGGATTCAGGAAGAGGAAGGAGGTAAGAGAAGATTCCTGTCCCTGCCACACTCACAGGTTCTCTGTGTGCTGCCTTGCATGGGAGACTTTAATATTCATTTCATATCCAGTTTGGATTCAAGTGAAACATAACCTTGCAATTTAAAACCAGAAGCTCAAATAACCCTGACTGAACTGACTGAGTGGAATAGATGAATTACTAAAGATCATATTCACATTCCTGAATGGAAAAATGTCCTTTTGATTGGGCTCCTAGGATAGGGCTTTGTGGATCTTGATTACATTCCTGGCTCTGTCTCTGGGTTTGTTTGATCTCTTTAAAGTACGTAGAATCATGGAATGGTTTGGGTTGGAAGGGACTAAATGAAATCTGCTGTAATACAATAATAACCTAAGAAATTTTTCAGCTTATGAACATGACAACCAGCACCAGGATGTAGGTGAAGATGATGATCAAAATAATGCAAATGAACAGCAAGAACCAGAACATCAAGCAGAAAATCAGCAGGCTGATGAATCAGTGAGTATGAATTAAGATGCTGTGGATTGCAATCGTTACTGAAGTGAGAACCCACAGGTCTCGTCTGACATAATTGTGTGTTACAGAAATAAGATGAAGAGAGGTCTGCTAGGAAGACAGGTTTGACAGTTTAAAACAACAACTAAAATCTATTTAAAGCTGTCCTTATTGATTTGGGAAGAAATCAAAAAGAAGCTTCCTTGTTGGAAGCAAATTGCTAATTTCCACATTCCTTTGATCTGTGCTTTAGGTGGAATAAAGCATTTGGACTTAGCTGGGACTTGAACAGGTAAATTTGGCCTCAGAAAAATAACGTGAGTGGTCAGTCAAAAATAGCTGAGATGGTATTTTTGATGCTGTTGTTAGTTAAGAGGGTAAGAGCCAACTCAAGAGCCACTGGGACCAGCTGGAGTCAGTACAGAACTGTGAGGTCTTGAAAGAGGATGTAGGTGAGCACTGAACTGACTGCACAGAGACCTGGGTGCAGCAGAGTCAGTCCTGTGCCTTCCCCCAGACTCCATCTCACCTGCTGCTGAGGAACATCAAGAGCATTTTCTTTACTGCCCTTCAGCAGGTTAAGGTGTGTAGTAAATAATTCCAGAGGACCTTTAAGTTGTTAGCTGTAAAGACCCAGAACTGCTCTTACTCAATGATAAGCAGAAAGAAAATGCCCCTTTTCTGGATGCCAAAGATGAAAGGTGAGCGTTGTTTTGTTTTATTATAGACATGGACAAGGTCAATAGTGCAGGGCAGTCTGGTCCTGAAGGATCACATCAGCTCCCTGGAGCCAGGAGCATTCAAACCCTTATCTTTGTTCCCCTGGCCTTATCAGGCACTGTCAGTTGTCAGATAGCCAGTAAACAAAAGTTGTTCAACAGCCTCTGTGAAACAGGTCATCAGATTCAGTCTGGTTTTCAGCAGACAGATACCTGTACTTCTGCTCAGTGCTGAGGTGCTTTGATCCAGTGAGCCCTGTAGAGATTCCAGCCGGTGTCAGTGGGGATGGAGCTGGTTCTAGCACAGCTCGTGCTAGGGTAGCTTTCAAGGGAAATGCAATTTGACCATGAGCTAAAGGTATGTGTTTAACATTCACTTCTGAAAATTACAGAAGGCAGGCATGGAAGATGTGAATCCTGCTGATGACCCCAACAATCAGGGAGAAGATGAATTCGAGGAGGCTGAGCAAGAGAGAGAAGAAAACCTACCAGATGAAAATGAAAAGCACAAGGAAGCCAGTGAGAAACAAGGACATCCAGGAATGGAAGAGCACTTGGTGGTCAGTAAAGGCAAAGGAGGAACCCTTAGGGCCTCTTCAGGAGGTCAAATGCTGCACATTTCAACCCTGTTCAAGCTGGAAATTCCTCCAGACAAAGACAATCTCTATTGTTATGGCTTTGGTCTTTAGTGGTGTGAATATTCCACTGTCTTCCTGCTTAGTATGTAAGGTCTTGCTGTATTCTGTGAAGTGGTTTTTCTTATAATCATCCTGCTACTTTTCAGTTGGGGGCGGTTTTAAATCACATAACCAAGCTCTCACTGCTGATAATGAAGGAACTCAAACTTCTTATGCCCTTGTTGTTATTTGAGCTTTACTTGAAGTTTTAGTTCCAGAACAAGAAGCTTTAATCTTCAGTCTTCTAAAGTTAGTAGAAACGCACTAGAACTGAATTTGTTCTATGATCTTTGTGCAGATGGCTGGAAACCCCGACCAGCAGGAAGATAATGTGGATGAACAATACCAGGATGAGGGAGAAGAGGAGGTAAGAACACAGACCTCAAGCATATGTGGACATACTTGGGTAGCAGAGCTCGTCTCCATTAACATTCAATCTTGGTACCTTTATAACTGCAGCATGAACTCAAACCACTTTGTCTGACTTCAACAAACCTGGAAAGCCTTTGCTATTACTCTGCTGTCCCCTTCTGGATACATTCAGGGTTTCTCATGCAATCCATCAGTCTTCCATGCCACACAGTGTTAATTGGGCAATAATTGAAAAGATTAAGCCGTTCACAACACACGAAAAAATTCCTGGAAACCTCAAGGTCGCAGAAAACCTCATTAATCTCTAATCACACACTGCTGTTCTGGGCAAACTGCTTCCTTGGCCACTCACTCACTCTTTAGCTCTGACTTTGATTTATTGGTGCTCCTCCTGAGCAATCCAAGCTCTGTAAGGCCCTGCAGCTGGTGGAGTCAGGCAGGCAGCTGACAGCACAGTGAGCTGCAGGAGAAAGGGAGGGGAAGGGACTTTGGCTTTCATATGTTGGATGTCACGCTCGTTGTGCAGGCAGGAGCCACCCTGCAGGCCCTCAACACCTACCTGATTCATTCCTGCTCTCTGCCTCACACGTAGTGCTGCTGTACAAAAAGCAGTGGAGTCAGCTGCTCCTTACTCCCTCTTGGGGAGCACTTTGTCTGGATTAGCTGGGATGCACTCAGCATTCACCAGTTCAGAGCGCTGTTCCTTGCATCAAACCAGCTCATTAGGAACAAGGAATGGTTGGCCTCTGGCAACTCCTCTTTGGCTTACAGGAATCAGTTGAATACATGCACTATGCCCAGTGTGCTTACTGGAAGTTGCAGAGTACTGGGGATTAGTTTCTTGAGTAGGTTGACTCAAATATTGCACATTGCTCTTGAAATCTTTCCCTCAAAGTGGTCCTGGTGTGATGGGTACATCCCACCCAGCTTGCAGGACACTGTTTGGAGCAGATAACCATAACAGGATCCTCCGAAACAAAATCAGGTTTACTACAAAAAGCATTCCTCTTTCATATTTGCGCCTAACATGGAAAGTGGGACATGGAGTTGAGGGATAGTGCTGACAGAACAGAAAGAAGTGAGAAATCCAAGAGCTGAACATCTGGGAAACACATTCAGCATGACCTGCTCTCTCCAAGGATAGCATTGGGAGAGATTGTTCTTTGCTCCCGATCCCCCACTTGCTCTTTGTGGTTTTCCAGGAGCAGCTGGCAGAAGGATCCCTCCAAGTTACCATTAAATACCTGCACTGCATGCCAGAACTGAAATAGTTCTGGGAGCCCACAGTGGGGTGGAAGTGTCAGTAATGACTCTTCTGGTGCATCGTGACACAACACGCCTGCTATGAAACACAAGGAGAAAATAATATCTGTGTACAGTTAAAGCATGGAATGGAAGGCTAAACGTGTGGGGTGATGATGAGAGGGTCTGTGAGAATTGTGGTTGAAAGTTAGATGCTCTCAGAGGGAGTGAGTTTGCTGATGGTTGGGTGTTTATGGGGTTTTTTATCCTCCTTTAACCTCTCCACTCCCTCTCCTCCCTCCTTTAAAATCTTCATTCTGCAAAAGTAGTGCTGTGAAAATATGCACAGTTGTGCCACGGGCCACTTTCTAAAAGGAAATGAAACCACAGAGAACATCTCTGTGCTTTGTAGGTCCAGGAGGATCTGACTGAAGAGAAGAAACGAGAACTGGAACGCAACGCCGAGGAGCCATATGGTGAAAACGAGGAAAATGTAAGTCCTGGGCAAACCCACAGGTCTGGGGACATGATCAAACCCTGCACACAACTGTGAGCACGTCACAGGGAGCTTACATAATTGCTGCAGCTTGCTTTAATCATAGACCCGAAATTTTCATGCTGTCCCAGCTTCCTTTTGCTCATCCTTCCACCTCCACAGCAATTCTTGCTGCCTGGAGGCCTTGGAAAATCTTCTCCCTGTTCCTGTCCGTCAGCTCGCACAGCTCCAGCTGACAGTTATTTCACTGCCCTAAAATAAACTATAAGGGAACTGGCACTGAATATCTGTGTGTAATTTTTCTTGTTCCTTTTTTCCCCCCCTATCAGGCCGATGAAAAGAACAACAGAGGGACAGACCAAGAGCAAGAAATGCAAGAAGAGAACAACCAGAAAGAAGTTCATGAAGAGAATTATGAGGAGGGAGAAGAGGAGGAGGAGGAGGACGGCAGAGCTGTTGCAGCAAAATCTCGTAGACGAGGGGAGATGTAGTCCCTGCATTTTTCTTTTTCAGGACACAAATTCCTGTTGTGTTTTGCTTTGCTTTTGGTGGTTTTTTTTGAGAACTTTTTTTAGGATATTTAATTTCAAAAAAAAAAAAAAGCTTGTGTTTTACACTTTTTACTTTTCTATTAGATGCTCATATGTTTATATAAATATGGTATTTTGATACTCTAGATTAGGATTTCTTTTCTATTCCAGCTGTACATAAACAGGCATCCTCAAGGTTTAATTCTCTCTAATTCTGGGCATGGTTTGTAGAGGCCATTTTGGATACACTTTCGCCTTGTCCAGGTCTGACAGGGTTATTTGGTGTAATTTCAGCCACATCCAACACTGAAGGAACATTCCTAGTGCCTAAATCCAGTTGACTTCTGTCACTCCAGCTCGTTGTCTTCCATGGCAGGATTTGTCCTGACTAAGGGCTGGCCATTCCTTGTAACCTCACGAGGACAAGCACAGGCCCAGCTGTTTGCAGGACCAGGCCTTCTCTAGGTGCAGAGCAGTTATAAAATATGCAAGTTCTACAAGCCTTCAGAATGCAGCCAGGTTACCAGCTGTTAATTTTGGCAGCTGTTTATATACACTTCAATTATGCATTTCTTTTAATGAGCATACCCAGGTACCTCAATTACACGCACTGCCTGGCAGCTCATGAAGATCGGGGTGTGCTGGAGGAGCTGGGAACCAATTTAGACCTGAAGCTCCGTGATGCCAAATCACAACACTACAGCTGTCACAGGGATGAAGATTTACAGCAGCAACAATTTCGTTGTCCTTGTTAATATATATAAAATATTTGACCAGAGAGCTGCAATTATGTTGTCTCAGTGCCCCGTTCTCTGGAGCCTGCAGAGAGTCACTGAGCTGACATGACTGGTGCAAGATATTGAACTAAGGCCTTTACCTTCTCTTACTTATTTATTTTTGAAGTCTGTGCTGGGAGGGTTTCTGTTTGTCCCAGGTGTGAGAATCAGACTCGAGACAAACCCCACAGAAGTTGTTTTGCCCAGCAAACGCCTCCAGCGCTGCATGTGGAAACCTAAGGGTGGGAGGGGGACAACACAAAAACTGTGCCTTGGTGTAGGCTACGAACATAAAAAACACAGTGCATGAATCTATACAATATTTGTATTGGTACAGACAGTAGTTATTTAATATATGTTAAAGGAGAATGGGAATCTGGATTTCCCAGGCTGTGCCCCATTGCTGGAAATGAGGCCCCAGGGGAGCTCCCCAAAGTGTGTGTTAATATATAAAACGAAGGATTGGGGGGTTTTCCCTTTTTTTAATAATGATGCATAGCAATGTTTTTAGTTTAACTTTTTATATGAATGTAATTTAATTGATTTTTCTACTAACTCAATTATATTAAGTTTTTTAGTTGGTTTCCATTCTTTGCAATTTTCCTAAACGTCCCCAACCCAGTGCTTATGTTTCATAGGCAGATTTTTGTCAGCAAGTATTTTGGGTTTTCTAGTTACCATAAATAAGATTTACCTTATGTATAAAAAAGTTTACATGAGACTGTAAAATGTATAATATGTACATAATCTTCAGAATACAATTATTTTGGTAAATTGGCCTGTATTTTTAATGTCACGATTGCAGTATTTAATTATTTGAGGCATAATAAAACTTGACTGCAGTCAATAAACTAGAACATAGTTACTGATCTTGCACAAGTGTGAGGTTTTGTGTTAGTTTTCCTAATGGTGTGTTTGTATTCCATTTTAGTAGAGCAAGTAGGGACAGGCAGGGAAAGAGCTGGAGCTGTGAGCCACTGCGGTATTTTCAGGGAACTGGAGCATTTATATTCATGGATACATCGAGACTCATGGAGATGTGGAAAACAGACTGTCTGCAGTGCAGAGAAAGCCACTTCCAAAGCCACCTGCAGGTACAAACTGTCCCCCAGCACAGCATCTTCACAATAAGCTGCTTCTTGCTGCTCTCCAATGGTTTCAGCAGTTTGCTGGCTGTGGGTGAAATTAAAGAGCTGCTCTCAGGTCCCAGTGTCCCAGGGCACAAAGCAGGTTTATTAAGCAGCTCTGATGATGTTCTGTTGGATATCATCCACTTGGGTAACAGGTGGCTCCAGCAAGAGAGACAAAACCCTACCCAGGATGAGGAGCTGCAGGATAAGGGCTCCCCCTGTGCTGGACCAGCCCCTGTTCCCCACAGATGGATGGTCACTTCAGCAAGCACAATAAGTGCACATCAGAAGTGAACAGGCCAAGAAAGTCTTCACAAGAGCCTGTTCTGTGCTTGATCAAGGGCCTGTTCACTGCAGGCAAGAGTTACTTGACTGAAGATCAACTTTCAGAGTGAGACACGAGGCTCAAAGCCTGTGTGGCACCTCCACAGCGCGCCTTGGCCTCCACTCCATCAGTTCTGGGGCTTTCCCACACTCCCCAGCCAGCTTTGCTCCCTGCCAGCAGCTCAGACATGCAGGACTCAAACCCCAATTCCAATATTTTTGCAAAGTCTGTGGGGAGACCTTGCTCAGCTGCCTGCTCTGGGCTTCTCCTGAAGTCATTCTGACCCCTGTGCCTGACAAGGGTCACTTAGTGCCAGACCCACTGGGCCCACTGGGTGTTTGAGCTGGTGGTGAGAAGGGGGACCCACATGTCAGGTCCTCACTGCCCCAGGATCCCTGGAATTCGGGGAATGCCAAATGCTTTGCTAAATCAAGAAATTAATGAGCTTGTGTGACCTAAAAATAAAGTGGAGATGTCCCAAAGCTCCAGCCCTGGCACACAGAATGAACAGCAGAGGGAAATGCTTTGTCTCGGTTTTCCAGCTCACAGAGTGTGACTCCCAGCATGACACTGTGGTTTAGGACTAATGAGAGTCACACACCAATGGAGCGAGAGTTGGAATTCAAAGGGAAAAGTTACATCACTTTGGGATTTGGCAGCAGCAAGACAGCCATGGGCACACCACGACCAGGGCTGACATCCACTCATCAAACTACTGGAGAGAGTTCAAGAAACAGGGTGAGACCAATGGGAAAACTCAGCTTATGGAAAGACAGTTCATGTTCCAGACAGCTCAGGAAAGAAAGTTGGAGTGACTTGGCTGAGAACTCACAGAGGGAGCCGCTCAGTGAGACAGAAGCATCAGCCTCCCAGTAAACACAAAACCCCACGATAAAACTCAGACCAGAAATACAGCATGTTTAGTAATTAAGGTAATTAGTCACTGCAGCAATTTATTTAAAGGCTGTGATGAATTTTTGATCACGAGACATCTTTGAAAAGTTTTTCTAGTTCAAGCCCAGCTTGGGCATCGTGAGAGAATTCTGCCTGTGGTAAACTGAAAGGTCAGTCAAGAGGATGATAAGAGGCATAAATACACAAAACAATGACACTCAATGAATAAACCCAGTGGAATTCATTCTGCAGCTCAGGAAATCCTCCAGCTGATTAGATCCAGTGCTGTGGCTCCCCAGCTCACCTCAGTAAAATGCTATTCCTTGCCGTGTTGTCTTTAAAAGCGAACAGCAAACTGGCCGTGGTTCAGAGCACAGCCCACAGGCCCACTTGGCACTGAGCACAAACGAGGTCCTGACAAGTTTTGTCCACTTTTGCCGCAGGTTTTCCGGGCAAAGGAGCCGCAGGGCACTCCCTGCTCAAAACGACCTTCACTTGGCCACTCAAGTCTGAGCACGTAAAACGTGTTTACAGAGCACTTGGAGCTTCTTCCTCTGCTCCAGCCAGAAAGAAATGTGCATTGTTACAGCCAGGATAGTTGCAGGGTGAGGGGAAGGAGAAGCCCAAAGCTGTGCATCCAGAGCAAGATAAAGAGCTGCTTTCAGTACATCTGACACATCACAGCCCTCAAACAGGTTTCCCTTCCACAGTTCTTGCTGGTTCAAGTGCAGAATTATTCATGATTTTCTCACCATCATCATCACATTTAAAGGGAGTAAAGAACAAAATGATTTTGTCACATAAATAAAGTAATAAAGTCTTTTTAAAGTCTTTAAAGGTATTTATTAGCTCTGTTACAGACAGCTGATGAGATTGACAACAGCTTCACGTGTTCCTACGTGCTGAAATGCACCAAGGAAAGTACAAGGTACATTGACATCAATAACCTGTGATTGCTTGAAACACAATCACTGCCCTATAAAAAACTTTTCATTCTCAAAGCTGCTTCTACCTGCAGATCTCGAATCATTTTATGAAAGTGTTAGACCCTGTCTTAGGGAGAGGCACCAAGGGAAGGCAGCACAGGGGATTTTAACAAGGTTTTTGAGAGGAAACCTGGGAACAGAAACCAGATTGGGCTTGAGTTTACGCCAGAGTCCTGCTCAGTCTTCTAATCACGATCACCAATATAAAACTGTATCTTCTACGTGTTTCCAACCACACAGCAAATGTTTTATCAATTCAAAAAATATTTTGTAGCAGAGTTTTGCCCTGGGGCTGATCTCTCACTGTTTCAGTCTCCATCTCTCACGTGTACGAGCTCCTGACCTTCCCTTGCCTCACCTCTGATGTCACCCACGTTTCCTCAGCTCCAGATCTACATTTCCACTGCACCAATTAATGCTCTGCCAAAGTTTCAGAGGAGGCAAAACTATCAGGACGGGTTTTTTCCATCATAAGTGCTGCATCTGTCAGCCACATACGTGACCACAGGGGCACAAAATGCCTTGGACACACTCCTGGTGCCCTGGAAGCTGCAGTAACAGCCCCTTCAGGGAATGCCCATCACGGAGCTAACAGGCTGGAAAAGCTGTCACAGAGTCATAGAGTTGCCTTTAGTGCACTTATGAGCTTAACTATGAATTGCAGCAGATAAAAAAAGGTGAGTTTTAATGAAAGGTTAAACCTCGCAGGGAATTTTCTCCATGACCTTATGTCAAGGGAACAAAAAAAAGAACAAAAAAAAAAAGAAAAAAAAGCTCCAGGTGACATTTTGGAAAAGACAGAATCCTTAATTAACGACCAAATGCTATTGTTAGAAGAAAATAGTCAGAGTTCTGTAAAAATGAGATTATGAAATTAATTCACAGACCTTGTGAATCCCACTGGTGTCAAAGAGAATTGGCAAGACCTGTGGTTTGTCCCTGACCTGTGGAAAGCTTGATCTTTCCCAGCAGGAGCTGCAAAGTACCTTTGTAAAGTAGTAATTGTGGTGAAAAGCCCAGGTTAACCCTGTGTAAGATACTCCTGGTTGCAGAAGCCCTGAGCTGTTTGTGCACAGCAGATATTCCAATGGAATATTAACAGGGATTTTCCAGTCATTTGCTGTGACAGGTGAGAAATGCAGCTCCCATGCGTGAAGCTGAGAGGGCTTAACATAATATAACGGGTACAAATTGAAAAAGGGAAATTTAGGTTAGATATTACAGAAGAAATACTTCCCTGTGAGGGTGGGCAGGCCCTGGCACAGGTTGCCCAGAGAAGCTGTGGCTGCCCCAGCCCTGGAAGTGTCCA
>JAWMRA010000009.1:3024532-3141579 GCA_035584735.1 Pseudotriccus pelzelni | reverse complement strand
GGCAGGCCCTGGCACAGGTTGCCCAGAGAAGCTGTGGCTGCCCCAGCCCTGGAAGTGTCCAAGGCCAGGTTGGACAGAGCTTGGAGCAACCTGGGCTAGTGGAAGGTGTCCCTGCCTGTGGCAGGGGATTTGGAATGAGATGAGCTTTAAGGTCCTTTCCAACCCTAGGACAAGCAAATTCAGCACCAGATTTGTGCTGGAAACCCACCAGGAATCAGGGGATGTGGAAGGGAGCAGGAGAGGTGAGCAGGTGCACAGTTACTGTGCAAGAAGAGGAATGAAGGGCATGAAACCCAAGACAGCAGATTTCAGTGTGTCCATGGAGCATTTTGTGTTACCTTGAAACGACACAGGTTTTGTTCCTGCCCATGTTAAGGGGGGTGGAATGAGATGAGCTTCCAGATCCCTTCCCACCCAAACCACCCTAGGGTTTTATGGCTATGAATACACAGGTGTACAGAAATATAGATTAATACCCCAAGAAATAGTTTGTGCAGAATTGTATCTACTGAAGCTTGGGCAAGACTCTCGTAGATGAGCTCAATTCTGAGTTTCCAGAATCTCCTGCAACCCAAGTTAGTCCTTTAGGAATATTTGCATCCCACTGGGCTCTTCCACTGAGGAGCAGTAACTTTCTGTGGCACAGAAGAGACAACTGCACCCCTTGAGCTTCCACAGGCTCCAGAAGATGTGGAAATAGCTCACCTCCTTGTTTTACTGCCGTGCCAGATGGCCGTGTTAGTGGATTGATCTGCTCGTAAAATTAGGGGATGTGGTGCCATAATGAAAAGTGTTGAGATGTTTCCCATCTCAAGATCAATATTTTGATGGGTTTTAAAATAAATTTGCTGAAAATGACGCTGTGATTGAAGAAAGTCTTTGTAGAAGTGTTATATTTCACAGTGACAAATCTGCAAAGCCGCAAACCACGTTATTCCTGAAAAGACACTGAGATTTATCCTGGAGAAAGCATCTCAGATATTGGACAAGCTAACACCCTTCTTCAGTTTCAAAATAGAGGGGTTATTCAGAAAGCAGTTTCTCATTGGTGTTTCTGTTGAGAGGTTCAGAACCCCAGCCAGGAGGCATCTCCAAAGCCAGAACAATGAAGAGTTCCTGGGGGTTAATTGGGGTGTTCTGTCACAAAGCAAAGGGACTCAGTGCAAGTATGAGGAAAGAATATGCCACAGCTTCCAGCCTGCCTCCATTTCCATATTGATTTGGACTGTACTGTAATTAGCAGCTCACAGGTTATTGTACGTGGTGGTTCCACACTGTCAGACATTCCCTCCGGGCTTGTCCTCGCAGCAAACATCATTAAATTTGCAATTTACCTCAGTGCCTGCTGCATTCCCCATCCAAACCTTCATGTCACATTGCTTCAGCTGCACAGAGCTACCTCAATGCAACACAGAGCACAGTTCTGGCCTTCCTTACCCTGTTTTATTTATTCCATTTAGGTTTCCTGCCTTTAACAGTTGTTCTGGGTTTCCACTTCATGTGAATCCTCCCAAATGGCACTGATAGCTCAGGTCTTCCCCTTACACGCTGAACTGCTTTACTGAGCCTCTTGGATTTAAGCCTTTTGCAGAAAATGTCACCATTAAATTAACCTAAACTCCAAATTTGAGCTGCAGGTGTTGTAACCCACGTTGTTAGTGCAGCATCTGCATTACAGGAATTACAGGCGGTGTCATGGGGGGCAGAAGAGGAAGGAAGGGGGCACTTCCATCTTGTTGGATAGCAAAGGTTTCCCATCTCCAACTATTAAATGTAACAGGGTGGAAAAAGAAGAGGAGATTATTTGACATTCCTCTGTATCTCAGGAAACTGCTAAAGATTCATGAATATTTCAAAGAGCCCTGGCTTTTCAGAAAGGTGCCTTAAAACCTCTTTGGTGTTGGCGACAGAGGTGGTGTTTTTCCATACCAGGTACAGCATCACAGGTGCACAGATGAAGCTCTACCATGAATTTACTCTGTTTTAAGCATCAGAGGGAAAAATAAAATAAAAATGTCTTTTTTTTTTTTCTTTTTTTTTTCCCCTAGGGGACAATCCCACACCCTGCTCAGTTGGTTCATGTGAACACAGAACTATTTTCACACACTGCTAATTCTTTTGGAAATCAACATTTTCTGAGCCAAATGCAGTCCCACAGCACTTGCTCATCCTGCATTGGCTCTTCCTGTGTTCCCAGGCAGCTGCACTTTGCTGTAGTGCCTCCTGTAGAAATCAGCATTATCTCAAGTAAAAAAAGTACAGAGACACCTTCCAGTTTTCACAAGTTTTGTTTCCTGGCCTCCATAAAGTGGCATTTTTCCTTCTGATGGTGCTGCCTTGGGATAATTTTGCTCAGAGCCAAAGCAGCTGCCACCAGGTCACATCCCAGGGAGCCCTGCAGAAGTTCCCTGCCTGTTTCTGCTCACACTTTAACCCCCATCTGGTGGGAGCAGTGGGGTTTGTAACCTCCCCACTGCCTCAGAGAGCCCCAGATTTCATCCCAGTGAATGCAGGCAAGGAAAACACAGAGAAACAAGGAAACAAGGCTTCAGAACTCCAGGAATGCCTTGGTTTGTTTGGTTCCTTCCGGATAGGGAGGTAAAGGCCATTCCCATTTGCATTACCAGGCCCATATTCAATCACTCTGCAAGGCAAGACATACATTTAACTGTCAGAGACAGAAAATGGTAAACCTGGAGTGAATTCACCCCCATTCCTCACAAGATTTGGGCCCATTTGGGCTTCATCTCCTGCAAAGCATCACTGCAAATGGATTGCTACATCATCCCCTTTTATACAATCCATTTACAATGCTCTCCAAAAATGACAGATCGCTCCCTTCCTCGCCCTCACCAACAGGCAGCAAACACACTGACAGCCAAAGTAATGCAATACCTAATAAGAGGATTAAGTAGAGAGGAATTCTAGTTAATATTGTATTAGCAATGGCTGATACCTTCCCTGCCCATTCTAACTCCCTCACAGGATACAATGTCCACGCTTGTAAGGGAAGCTTATTGACATCTGATCAGTCAATAAATCTGTTCTTGTTTTTTAATGACCCCAAGAGCTGGTTCCACATGCTCACATCATCTTACCAACAATTTACCCTCATAAATTAATAACTGCCTTTAGGGCCTTTTAAACTCTTGAAGCTGTTTTAGCTTTGCAGTAATTTTCATCTAATTGCAAATCAAGACTTGGGGCAGAGCAGGATTAAACCTCATCAGCCCCAATAGAGCTTTGTGGAACCAGTAACAGAGAGGCTCCTCCTGCACACAAGAAATGCAACACCTACAAAAGCCAAGAAAAACCTTCTCAAAGAATCTGGGAGTCAGGACACCAGGTATTTGTCCAGAGGAGGCCACCAAGGTGATCAGAGGGATGGGGCATCTCTGCTACAAGGAAGGACTGGGAAAATTGGGGTTGCTCAGCCTGGAGAAGAAAAGTCTCGGTGTGACCTAATTGTGTCTTTCCAGTACCCAAAAGAGCTACAAGAAAGATGGAGAGAGGCCATTTAGAAGGCCTTGGAGCGACGGGACAAGAGGCAATGGATCCAAACTAAAGAAGGGTAGAGTTAGATGGGATATTATGAAAAATTGTTCCCTGAGAGGGTGGGGAGGCCCTGGCACAGGTTGCCCAGAGAAGCTGGGGCTGCCCCATCCCTGAAAGTGTCCAAGGCCAGGCTGGATGGAGCTCTGAGTTAACCTGTTCTGCAGGAAGGTGTCCTTGCCCATGGCAGGGGGTGCGAACGACACGATCTTTGACACGACCTTTAAGGTCTCGTCCAACCCAGGCCATTCCATGATTTGGAATAAGTGGGTTTGAGTCCACATGCTAAATCCTGCAGGTGACATTTGCAATCAGTTTCCCTCCTGTGCCCGAGTTTTCTGCCTGTGCAAACAGGGAGGGTGGCACTTTGTTATCATACAAGGACCTGATCAATAAGAACGCATTAAAGATTCATACACAAGTGTATCAAAGCATCCATGCCATGATAATGTCTCCCATTTAAATACTATAAAAAGCTCAGTGGGCTCTTCACCGAGCCATTAAGTGAGTGATAGGCAAATTGGAAATGTCCAAGAGAAAAGGAGCAGAATTACACTCTGCTATGAAACACCAGGCAGCTCCCATAAAAATCAATGGGACTGCACAGCAGTAAATTGCTGGGGAGATGAGCTTTATTTCATGGCTCATAAGTGAGCATGAATCTCTAACAACCTGTCAGCCCTGACAGCTGTGCCTCTGCAAGGAACTGGCTTCTTCAGGGCTGCCTCCATCCCCTGGACCTGCCCCTCTCCCATCACACCCACGGGCTGGGGAGTCAGCAGGGGCAGGGATATCCCCACACGGTGCTTAAAATACTGGGAGGTGGCAGGAAGCCTCGCAGGGCTCATCCCACCGAAACCTGCAGCGATGCTGGAGCGACTGACTGAGCTGTGCAAACACCTCCCTAAACTGTGGGGTTTATTTTTGTGTGTTCTGCTCTCTGCCTGAGGATCTTCTGCTTGAAGCAGACAAGTTACTCGCTATTAACGTTATCACTCCACTTTAAAGGAGGCACAGAGAGAGAAAGCAGCCTGAAAACCAACGGAGAAATCTCTGACAGGGCTACCCACGGAAATGGGAACAGGGCTCCCACACGCCTTGGAATTCTGTCCTGATCCAGGGCCTAAGCAGAGCAGGAAGCTGCAGTGTTGCTGGTTGGGTTTATGGCAGGAAAACTGGTAACACACGGCAGTCATCAGATTAGCTTGGCAGCAACTGTGGTGTTGCAAAATACAGGACAAGAGGAGAAGGCACAAATGTCAGACCTGGACGTTGGTGACTGTGCTGCGCTTGCTGAACTTGGGATGGCTGAATTTGGGGGGAAATGCAGGTTGATATGCAGGGTGTTCTGCAAATAGGAGCGGCTCTGCTACTCCCTTAGCTCCACAGAAGAACCTTTACCTCTCCTTGGATGCCAGAAACACTGCAAGGGCCAATAAATTATCTCTTTTTTAAAAGATTCCCATCCAAATAACTTGTTTTGATGCTGGCTGGTCACTTGGGAGCACAGTGCCAGCTCCAGAGTCAACAAGGGTCACCCGGGATCTGCACAAATCAGCACTGTGTGGCCTTATCTAGAGATAAAGGTCTATAGGAACAATAGATAAAAATCAAATAAATTACATAAATCCCTGAGGTTCTGAAAGAAAAAAAGAAGACCCAGATTTAACCATTGCTCCCTACTTTTTATCTGACAGTGAAAAGCACGAACTCCTAAAACTTTGAGATGACAAACCAGACTAAAAACAGAATGTATTTTCCCTCCATCCAAGTTCTTCACCTTATCCTCTCCCCAGACTTGCCTTCAGCTCCCCCTTCAAGCTGCCAACCTCCTCACACAACCCACACCAGGCAGGCACTTCCAGCTCTCTCTACCTAATCTTTCAACTATTTTCCTTTTCCACAGTGGTTTTTTCTTTCCCTTGATGATTTCTTATTATCCTCCAAAAGGCTTTTGAATCTGTTTTCCCAACTCATCCCGCACAATAAATTAGCAGGAATTAAATTAGCTGTCAAAGGGCTAATAGACTTGTTCCTTCAGGGGCTAAATTAGTTATAGCCAACTTTATCTGGAAGGGGGAAGGTTTAAAAATGTATTCTTCCAACAGGTTTTGGTTCTCATTAGATACACTGGAGCCTATTTACAGCAGCCACTCAAGAGAGCACAAGAATCAGCTGCTCAGCACAGATGGCCTTGAACTGAAGGTCAGAGAAAAGAGCATAAAAACCGTGGAAAAAGTTTAAAACTGTTCCTGTAGACAGTGGTTGCTGGCTGGAGTTACCTCTCTGGATATGTTTCCCTGCTTTGAAATGCTTTCTCAGTGTTACTGCATGCAATTTCATTTTACAAGTGGGTTTTTTTTGCTGTTTGGCTTTGCTGTGTGTTTTAAGTGGGATTTCTGGTATCTCTCAAGAAAGGAAAAAAATATTTGCTTCATTGTGAAAGGATTAGGAAGTATGGATAGCTGAATTAGCTGAGATGTTGTGCAATATTAAAGCAGTGCAGACTCAGTGTTATACAATAAAAACTTAATAACAAAAGCCCTCAAAAACAGATCATGAGACTATTTTTCCTTGTATATCCTGATCCCCACTGGCAGGTGAGTGGATGAAAAAGCTATACTGGACACTATTCCATCTAGGAAAAATGCTGGGTAAGCACCTGTTGTGGAAAGCCCCTTTCTGTTTATCCACTGATATCTGAGCAAAGCTGAGTCTGTAATTACTGTGACGTTTCTGCCTAAATGCTGCTCTCAAATCCCAGCCTGGTGCTGCACTTTGGACAGTTATTACCAACACACTCATTAATACAGAGACACATCCCTGGAATAACTGACACTGATCCTCAAACATCCGTGAGACCCATCGGTTTGTGGTGCAATCTGGGCAAAGAAGCCCTTCGGGTGCAAGATCTTACCTGAGTGAGGCTGATCCAGGTGACCTCCAGAAGGGTCTGTTCCAACCTGAGCTATCCCACGAGGTGACATCCCTCAGGCCCTTTCTCTCCAAGCATCAACACTCAGCTGTCTGTCCTGACCAGCACCAGGTATTGCAGCAACAAGACCCACCTGGGAGGCAGGAGATCAGCCCCAGCTGCCCTTGGCGATGAAAAGTGATGCTTGATCACAGCACGAGAGCAAACAGGCAGCAACAGGGGCTCTTTGTTCACACCCCCCAAACCGAGGAGCGGAAATTAGTGGGGTGGAATTTAAATTTCAGCATTTTTTAAGGAAAAAAAATGGCCGAACAATGTACAACAGCAACAGTGTGTGACAGATACGTGGGGTGCTCTGAGTGTGCTCAGCTCTAGTGTTTGCTGGGAGCTGAGTCTCTGTGCAGAAACAGCATATTGTGAGCCTAAAAGAAACCTTTAAAATGAACACCTAGTTGATTTTAAGAAGCACCATAACAAGGAGATTTTATCCTTTTGGAAATAATATGAAACAGAATTCTTTGAGGCCCCCAGGAAGCACTGAAGGATAATTTGTACAACCCAAAAAATTAGGCACAAAGATGAAAAAAAGCACTTTAAAGCAAGCCCTAAAGCCAGCTCCGTCAGGTGGGCTCTTTCAGGCATGCTGGGTACAACTTACAGAAAACTCCACAGCCAAGAGACTCACAATGGCTTAAGGAAGAAAGAGCAGCTGATTATTATTGTCAAAAAGTTCAGTGTTTCTCTGTGAAATCTCTGTTTCTTTTGGCTGCAGTTCATTCCACTGAATAAAAACGTTTTTCTTTTTCTAATTCATTTGAACTTTTGGCACTGGCACTGCAGTTCACTGGCCAGCTTTTGGTGGCTGCCCTGCTCTCTGCAGTTCTTATTGTTGCATAGTTCAGGTCATATTATTTCACCCGAGCCAATATTAATGGCTGTGACTGTTCCCAGTGCTCACACAGACATCTATCAAATAGATAAGCCCCTAATTCTGTGAATATCTCCTCTCCCAATCAATGGGCTTTGTTAAAACAGGATTATACAGTGAAATGAATAGAAGGAGATTGTATAGTGAGTAGCTAAAATTAGTACTAAGGGAGTTGCAGAGCCCCAGGGGTCAGGAATGAGCCAGGGCCCAGCTGGGGACAGCAAACTTGCCCTTCACCTGCCTCCAGGAAAGGACAAGAGCTGAGCATATCTGGGAAACTATTCATCTTCTCTGAAACTTGCACCTTGCCTCTGCTGCAAAGAGCACACCATCATACAGCCCTCCAGCAAATTAAAGGACGTGTTTCCAAGTAAATTAGGAAAACAATTTGTTTCCAAGAAAGAGATGAATTACAACTTAATTAAAACAACCTAAGGAGGCTGGAGAAGGAAGGATGAATTCTGATCAGTCCCAAGGGAGCTCCACAGTCCTTGCAGCACGCTGAAAGACAACATCCAGGTGCCATACATCAGCAGCACAAGAATTTCCATCAGTAGCTCCCGGGGGGCACAGCTCTGCTCAGGTAGATGGTTTCACAAATATATACCTTTTTACCAGAGCATATAGAAATCACTCACTGCAAAGTCAGCTCCTACTTAGAAACAAGAAAGGACAGAGACTGAATGGGGACACAGCAGCAATCAGCTCCTGGGAGGTGGGAAGTGGAGCAGAGGGAAGGGGACGTGCCCCCAGCATGGCATGGAAGGCACCCCTGACCCCCAGCCCAGCAGCCAAGGGGGTGTCTGAGCGCACTGTCCGTGCTGGAGGCAGGCAGTGCTCTTGGAAAGTGGATAAAGGCAAGGAGAGTGTCATCCTTCAGCAATGGAAGACAAGGAGAGTCTTCAGAACTTGTTTACCAACTGCTTTTCAATAGCAAAGAACATTGAGTAATTAATTACCCAACTTTATGGCCAACAAAAAAAGGAGTAATAATCAGCTTTCCTTGTTCTGCACTTCTCCAGTGAGGAAAGGCTGAGAGAATTGTGTTTGTGGAAAAGAAAAGGCTTTCTTTTGGGACCTTCCAGTACCTTCCTGAAGGTACTGGAGAGAAGGCTGGAGAGGGACCATGGACAAGGGCACATAGTGACAGAACAAGGGGGAATGGATTGAAACTAAGAGAGTAGGTTTAGATGGGATACTGGTAAGAAATTCTTCCCTGTGAGGGTGGGAAGGCCCTGGCACTGGTTGCCCAGAGATGCCTCATTCCTGTAGGTGTTCAAGGCGAGGTTGGACAGGGCTTGGAGCAACCTGGTCTGTTGGAAGGTGTCCCTGCCATGCCAGGGGGTGGAACTGGATGAGCTTTCAGGTCCCTTTGAATCAAAACCATTCTGTGACTCTGTGATCTCCTTTAAATCTCATTGCAGCAAAATGACTCAAACATCACCAGTACATTCTTGCTGCTGGATGCACTTTAAATAAAACCAGCAAGGCTCCCCAGATATTACCTCACATTTCCCTGGGATCCCAAAGCCAGAGCATTAAAATAATGAAATAAAAAATTATGAGAGCAGAACCAGCTTCCTGATGGGAAAGAATAAATCACTGTCTGTGCCTTTCTCTTGTGACTGACCCAGGGCTCAGGTCTAAATAGCAAAGCCTCTGAGTGTGTTCCCAGGAGAGACTCAACCAGCTCCTAATTACATGTGCTAGAAGTGGGTGGTAACTTTACTAGGAGCTGGTAACTGAGCTGTCTGCCCACGGGACTGGAGCAATTTCCATCTCAGTCTCACTTTCTAATGCTGGATTCTGGGAAGAGTGCCTAGTCCTCGAGCGCTTTTTGTTGTGATTTGAGCACTGCTGATTTGACTGCTCCTTAGGGTCTGATACTTTGGGAAAAGCCTGTTTTCCTTTCCCATTTCCAGTCACGCAGCCCCACAGCAGCCAGTGTCCAGCTGCTGTTGGGCTTGGACAGGTCAGTAAGGCTGGGTCAGTAAAGGTGCTCCCTCAGGCTTTGTTTCCTCTCTGCTTTTGCTCCCTGTCTTATTCCCAAGAACACGGTGTTTTCTCATATATATCCTGAGATGAGAAGAATACACTGAATCCTTTGTGTTTACCCTTCCACTCCCAAACCCAACAGCGTTTTTTTTTAACATAGGTTACTGTGCTATATCTGGATTAATTTCTAGTTCTGAGGTAGAGCACCAGTCCCACTCCTCAGAAAGCTTCCCTGATTTCTGTTCTTACCTTGCCATTCCTCTGGCCCAGTCTGCCATGCTGTCCAGCACACCACGTTCTGCTCTGCCTGTTTCAAAGCTCTGCTTGCCTTGGTGTCTGTGAAGCACAGAATTTCTCTCTGGATCTGTAAAAGCTCATTGTTGGGGGTTGTTGAGCTGCCCCTCTTGATTCTGTGCCGTGTTTGTGAAGGGGTGGGTTGCACTGACTGGATCTAGTTTTCAAACCCTTTAGCAAGTAAATACTGCTCCACTTCCACGAATTTCAAGGATATTTCCTGAGGGTGACTGTCAAGCAGCGCTCCATTGCCTTTTCCTGTCACAGCTGTGGAAAATACTCTGAGCCAGACACTGTCACACATTCAAAACCTTGGGATTCAGTTCATGCAATATTCTGATCACCTGTTTTGACTGCTGGGCTGTGGGAGAGGTAAGGACAGTCCTAAGGGAGAGCCTGGCAGCTTTCCAAGCTGGTGATTTCTGTTGCCTGGATCCAGTGCAGATGTTGTACAGAGCTGCTGTGACCTTTCTGCTGCTGAGCCGTGGCCCTGCAGAGCCCTACAGGGCTGAGCAGCCCTTCCTCCTCCCTGTGCAACTGAACCAAACTGGCCCTGCAGCCAACACACAGCAGAGAATTTATTGACTGCCTCTGGAATTAAGCAATTCTCTTAATTGTCTTCATTTTCCAGGACTCTGTCATTCTTTCCCTGCACCACTGGTGGCACAGCTATTTCTGTGCCAGCATGAGCTGCCTGGGAAAAAAAAAAAAAAGCTAAAAATTGAACAGCAAATCAATCCAAGACAAGGACAGATACCTCTGAAAGATAATTGCATTCAGATATCCTGGGGAGCCCTTACAAACCCCTTTCCAGCTTCCACAGCTCTTTTCCCTCTTGTGGCTTTGCTCTGAGGTACCTCTATTAAGCAACAAGACATTGTTAAACAGTGCTAGCAATGAGTAAAAGGACTCATTTTTTTCCCATGATTTACCTCCCCAGTGCTCTCCAGCCACACCAAACTCCAAAGCAAGAACTTTTTGCTTTTATTTTTTTTTTATTTTTGTATTTTTAAAGGTCAGAGTGGTGGGGGTGGCTCTGGCTTTTCCCACATACAAAGCACATTAAAGAGCACAAGGACATCGGTGGGTTCTTTTAGTTACTCGTGGGATTTTTTTTTCCTTTTCTCTGCAGCCTGGATGTTCATCCCTGTGCCATTTAACACAATGAACTCGGGGTCTGAACTTGGATAAGTTTTAAGTAAGTGAGGTGGGAGTCAGTAGTTGTGAGCTGTTTTCTACACAGAGCTCCTAGACAAGAAAGTCACCCAATATTTTTAATACATTGAACTCATGACACTCAGTATACACATTATGTGTTATTTACATATCCATTTCCATACTTACTTGAAGTCTGTGGTATCACAAATGCATTCAAAATTGTTCTATTTCTGCTCCAGTATCTCTTTGGTTTGGAAAAAAAAAAAGGTAACTTCCATAAGTAGGATTTATTGTCTGTTTCCAGCGAGGTGGTTGTAAGCACAGTTGTGATCCTCCAAAAGTACGGTGCTAGAGTATAGTGCACATTTTGTAAAAAAACCTGATATCTGGGGGTGAACAGTCCTCTGGCAGTTTTGGGATCCCATCCAGCATTTTCAGATTTGGCAAACTGGAGAATACACTTAAAGAGAGACAAAAGAAAAACAGAATTTGAGTTAAACAACCTTGGGAAATGTTGAGAGCAAAACAGACACTGACAAAAGCAAACAGTGGATTCAAACATATCTAAAATGGATTTGTGTTGTTGGAAATCTGATTTGTCATTTGTTGCAGAATTTACCTGATAAAGAGCGAATTAGAAATTCTCAGGTTTCGCTCTGTTGCACAAGTTTTTTATCCTCAGACTCAGGGAAGAACTTCAAGCATCTGTCTTCCAACACTGGCAGTGAAAGTAATACCAGAATAATACCAAATAATGTCAGTACTTAATTGCCTTAAAACTGGCAGGAATGGGAGAAGAAACACAATTAGTAATTATTAAAAAGTTTTTTTCTGTTTTTGTTCTCCTGGACCCTTTGATATGCAAATAAAACACGAAATCCATAGTTTTAAATTTACATTTTGCTTCTATCTGCCTCCCTACCTTTAGACAGCACAAGCATCACCATCCCACTGCCAAGGGGATGCCTGGAAGACTGAAGGAAAAACATGCTGGAAACTCATGAAGGTTTTCACTAAACACTTTCTTTTAAACTTCTCCTGTCTTTTATTCCCCTTCCAGGATGAGATGGGAAGGTATTTATCCCACCCTAGACATGCTTTAAGGTTTGTCTTTAAAATATGAACAATGCCTTCTGTAAATGTTTTGCAGCGAGGAAAAACACACAACCACAGGGATTTCTGGAGAGTGAGACTTAAAATAAATTATCTTCTCCTAAATTCTTTATCTTTGCGTTTGAATTTCCATTTCCAGTGTCTGAGGGAGCTCTGTTAAGTCCACATTGCAACACAACCTACACTGAGTGGGGTGTTCAAGGCAGAGCATCTTCCACAGCGCTGCCAGGAACAGGAGAGATTCCAGAAAAATCAAATGAAAGGAACTCAATTTTCTCTTGCTTTTGCTCCCATCTTTCAAGACATCCTCCTGATTCCATCTCTGACATGTAATGCAATTTAGACTCCGTGCAGAACACACGAGGGATGCAATGAGACTGAAGAGAGTTTGACTAATAGGTAGTTTCTATTAATAAAAGGAAATCTAATTTGTCTGCCCTACTCACTGTCTCTAAACTTGATCCATGCACTTAGTTCAGTTCCAGAACTGCCAGTCATGTGATTAGAAAGCCTCCTAGGCAGCTTCTGAATGTTTTGGGGCTTTTATCAGATACTGGCTCACCAGCCCATGGTCCTGGAGCATTTCGGATAGTTGACACCAGGGGAAAACAAAAAGATTCTTCTAGAAAGCTTGTTGCATTTGAGACCCTATTCCTTCTAAACCCTCTCACAAACATTTCTTTGTGTTTATCAGCTTTTGTTAGCTGTTAGACTTACAGTTGTCTGTATCTTTCTTGGAACTCACAGGGATTCCTCTTGAGAATGAGGGATTCAAGCGGAGTGTGTCTGAAATCTGATATTCCACTTAGTGTCATGATGTTATTTTCAGCCAGAGATAAGTGCTGAATCTGAGGGATCTTTGGCAGCTGTTTGAAGGATCTAAAGTGGTTTTTATTGACATTCAATTCCCTGCATCTGTAAAGCACAAAGTGTATGCCATCACTATCACATCTGTGACGGAATATACCTGCAAGCCAACACAGGAAGGGATTTTATGCACTAGTTTTACATTTGTGCTGTTTTTGCCTACCCGTGGACATCAAGATCCTTTACACTTTAAACTCTCAGCTTTCTTTTTACTGTATAGTGGATGTATCATTATCCCAGTTGTCAATATTACAACTCTCCATACACTTACACAGAGAGCAACAGATGGATTGTAAAATACAGTTGTCATGGTCACGCTTGGCCCCTGCTTGGGTTCTGTTCCACCATCTCTTCATGGAGGTTCCTTCAGATGGACAACAGCTTTCTTTTTCTGGCACAAATCTCCCTGAACTTCACAAGACTCATTAATTATTCCCCAGGAGCAAAGGGGTCATCATCTGATCTCCTCACTCAGTGTTTTCAGCCTGGCATGACATGAACTCAGAATGACAAAACACTGACAGATTCTCAATACAATACTCCTCCAAAACAGCATATTTGGCGGTTCTCAAGAGTCCGTTCCCAGCTACTACCTACGTAAGTAATAATTTTGATTTCTATGATATTGCATATAATAGAAATGGGACATTTTGTCTACCTTGGCAACCTTATGGCACTGAGGTCTGTCAGAGAATTGTCCACCAACCACAGCTTTTCCACCCGAATTAATCTTCGGAGAATCCTCTTGAAATTTTCCACCTGATAAAGATCACCCAGGTCCTGGAATGAAAGGTTCAGCTCCTGGAAAGGGAAAAATAAGATAAATCACTCACTTTTTTCTTCCTTTTTTCTTGCTTTCTAATAACTATTCATTAAATATTTTTAATGCCAGAATTAGTTACACGGTGGATCTATTTTATGACGCTGCTCTTATAATGACTGGTGGTGCAAGTTGCCAAATTCACCTCAGAGCCATAGCGATGGACTCCATAATTCTTTGGAAGTAATGAAAGAAATCATCCTTTAGGCATGAATTTTACTGTCCCACTCTTTGAGTGGGGAGGCCAGAGTGCGTGCACTGGGTGGAGAAAGCAGGACTAAGTGGTTGTGGCTTATTGGTTTGGTTTCTAAACTCCTCTGAAACAGAAGTGTTATGTCTCAGCCAGATATTGATACTGATAGAATCATCATGGAATGGTTTGGGTTGGAAAGGATCTTAAAGTTCCAACCCCTGCCATGGGCAGGGACACCTTCTACCAGATCAGGCTGCTCAAATCAAACCCTGTCACAACACAGGATTTTTATCTTTTGGGTCACAACCTAAATAATATTATATTCCAGACCCTCTTCCCTTGTAAAACCCTTCTGGTTTACAATGTCACGGTGCCAACCTGAGCTTTTAACCTGCTCACTGCCAGGAGCAGCCCCCACACTATTATTTGGCTTATTTACAACTAGAGAGCAAAATGTTAATGAGAAAGTTTTACAGCACAGTTTTCCCAGTTCTCTTGCAGCCTCTTTTCCCATTTCTCTGTGTCAGTTACTTGTTTTCTTTTTTTCAAAGTGTGTTCTTCTCTTCTGAAAAACAGCTCTTCTTCTGAGGGCCCTGGTCAGAGAAAAAGATTTACAAGGGTGCATGTGATAGGGAACTGGCACTTAGTTACCTGCTGAAAGATTATATATGTGGCTGGGAAGAGATCTGTAATGGAGAAATATATATAATATTATAGGTGTGTAGGTTTCCAGGCATCTAAGATATAAATTAATGTGAAGATTTTTCTACCATTTCCCGGCCCATAATTCAACAAGCAATCTGAGGTCCTGATGATTTGGTGCGTGGTTGGTAAATGACAGTTCTTCTATGGGTCAGAATAAAATCAAGCTGTTTCTAAACGGATGGTCAAAAGGATCTGAGCTCTAAAATCCTGTTTCTATGACTTCCTTCATGTGCTCTGAGTTGGCCTTTAATTGTTCTGAGAAAGGAAGATGTTTGCAACTTCCACTGACAACAACTGCAATGGGGTCAATGACTACTCAAAACCTCATTTGTGTTAAGAACGACACACCCTGAACACTTAAATTCTTAAGGTTTACTGAAATGTCTAGAGCTATGGACATCTGCAAATTCCTAACTAAAGCAAGGACAGGCTGGAAATTTTCCACTGTTTAGTCCCAAACATGCTGGATTTTGAAATCCATCTTTCATTCTCCATTCTTGAGTGTGTCTGTAGATTGTAATGGAGCCAATTCAGCCTTAAAACCCAATATATGTGCCACTGTTGGCAGCACTGGATTTCCCTCTTGGTTTCTTGTTTGGCACGTGGCTACTGAATTCTGAGCAACATTTAAATGCTAATGAACTTTTGAGAGAAGTCATCAACACTGTATTAATCCTAAATATTTTCAATTTACTGTTCTGGCAGTTGTCTCCCAGTTTTGAAATGACAAAGGATAATTTTTTAGTGATTAAAAAAAAGCAAATATGTACAAAATAAATAAAATCCTGCCTCTTTTCGAGAGAATAGCAAACTCCGTGATTTCAGGTCATAACATTTAGGCATGTAGGTTTTGAGTAGATAGAGTTAAGGCTCAAATGTGAACGTGTCTCTTTGATGTTCACCTTCTCTCACTCGGGGACAAAGGAGCTGATTTCCTCGAACATCGTGTTCCTCTATGTCACACCAGCCAAGGTACTTGAAGGAGTCAGAAGGAAGCTGAAAAAAAAAAAAGCAAAATAAAGACATGAAAGAATCAGTAAAAGTTTTTCAGCTTCTGACACTGTATTTTCTCATATTTTTTGCCTTATTGCAGTAGAAATCCCTCCAGTTAGAGCCACGTCCAGAAGCTGGTAAACACTGTGGGAATTCAAAATGAAGCGTAGTTTGCCACAGCTCCTTCTGCTTTACTTCTACAAATTGGCTCAAATATCGGAGAAGCCTTTACAGGGCTTGTTATCCCCTTGCCCATCACCTCCAGTTTGGTGCACAGTGCTCAGAGGCCGAGTCAAACCCCCAGCTGACACCACAGCACAGAATCTTATTTATAATCTGCCCCAGCTTTGGAAGATAAGGGGAGGTGAGAGGATCAGCCCCAAAGCTGAGGAAGAGATTTCTGTCTTAGCTATTCTTTGTCATGTCTCTCTATAAGCCTGCACTCATAGTAAAGCCAAACACTTACTGTGGAAGGCAGCCCAGAGTCACAGCTCGGCCTGATGATTCCTCTGTCTTGGGATAAACCCGCTGGAACTGGGTGTGTGTCTCTCAGGATGGAGCAGCAGGATAAATAGGATTTACAGAACTTCTCATTGCTTGTGGTCAGACCTGAGGAACTGAGAGAGATGTTAAACCAGTATTGGTTCTGTTCAGAGAAATGCAAATTGTTCTCTAATTACAGAGAACACTGAGTAGCCCAGGGTAGGACCTGGCACCAGGCAACAGCTACATGGTCCTGAGGTGAAACCACAGACAATCCCCTCACCTCTCACCTGAGTAGTGTTTACATACATGGAGGCTTTCACGGATGAGTCCAAACATCAGAAGGAGGAATTTACTGACAGTTTGATAGAAAAATTCAGGAGAAAATGAAGGACTGAACTTGTTCAGCAGCATGACATGTCCCCTTCTACCCTGTACAGCCCTGCTTTGTTGGATCCAGGTTGGATGAAAGGACAGCTCAATTGTTTATTTTAATCCCCTGTATATGTATCTTAACTTGTTATTTTACTAATATTATACTAGTATATTTATTTTAATCTCTTGAAAGTGTTTTAGGGGAATCTCAGGGATCTAGAGAAAAGCTGAACTTAGTTCAGTAGAGTCTTCAAATCACAGAATCATTAAGGTTGAAAAAGACCTCCAAGATCATCAAGCCCAACCTTCAACCCGAAGTGATGTGTTTTTGTGCTTTGCTACTCCATTGCCTAAGAACATTTCCACAAGCCCATTTTATATATCTGAAACGATGCAATTCCTCCAACTGTGCTTCAGAGGGACTGAGGAATTTGCAGACTGGCAGCTTTTACCATGGAATCCTTGAAAAAAATGATTTAATTGAGTAAGTGTGTGCACACAGCACTGTAATTTGACTTTCACTGCACAGGCTGGGTGAGCTCTTGCCAGAAAGTATCAGCTGTCAGTGAGTATTGTTAGAACAACTCGAGTCAGGGATGGAGATAAAAATGCAGCTTTGAAATGGTTTGGGGAGCAAGCGAAGAAAGTTTCCTACTGAGTGTAACAGAGAAATTAAATAGAACATCAGTTAAAAGGTGCAATTACAGGTTATTGAAGAGACATCTGCTGTTGACCTCACTATGACTGTGCTGCCTTTTTTAAGCATCAGCAAAGCCCACTATTCCATCTTTGCTGGCTTTGGCCCAGAAGTGCTCCCAGGCTCTGACATACAGATCTTCTGCTCCCTTCATGCTTTATGGCGGTTTTTAATGGGATCAAAGCAGCCCCAATAAACCATGGGTGACTTCAGGAAAGCTGAGTGAGCTCAGCATTTGGGAAATTAACAGCTATTTACTGTATTTCGAAGTCATCTCGAGGCAAACAGAGCATTCTCATGTGTGTGTGCTAGAGAGCAGCAGGTTCACACACACACAGAGCAGCCCTGTGAAAAAGGGGTTTACACTGGGTCAATATTAAAAAAAACCCAACAGGAACTAAAAGTGTGCTGGGAATCCTTGTTTAGCCCTATCTTGGTATTTGCTCTGCTTCTGCTTCCTTGTATGTTAAATGAGGTCATACCAAAGAAATATGGAGAAATTCTTTTATATTTAAGAAAAAGGTCTGTTATTTCTCTCAGCTTGGAAGCAATTTTTTAGGATGTATTCAAATGACTATTTATAACTGCAAAAAAACTGTTTCAAAACCTACCTTCCTCTCAGCCAGATACCTCCTCCTCTGCTGAGACAGGAATATGCACTCCCAGTGCCTCGAAACATGGGATAAAACATTTTAGCTCAACCATTTAACATGGTACCTATTCTGATCTCCTGGCAGAAACCCACTCACAAAATTCTGTATCATGATAGAAAATAAAATGTGAAACTCCAGAATCAAATTGGCTTCTCCAGTCAGGTGGGGAGTGAGACTTCCATGGGAAAGAGTGACAGAAGGAAACATTTTTCATCTCGAAACTGCCTGAGTTTAATAAGCACCAGCTGGACCCCTACGTTATGTCACAGGAGATTTTTCTGGAGGAGCAAGTGCCACACTGCTTTTCTCTCCCTTGCTTTGTTTTCCTTCCTATTTTGCTGCAAAATTGATGCAAGAGAAATGGCAATGAACGAGGCAGGATGCAATTCCAAGCAATTACGGATCACACAATACATGAAAGGAACAAAATTTCCTGCCTTGATTGTGAGGCCCTTCGGCTGGATATGAATCTCCAATGACACCTCTGGGAGCTGAACACTAGATTATGTCAAGCATTAAGGGAAAAAAAAATTAGATTCATGATGTCTGTCCAGGCTGAGTCATTTCCTCTCACTTTGCCTGCAGTGAGAAACTGGTGGTTATCGTAAATCATAGACCTAAATCCTTATGAGAGAAGAATTAATTTCAGTAATGGAAACCCTCTGTGGCAATAGCATTCCTCTGGTCTCTCTCTTTTTGGGCTGGGGGAGCAGTATCTGTGATGTATTTTAAGTAGAGATACTTGACCATATTTTAAGAATTCTATAAAAGAAGACTTGAAAGGAACCCTAAAATGATAATGGGGTAAAAAAAACCTGTGTGTGACCAACTTCTAATTTCTGAGGGTGGCCCTCGATCTAGGTCTCACCCCAGCTACAGCTTTGCCACTGATATCAAAGCCAGGTACAAAATTTCTGAGTACTCCAGTCAAAATCAAACATCTAAACCTGCCATCTGGCTCAAGTATGATTTCCCTTCCCCTAACTAGAGTTGCCAGGCTGGAAATTCAGGCTTAGAAAATTTTTTTGCCTCTCTCTCCAGTCAGTGGAGATGAGTGGGAATGTCCAGATATTCACTTACTCAACCCACCCTCGATGCTTTTTCTTGTCCGCTGGAATGACTCACCATCCACAGGATCCCACAGGCTTCCCTGAGAGTAGACACAACTCCAGGGCATCTAAAGTTTGATGAGGAGGATCCCACCTTAAGCGCCTACAGGATGTTTTGAAATAGAAAGACCTCTGACCCCTTCAAAAAAAACCTCGGGGGAAATTTCTGTTCCATGTAGCAGCATTGAAATATATAAACCAGCCATTCCAACTAAATAATTAAACAAACAAACAAAAAATTTGTACTAAACAGGCCTTAAGCAGCACCTTGAAGCCTGGAGCTGATTTGAGGTAAGTGAAAAGTACTCACGACTAACCCTATGCATTTTATGTATTCTCCTCAGTGAAAGTCCCAATGGGGAATTAAGGGGTTGAAATGTTTTGCAAACTGGCAGGAACGAGGGCAGAACAGCTCCTGCATTTTTCAAAACGTGACTGATGAGATATGAGGCCATATCTTGGCAAATCATGCACTGCCACAGAGCTCCCTGATCAAAGTCCCACTTTATCAAGACGTCAGTGTCAGTCGTGAGACCATGAAATGCTTCTCCTCCCACTGACCATGTTTTTACAGGCTCCAAAATGCTCTAAGTTTCCTTGATGCAGTGCAAGTACATTTGAGCCCAGCTGACTTTGTGGGTAGAATACATTAAAAGCCCATGAAATACTTTGAAGAGCTATAGCTGAGCTACTTCTGAAACGACACAAGGGAAAGATATTCTAAGGGAAAAACTGAGGGAAAAATCCCTCCTGTGTGTATTTTAGACATTCAGCTGCTAAGAAAGGACTGTCAGTCAAAAGACTCCTTTCTCCTGATAAAATGGCAGCCTCAATAAACAAACATCTGAGACTGCACAGCACAGGTCCAGCTTTGCCTCACAGAAGATGGAAAGCTGAGTGGAAGAGGAAGAAAGATAAAGAAGGTTATGAGCGAACCCTTGCAGCTGGGGTTTGAAAGGGTTTTAGTCCCAGCATTTTCAGCAGTTTTGGGGTCTGGTCCAGCTTCCCACAGTCTTATTCCCAGCTGCTTTTCATGAATCAGCAGCCTCGAGCAGGCTTAGCTTTCACTGAACGGTGTCTGCTTTCCCCATAGGTCTGAAATGCTCTTGATAAAAGATCTGGGAACAAGTAGTAGGGCTGTTCGTACTAACTCTTCACATTTCTAGAGTCACAATTCCTGTGGTGCTCCCTACAGCTTTCACATCCCACCAAATCACAGACCAGATCTGGTGGAAAGGTCCCTGCTCCCATGAGGGTGAGCTCAGTGAAGTCTGCTCAGGTTGGTACCTCACAGTAAAGTGCTCCAAGTTCTTTCAGCCCTGCTACAGTGCAAGCGAAAAACGTGGACCATTCTAAAGGAACCAAACCAAACATGTTTTAAGATCATCTTTCAGAAGAAGAAAACCAAACATAAGTAACTAAGAAAAGGGTGTTACACCCCATTATTTATGCTGTCCCAGTCAGTGGCACAAGCCAAAGCCCATCCTCATAAATGAACTGCAGGGTTAACTTACAAACACAACTCCTGGAGGTATTTAAAAGACATTAAACTCACCATTTGAGCTGTCCTTAGTTCCAAATGCACCCAATTTACTGCTCAGGAGCAGCTTTGCTTGTATGCAAACACTTATTATGAGAACTCTCTGAACTTAGAATGGTTGAGGACATGGACACAGTGTTTCCATGCTCTATTACCTTTCAATTACTTTTACAGGAGTTTTATGAGACATTATGCAACATTTTGAAGCAGCTCTTTTGAGCATAATTTACTGACAAACACACCTGTAAGTTATGGCTACAATGCACCCTTGCTGTTAGCTGTAGCATCAATTATCTTGCTTTATGCATCATAAAACTGCCCCCCCCACAAGACATAATTAACATAATTAGGTCCTATCACCATAATTATACATACTTGGAATATTAACTAACATTTTCTTCGTGGGTACAAATTCCACATCTCAATCCACGTGCCTTTTGCACATTTTTACAACAAATCAGACATTTCTGATGGGACAGCTTTTGCCTTTCAGCAAAAACGTGGCACCAAGAAAAAAGAAAAATCCCCCATTCGAATTCCTGTTTTTGCTGCACAACAATCTCCATCAGCAATACAGGCTGGCACATTTTAAAAAAGACACTCAATCCTGTAACATTATCTTTGTTGTCAAAGCATGTCAAGCTGTGCAATGACTACAGGAACGGCTCTCCTTTCACCCTCCTACCTTTCAGACATGTCTTGCTGGTGCACAAAGTCCTCACATCTTGCGTAAGGCTATTTGTCTACAGTCAGAGCTTATCTTCCCATCTCTGCCCCTGCATAGGGAGGGAGTTCTACAGCCTCTGGAGAGGGGTAACCTGCAAGGATCCAGGCTGGGGCTGGATGGATCCGCTGTCACCAGGGAAACACTGTCACCTCGCAACGCAGTCACGTTAGGAGCTATTGTTACCAATCTCTTAAGTACATCAAACAAATTCCTGGGCTGATGGAGCTGGTATCAATGAACTGTCTTTCCAGAAGGTGCCTAAAGATAGGTTGGTGATACCTGTAGCAAGATATGTGATCGTCCGGACGAATCTCTGATCTGCTCACTCCGGCGGCTTCGCTTTCCTGACTTGCTTTCAGAGTTTTGCTCACTTGAAGTTAATACTTTCTTTGCCTCAAAGACTTCCTGCTTCATTAATGGCTTGTTAAATGCCTTATTAATTTATCAAAGAACGTTGGATGAAAAGAAACTACTTAAAGAGCCTCATGTTTTATGTAACGTTCATGAAATTTCTTCATGGGCTCCCCGTCACTCTGTTGAGTGTTCTTGCCTTGTTTGAACGTGCTCAGCCATTTTAGAAACAACCTTCCAGGCTTCTTCCTTCGAGTTTGCAGCTGAGAATGAAAACAAGAGACTCTTCTCTTGGTGGGAACCGACAGGTCAGTTTTGTGTCTGTTTTTATGTTATATTTTTCTTAAAACATTAAAGCTGTAGGTTTTGAGAACCAGTCCAGTGAAGCTATTCCCTTGAAAACGTGTTTGATACGATGTTTGTTTGGCTCACCCAGACAAAGCGCAGATGCTGGCAGGGTGCCACTGATGGAATTGCAGCCCAGGGTTGTTCTGGGCACTGGTTAGCTCCTGCTGAAGTTTACGGATGGCTTTTAAGCTCCAGCAGTTGTTATGGGAACCAGGTTTTGGTGTAAGGTTATAATGGAGCACTCAATCACACCCTATTGATCGGCATCTCCCACACCACGGGCACAGCTCCTGCCTCACTTGAGCTCCTGGGCTCAGCACTGAAAGAAGAGGGATAAATAAGTTAAAATCAATGCGGAAAAAAGTACACAATCCGCTCTGCCTGGGGATATCCATCTGGAAATACCATATAGTCAAACCCTCGACGGTTCTGACTTCCTACCTTTCAATTTCTTCACAGAAGAATTATTCCTTATTCTCCCTTTCCCTGATATTTCCCTTTTCTATTCTTCTTGGTTGTTACAAAGGCTGATCAATAAAAGATTTTTCTGTGCAGAAAGGCATGTGCTTTCCCCAAGAGTGACTGGAGGGTCCAAAACATTCCCTTAGAAATTCTGCTGGCAAACTTCGCCTTGCCAGTGAAGTAGAGGAGAATAATGGTTATTAGAGAATTTCAGCTCCTGTGCAAAGGTATTTTGTGGTTCCAAATGTTGAATTGACAGATGGTTATGTGAAATTTAACAAAGTAGTCATTCCACACAGGTTGCATTAAAATTTTATGTGGTAAGAGCTGAGTTTATTACAGGGTGGGCAGAGAATGGAGTATTAGGGATTCATCAGGTCACTTGAATGTAACCTTTCTCTGCCTGCTAAGAATAAAAAAAATTAATATCTAAATCAAACAAGACTGTAATTTGGGGCCTTTCTACTTACCATTTTTCCTCTCTGTACAAAATGAAAGGTATTGGTCCCCATCACAGCCTAATGGGCTTCAGATCTTCTATGGCAAATGCAATCCTCATAAAGCCCATGAAAAATTATCTCTGCTATTTCAGAGAAACGACATATTTTACATGGTGGCGGCCTTTCCATTATAAACACTATTTTTCAGATCTTTACAACCTGCCTATAAAAATGTGCTTCTGACAAGAAATTCAGCAGCATGCCCCAACTCTGCAAGAAAGAGTTTTTTCCCACTTTATCCAATTTTGGCCAGTGATTTTGTCTCTGAAATGACTGAGCAGGGCAAATACAGGGTGGGCATCAGTCTCAGCCACGTCTCTCACATCTGTATTCGATTAGATGCTTCCCTGGATGTCCTATAGGTGCATGACATACGTATGAACTGGCCAGAATAGGGCTCATCCTGAGGTCTGACTAATGACAGAAACAATTCCAATTATTCTGACTGCTGTAGGCCACAAGAGGCCCTGTTGTTCTGGGCACCACAGAAAGCCAGGAAAACAGAGTTTGCTCCAGAGAGTTTGTGCTTTAATCGAATAGAGCGGACAGACAAAGAGTAGGAAGAAAGGAAATAATATTATCCCTCCTCCTTTTATACAGAAATAACTGAAATGCTCAGACCATGAAATCCTGGCACCATGGTAATAGGCAGCAGAAATTGTGTTCCTGTGACCAGGGTCAGCAGTCACACAGCATTCACAGAGCCTGACTTCGTTAAGACCAGACTAGCTGAACAGTCTGGCTTTAAAGTCTGCCTTTAAACAGCTGAGTTTCTCTGAGCTGACATTTCGTTAATCATCATTAAAGAACACTTAAAAATCATTTCTGTATGATAACATTTTTCTCATTTGGGGATGCAGCAGCTTGTAAAAATTAGTTTGTTGGTGCAACTTCATGTTCTCTACGTAAAATACTTAATTTACTTAGGTGATATCAAACCATTAAGTAAAATCAGATCTAAAAACTTGACAATATTTTAGCAGCAGCAGCAAGTTAATTTCTCTGTCAGTCTTACCTGGGTTGACCATATCCAGCAATCCACGGTATTGGAGTTGGATGGATCAGTTAGAGAGAGAATTTCTTTGATTATTTCTTTAGTATAATCTGCATGGACAGTCTCAGGAAGCACTGGAAAAGGAACACAGTGTCAAATGCACAGATGCTCATCTGTGCCTGGGCAGATAAGCAGGCACAACTCGCACAAACCAACTGGACATTTTGCTGAGTTACCCAGGCAACGCATTTCTTTTTGTTCTGCCCATTCCGGATTCCACTCAACCCTTCGACTCCCACTGGTGGGACTTGGAGAGCATTCCCAGGGAAAAGCCAAGTACAACAGGATAAAGCCTTGGAGAGAAGGAGAGCAGAGTTAGTGAAACTTTTCATCAGGGTCACCAGACAAAAAGGAATCAACAACAAGCCACATAAATTATTGAAGTGAGAACTATAGATGTCTGCTTTTCTAAGGTGTGACAAACCCAGGGATTCCAAGAGGGTTGGAGGGGCTGTAACCAAGCAACAAGTATTGAAATTTGGTTCTCTCTTCTGGAAAAACAACAGGCTTGCAAGTCACAATGACAATGTCTGGCACTGAAAATCGAGCCTTTCCTTGATTTTATAGTCTTTGGCTCAAGCCATAAAAGGGGATGTTTATGGAACGGGGAACAGAATTTTTATTTGGTCTAGGAGAGACTTATTTCAGTATCAAATCCGAATTTTCTAACTAAGTCTAGGTCAACAACCTTTGGGTGAGTTGGACTTGATCTGACACTATGGAAAGATCACATATAAGTAACACTTGGAGATTATTTTTTTTTTAAAGTTTCTTTTCAAAAAAATATTGGGCATAACTTCCCTTTTCTTGCATTTGGCAACTTGAAAGAGAGAACCTAATCGTACCCCAAGTGCCAGTGGGTGGCAGGCAGCACCCCTGTGGATTGACACGCAATAAGGATTTCTCCCATTATGTACCTTACTGAGATGTATTTTCCCTTTTACCTTCAAACATGGCTTTTTATGCTGAATGAATTTATTGCATCCTGATGTACAGATGCACGTAAAGTCATGCTTAACCTTGTACCCTCACAAGTAATGCCACTGAATTCAGCTGGAGCAGAATCCAACTCGTATGTGCATCTGGAAAAATCCCCAAGGTACCTGCCAGGTATCTGCCAGACTCCTCATAGGAGATTTGAACTGAATGTTCCTTCACACAAGTCATGGTTTAGAGCTCACTGGAAGTGAAAGACAAAGCCCCATCCATTTTAATGAGTTTGCTGTCAGTCTCCACTTGTCCAGGTGCCATTTCTGTCTAACCCTCAAAATTTAAAACACCTCCTCCAAAGCTGCCAAAACAAACTCGATCAGGCATTTGATGGGGAACTCTGCTATGAGGTCAGTCTCATTTCCTCCATCCACGTCCTTATTATGAATCTCATGTTTCATCTTTTCCTGACTTAATTGTTAGCAATTCCCAATGGAATACAACATTCATTAAGTACTTCCTAATTTATCAAACATGGGTTTCATCAGGTAATTTTAATCATATGAAAATCATTCTGAATTCATTTTAAGCTACAATTTCCTGTCGAGGCCTTGTGAGCCTCCTTTCCCCCTGTGCTGTTGGAAGCAGCATCTCTGGTTATTCTCCTCTCTAACTTCCATCATTGCAGATGCCACAATATTTCCATAATTTTTTGCATTTATTTATGAAACTGCTGCCAACTGCTGAAGAGTTATGTTTCCTCTTTTTGTGGAGAATTGATGACCTGAATTAAATTGAAAAAATTGTTTCAATTCATCCATCCAAACTCTCCCTTCTCAAAACTCAGATCTTGCAAATATGGGAATACTTGGGAGTCACCAGAGCACTTCTTTATTAAAGTGGCTTTACCAAGTTGCCATATGTCAGATATTTGAGAGAAATAAGCATAATCTCTTTAATTATGGAACAGGAAAATGACTCCATTGCTGGGCCAAGGTGGTAAAAATGACCCAGCTCTAAACAAGCTAAGAAAGGAGGAAAAGAACAGGAAAACATGGAAAAGCAGTGCAGTTGAATGATAAACATAATTCAGTTGTTTAAAATTCAGAGATGCCTGTCCCCATTCCAGTCAAAGAAGCTCTGAACATGTATTTACAGGCAGAACTTGTTCCTGACAGCTCTGATTTTTTTTATCCCTATTCTTTCCCTGACTCTTATTGCCAAAAAAAATTAGGTTCAAATGAATGCCTTGTTATTCACTGTCTGCAGGGATAATAAAGATGTTCTCTGGCTGAGAGCAGAAAGTAGGGCCTCCTGTGATCATGAGGAAAAGAAGAGAGAAGGAAGCATTATGAGAAGAATCAACTGTTTTTATTAAAAGTGTTGTGTTCATGCAGCTTTTGTCAGGAAATCCAAATAATTTGCTCCCACTTGCTTTCCTTTGGAAAAAATGGCAGCCTCATGTTACATAAAAAAAAGGAGAAAGAGCCTTGTTTCTCTCCAGTGCTTCTTTTATAGGAAGGAGACAGACACACTGTGGCTGTCCACAATTCCTGCATATAAAGTCAGGAATGGGCACAGCCTGCCAAGAGAAATTAAACGTAATGAAAATGTTTCTGCTCAAAGTCAGAGACTGCATTTGCTGTATCACAATCTGGGTGTTCTCAGGGCTACAGGGTGTTCTCCTTCCAGCAGTACTGGGGGCACTGAAGGATTCTTGGGACTGATTTCCCATTGCTTTTTCCCTCAGCTGAGGATTTGTACCTGCTGCTTGGCCTCACCAAATGAGGATTTCTGAGCAACAGGCATTTTGTATTCACAAGGCACAGCTATAAATACCTACTTTAAGTCAGGTCTCCTGACCTCAGTAGAGGAGGGATTCTGGACTCACATATATTCAAACCATAAGAAGACCTCAAAGTATCTCCATGATCTCTATGATTTACCTTCTCTTTACTCTCCACAACACCGTCTTTCCACCCAAGTTCTGGCACTGCAGGACCCCAAAGGTGCTGGTGGGACTCCCCAGAGCCTGTGTTTGTAATTCCTGGTGTGGGCAGTGCTCCATCCACATGCATTAGTCAGTGGGATCACTTTCAATCAGGGCCCAGGGAAGGTGATCCACTGGCTGCAAATGGAATGACTTCATCCGGTGCCTCGCTCTGCTTTAGCTGTTTTCATCCAAAATCCCCTCTGCAGACAAAGCTGGATTTTTCAGAGGGTCATTCCCTACCTCACACTTTTGCTGTAACAGAGATGAGGTGATAGAAGCAGAAAAAAAAATAAATTAAAACCTGTACACTCAGATCCAGCCTGATCTTTGGACTTCAAAGAGCCTCAAAGTCCAGTGCTGGCCTAAAGGGGTTATGAAGATGCTGTTAAACTGCTTTATGCCACTGTATTCTCCAGTCACAGACTGCCAGGCCCCTGAATAAAAACATTAACCACACCATCTTTCAGCTGCTCCCCTTTGCTGCCAGCTCCATGCTATATTCCAGCAGTTGGGAAACGAGAATTGTCTTTTCTCCTTGCCTTGCATTAGGAGAAGAAGAGAACCCTGTTTTCAGCAGGAAACGTGCTGATGTTGCCTCTTCAGGCAAACAAAACTCACTGAAAAGCAACAAGGTGTGACTCTCTTGATTGAGGCAGAATATTTCTGCTGATACCTGTTCTTTAATGTCTTCTTTCAAACCTCATATTTTCTGCAGTTGAGCTGTGAGACATGAGCAGCTGAGCTTCAGTGGTGTTACTCCTCATTTTGCATGCTGCCTTTGCTGTTTTGGAGAGCTGCTGAATACAAAATGAAGCTGCAAGAGTGTGTTTGCTCTACAGCCAGCAAGGCATGAAGCACTCCTTTCTCCAGCTGTGGAGTACAGCCAGAACATTGCTCACAGTGTCGCTGGAGATGTGACTCAGTGTGTGACATTTAGGATTGCATTGTGTGACACCAGATGATTAATGCTCTCAGCAAAACATGAGCCTGTTTAAATAAACAAAATTGAATGTATTTCTATGATTATAGAAATCACGTGTTATATCTCTGAGGGAACATCAGCTGCTGCTCCCAAATGCTTCGGATCTGTTGGCTTGTTTTTAAATACTTTGATTGTTCAGTGGATTTTCCTACTGCATAAATCCACTGGCACTTTGGCCCAACCAGGCCAGTCAGGGATTTGGCCTGGAGTCTGGGACACAGCAGGTTGCTGCACATCAGCCTCAATCTTGTTTCATGGTCAGCAATTTACAGCATCATATTGTTCCGGCTCAGCCTTAGAGAGGCATCACGAGATATAAAAGGGCAGGACCTCAGGCCGGTGCCAAACCAGTGGGATTCTCCCAACCCTGTCACGAGGGCACCAGACCAACTGTACCTGCTGGTCACTCACCAGGAGGGTTGTCCTTTCTGTTCCAGCAAGGCTGTTTTCTGAGGAATGAGTCGCTTGGGATACAGCCCAGTGTGTGGAGCAGAGCCCAGTTCCGAGTCTGGTGCGTGTTCTGGGATTGAGAACAGGAATAAGTACTGATCTTATACTTCTCTACCAACTGTGCTGGGAAAAAAATGAGTCTTAACTGCTGTGTCTCAGCAGGGTTAGGTAGTGTTAGAGCACCTGAAGGCACCAGCAGCATTATTGCCACGACACACAAAAGCACAACACTGTCACAGAGACCTCTTAGTTTATCAGATTGTCTTCAGGTGTGAGAGTGCTCAGTGTGAACACATCTGCAAAATTAATAATCCCTAAACTCTATTGAAAAAAAAAAGGCTCTGTACAGAAACTCTCTAAAAAATAAGCAGGGCTTTGCAGCACTGAAGGAGATGGAAACGTAAAACACCCTTCCCTCTTGAAACGCCTTCTCCATGGAGTCATCAGGATGCATTTCCTGGGAAAACAGCAAAGACTTTGATCTGCCTTTTCCTTGAATGCTGTTCAGATTATCATGCTTACCATGAAGGGTGCAAAATGGGCTGCCAGCTGGTTAATGGCCCTTCTGAAAAACAGCCTTCTCTGTTGCTTTTTGGAAGCCACTTGTCATGGAACTATCATAACATAATCTCTGTGCTCTTGTCGTCCATGAGAGGGAGCATATTTTAAGCAGGTGTTATCAAGGCTAAGAGGGCCTGAATGAACTCATCTTGAAGATACTTCTTAGTGCACTGCCAATAAATCTACTAGAGAGTTGTTCTATCTCCAAAACACATGCCAGGTGATACAGAAGCAGCAGATCAGGAATGAGTTCTGCCAGCTCCTCCTGTGGGGGTCGTGGCTCCTCTTCAGGGCCCTCCTGGTGAGCTTTGCCACTGCCCCTCGCGTTAAACATTGCTGCCCCTTGATTCCCCCAGGGTTCCCTGCCTTCATCTGTCTCCTCCTATTAACTTTGTGAATCCCCTGTGCAGTGGTTGGAGGCACAGGAATTTGCTGCCATCGGTTTCAAGAGGCTGGAATTCATCCTTTAACTCCAGGGACTCAGGGAGAGGAGCGTAGCCAAGCTGGTGACTGAGGAAGGGAGGGGGAAAACGACCTTTTTACTCCCTTACAGGCATCCTGCATCAAGGAAAAGTCCTGCAGCCTCTAAACCAAGAGGCACAGAGTGGCTTCATTATTTTGTACTGCATTAGCTGATGGTTTCATGCAGCAATAGGTTAGGTTTTGCTTGCTTATAATAGTAAAATAATAACAGGATTTGTGACTCTTGTAGTGCACACACACCAAATACAGCTTTACAAATTCTCCATCCTTCATGCTTATAGTCCTCACTTTTTTTTGTAGAAACACTGGGATTAGAAACCCACTTCATATTTTCAGGTAAGTGGCCTCAAGTAATTTTTGCGAATGGGGCAAAAATTGAGTTCCTACTGATCACACAAATTCCCACCCAGTTCTTTAAACTCAGGCTTCAGGGCATAGCCTGAGAGAAACCTCTCATGGTCCAAAACTGACTGCCACTAATGGCAATCCTTTTATGATGGACTGCAAAGGGTTTTGGAACAGGCTCCAGGTGACTCTGACTAAATTTAGCTTCTTCTGATGACGCTTTTGGCTATGGGTGTTTTGGCCACTGCATGATTGTTTGCTTGATTTAAACACTGAAGGTTATGGAATTAGACGTCCCCTAATTTCTGCTCTGCCTATCTTGATGTATCATCAGCGAAGAGGAAGAGCTGGTACCATGCTCAGCTTTTGTAAGGGCTTGATCCAAAGGGGTTTTACTCATGATTCCAAGCTCTCTGTCCCACACATGATGAGTCAAAAGCTTGGTAATTAAGAGGTCACCTCCTCAGAACACTTTGTTCCATATGTGTATACACACTGAACTTGGAATGACACTGGAAAATAAATGAATTAAAATCACTCAAGGTTACCCAGTTCAGCTTGCACCCCACGAAATTGCAGCAGAAAAACTAGTTCTGAAATACTGGGATGATTCACAAATAACTTCTGATCAAAAAGCTGATGTGAGCTTATAAACTGCAGAAACTCTCATTTACCAAGTCTATTGGCAATGACAAAAGCCTGAAATAAAGAGGCTTTTTGTGTCACACTGTTGGTGACCAGTGAGATTTGACATTGTCCAGACCATGATCCTCACAGGTTTCAGGGCAAGATGAATTTCTTGATGTCTTTTATTTCTTATCACATTCTGACATATTTTATTCACTCTGCTCAGGCAATGCTATCACATTTACCACCTGCAAGGATTCCAGCTTGGGTTTAAAACACAAATCTTAACAAACACCTGTAAATAGAGCAAAAATATTAAACTATGACTGGGTCTAAACTCTTTTGGTAGTAGAATACTTAAAAGAATGGCTGAAGCTCATCTTTTTCCAAGGGCAATTCCAATCCCTTAACAAGAATACCAAGATGGGATTTAGACACAATCCAGATTTCCTCGGTATGTTTTTCCTCCATTCCTTAAAAGCACTTTACACAAACACAGAACTGTTTTTCTATAGGAATTTTACAACAGTTTGTCCAAAAGATCAACTCTTCCATAGGGAAGATGTGTGTTTATGAGAGAAAGATAGTAAACCAAGCTGTCATCAGTAGAGCAGAGGTCATATCCAAACCATCATTCCTGTTGGGATTCAGTGTGGCTGAAAAGATAAAAACTCAGGCAGTGGGTTAAATTCCTGAGCTGCAGGAACAATTTCAATTCTTTCCTCAACCAAGTCCAAGCAGACTTAGAATTTTACAAGCACTATCTGTATTTTGGATAATACATTTATCTTTCCCACCTTTCTCCATCTCCTGCCTGCCAGAGAGACTGAATAAGCCTGATATCCTTCATTACCTCACAGCCCTGACTATTGCACTGTGCTATTGTCTATAAGCTGCAATTTCAACTGCATTTTCAGTACATTACTTTTGTCCACCTTTTTATTCAGTTTGCTTATTGCCCGGAGCAACTGCTCCATGACGGGTTTCTAACTAGTGCTGTAAAATGAACAATATTCCTGGGGATGTGGTTGTAAGGCAGTGTGATGGAAAAAGAACGTCATTTGAGGGTTCTGGATACATCAGATACATTGTGCTAATGAGTTAAAAAGTACCAACTGCGCGCACTGAGAATGGTTCCTCATGTGTAACTTTGTTTTCCAGCCCTCATCCAGTGCCAGCTGGAAGCCAAAGAACTGGTGAACCAGTGAACAGAGGTCCCAGTGAGCAGCTGGAGTCTCCCTTCTGTCTGGACCCCTGTGACTGTGGCAGCTTGAGCCAAACCCCTTGGAGACCACAGACAGTTTTACAAACTAAATTAATCTACAGTTTCTCATCAGTTGTGCCAGTAGACAGAGCAGCTCACAAGGGAAGTCATCTCAGTTCTTGCTGGTCGTGTCTGAGTTACCAAGGTACTGTTTTCCTCCTCCCTGGCACTGGGTTTTGGGGGTATCTCATCCATCTCTTTCTAATCCATGTATTTCCATTTTCCACTGCAGGGCCAACAGCAAAGATTGCCCAATTCAAGGAATGGGAACAACTCAAGAACGAGCTTGTAAAAAGCACTTTTGGAGTTTAAGAAAACCTTTGTAGGAACATTTACTGCCTCCTGCTCAGGAAGAGGGAACACCTGCCAGGGGTGTGCCAGGGGAGAACACGCTGGGAATCTGCTCCTGCAGAAATTTCAGTGACACTGTGTCAGGCAGCAAGGAAAGGGGGGAATTTAAGAGGCACAACAAAAGAGAACAACAGAATAATAGAAGCAGAATATCAATGACTTCAACCCCAGTTATTTCCCTCTTGTAGAGAAGAAATTACATGTCCTGTTGCAGCACTGACTCCAAAGCAACCGCAGCACAGCCCTGGGGCTGTCCATGGAGACAGGCTGGAAGGACAACCTCTTGCTGTTATCTCCCCACACCCCAATGCATCCTGCAGGCCAGGAACTGGGCAAGAATTCCCCTGGGAATGATGAACTTCACCCAGCAATCCATTATCAAAGATTCAGAGCAGAGTTTGCAACACCAAGTATTCTGGGGTTTGTTCCCCCCGTCCCCAAATATTAATCCCAGGAACCTGGGTCTAACTATGATCCAAACTCACTGATTGTACAACATCTACATACACTTAAGTCCCACTCAGGCTGTTCAGCTTTCCCACACTCCCACAGGATTACTGTCAATAGGAAAGTCCTTCTTAGCTCCTTAGGATAGAGTGACATCTTGTGGTTTCTTCTTTTGTCCACCACTGACAAACAAAAATTAGCCAAAAAAGCTTTGCCTAAGTTTGGTTGTGTTTGTTTCTGGTATAACTCCACCATCTTATTTGTTTGAGGAATATCAAGTTCTTGATTCTCAGACTCTGAAACAACAGTTTACTTTGCCACCACCAAGGCTTGTGGAAAGAGAGTGAAAATTAGCGCTTGGAACAGCAACGAAAACATTCTAATTCATACAACACAAATTCCTGTTTGAATGTAGAATCTACAAAAACTGGTGCTCAAAATCATTTACAAGTGGGATCTTATTAGTTAAATACATTATTAGTTAGATATTTATTAGTTAAATAAGCCAATCTCCAGGAGTAGCACCACTACTAAAAGGATTCTTAGGGACAATACTCTTTCCAACTGCAGCTCTGGAAGGCATTCCCACCTGGACTCCAGGTGTGCAAGGAATTATCCTTCTCATGCTTCAGTTCCAGCTGCACCACAGAAGGATCTCAGCAATCAAGGCCACCCCACGGGTCACTTACCCAGCACAATCAGAGAAGTTACAGTGATTTATTTTCTGATTTAGCCTCCAACATAAAATACAATTTTTCATTTTTTTTTTAAAGACTACACAGCTGAACTCACATATGAGCTACTGCTGACGAACTCCCCTTCCCAAAAAAAGATCCAAACAAAAAGACAAAATTATTTTGCTAGTTTTGTATTGAAAAAGCAAAAGCATCTTTGAAAGGAACGTTCTACAAAATCTAGAGCAAAACCCATAATGGAGGAGTATTCATGTACCTCAATAAATTGGTAGCAATACTTAGGATATTATTCCTGCTGAAAAGCAGTATTGTTTGAGAGCTGTTCTCATTGTGGTCTACAACTGACATATTTGCATAAGTTGGAAATAAATCAATTCACGTTGTTGAAAACCACATAATTCTCAATTTTCTAGAAACATAAAAGGGCTGTTTTGCATCTGTAAGGACCAGGAGAGCAGCAAGTGAAATCACCAGTGTCTGCAGTTCTGTTCCTGCTGGTTTTCCTGTGTGCCCACTCAGGCACTTCTCAGAATTAGATCTGGAATGTTTAATGGCACATCATTCCAGCTGTACCCCTGCTCAATCCAACTGCTGGGGAAGGCTGTGCACTTGCCTGATATCCTCTATAAACACTCCTGCCTGGCAGCTGTCCTTCCAAAATTCCATAGCTTTAGTTCAAATCTATCTTCAGTCCTTCCCTTGGTAGGAAGCATCTGTCGCTGCCACGAACTGGTGCAAAGGAAACACAAAACCGGTCAGTAAGAACTTCTGAGGGACTCAAACTAAACACTGGCTTTCTCGTGCCTTTCCAAATCAGATGAACACCACAAAAATTAGCCTGGAAAAAACATCATGGCTTAAAAATCAGGCTCCTCCAAGATTAAACCCACAAGAGATCCTCAGCATGTGGGTCACTTCTACAGACATGAGGGGATGTTATAGAACTGTTTAAATATGAAGAATCAGCCCCTGTATAATCCCATCAAAGCTCATTTTCACCTGCAGTGACGCTAGTTCTGAATTTAGCCCCTGCTCATGGTGAGCAGATCTCCCTTTTTGCCCTCCCAAGCATAACATTTTCAGCTTTCCAAAACTAAAGTTCCAATTTTTGTCTGAATTTAAATGCAAAACCTTCCCACCAAGCCTAGACTATAATATATAAGGGTTATAAGCAACAGCAACACAGTAAGGAGCCCCATTTTTTAAACAATTCAGGGAGGCAGGGCCAGAAATGCGTTCAAATGCCCTTTCTCTGAGGGAGCATAACCAGCCTCCACAGAGAATATCCATCACATCCCAGATCTGCACCAGCAGGAGAAAAGACCGAACAATGTGTCAGATTTTGGAAGTCCTCCTTGCATGAATAACTTTGTGAGCAGCATCTGTGCTGCTCTGAAGTGAATGAATGCCAGAGAAGCCCGTGACTGAAGTTCAGGCAATATATTTGTTCCCACAGAATTCCAAAGACAAAACTCCTATGGACTGAGAAGCAGCCCCCTTCTTAAGCAAAGCTCTGTGCTGATGATCGGTCTCAGAGGAGCTCCTCCCACCTTTTCCCCTGTTCTCTCTTACCTTTTTAATAACTTCTGTTCTTTCTGTACTTTGCCCAACGAGGGAGGAAATAATTACATGGCTCTCTGGTGACAGTGGGTACTTCTCCTCCTCTTCCAAATGGAAACACCAACTAATTCTCCTGCTAATATTTACTTGTGCTACGTGTCATTCTCCTCTCTGTCAGCTTATTCTCAAGAAAAAGTTAAGAAATGAAAAGGATTATGTTTTTCCTTTAGACATTTATTTATGAATAGAACATTTTTAGACACTTAAAATTATGTGTTGGTTTTTTTTGTTTTTTTTTTTTTTTTTTTTTTTTTTTTTTTTTTTTTTTTTTTTTGTGTTTTTTTTTTTTGTTTGTTTTTTTGTTTTGGTATTTTTTGTTGAGATAGAACATTCTAGATCCCTGAAGTGAGAGAGTGAAAAGCTCAGGTTGAAGTAGAACTGCTCTGGGGGAGGAAAATATGTGCACACGAATGACTTTACTACTCAAGTATTTTACTTCAGTCACACACAGAGCTGATCTGCACTGACAGGGCTCAAATATTCATGCCATCAACTTTTATTGTCATCAACACTTAGGGAGGGTCAGTGGCAGTCACATGCAGGAGCATCCAGAAAAGCAACATTTGAGAATCACGGGGCAGGGTTCACACAAAGTCTACCACAGCCAGAGAATAAAATCCACTCAGCTTAATTTGTTCCATTCCCCCCTGATCAGCCAGCAGAGCACACAGGCTGTTCACTGCTCTGACAGGAACAGGATGAGAGCACATTGTCCACGTGGAGCTCTTAGAAATCACCACCAAGGTTTGCCATTTGCATTATTCAAGAGCTGCACATTCTGCTCCTGTCTCATTGATCAAGTCAGTCTTTGGACCGTAAAAAAAAAATTACAAATAATGGGTTTGCAGTTTTCTGCTTTACAATCCACTAGAACAAGAAACAGTTGTTGACATGTACACAACTTTATTTTAAGGACACAGCAATCACAACAACAGAAACAGAACCATTACTTTAATACTGTAAGCTTCCCTCTGGGAACTGACTTGCACACAGTTAGATCCGAAAGCGTTTGAAACAATATCTTGGGGGGAAACACAGCAAACCTTAAATATATTAACCTCAAACTTTATGTGCTTATCTCCTCTTTTTGGTAGCTGGTGGCAGTTAAAGCTTTTCAAAGTCATGGCCACTTGTACTCATTGCTTCGGGGTGCATTACCCTTCCCATGAATAGCACGGTACCTGTGAGGGAGGAGGGGATGGAGAGATGTCAGAACCAAAATTAAAACTGAGGGTATGACATAATGAACACCAATAATAAGCTCCAGACCACGTGGTGCATGATTTTTAGAGGAGGATACGGCAGAGAAGTTGGTGGCCATGAAAGGCAATGGCTCAACAGCCCCGTTTGAACACACAGTAACCAACCCTGACACTTGGGGTTGCCTTGAGAAGAAGGGTCACCATCACACACCTTTTTTCCAAGAAGTGTCTAACCTTAGATTTCCAGATTAGCAACAAGCTTTGAGGCTTTAACTATAGTTGTTGGCAATTCCTCTTTCTACATGCAACAGCAACGTTAAGAACTGCCCCAAACTGATTGTTCTGTTCTGATGTGAAGTTTTCTTTTCACGGACATTTTTGGATGCTGAGGAGGAAAAAAGGACAGATATCCTCCTCCAGGTACATTTTTTTCCCAATGTGTTTACAACAGCAAGGATACCCAATTCAGTTTGGTCAAAAAAAACCCTTAAGAGTTGGTATCCTGCCTTGCTGGCCTCGTTTCAGTTGGGATGAAGTTAATTTTCCCCTCAGTAGCTGGTCCAGTGCTGTATTTTGAATTCTGTACCAGAATAAAGTGCCCAGCTGGACTGGAAGCATTACTGCAATCTAAATAAACAAATCTAAATAAACATTGCTACCTGTGGTGGGGATCACAAACACAGACCCACAACACACTCTGAGTGCACAGGAACGTTTTACATCCAGTCACAGCCACATCATTAAGACAAATTACAAATATGAAACTGAGGAACTACTTAATCACTGCCCATTTAGTTGGTGAGGGCTGTTCTCATCCCTCACCTGCCACAGAGCACTTGGAGAGCACAACAGAATTATTCATGGCTGTAGTATCTGTCCATTATGCAAATCATTTGGTACTGGGAACGTGTTTCACTGGTCTTGCTACAGCCAAGCTCTGGGGGAATGCAGTGATTATGGATGTTCAGGGCAGTAACATTGTGTTCTCACAACAAAAATGGTGAATTTTTCTTCCCTGGGGTTTTTAATCACAGCATTGTGAATGTTTTTTTGGTCAGATTTCCATGTCTTATTTGGAGAAACATTCAGGGGGCACAGAAAAGGTGAGCCTTCTATATTAGAGTTTTTAAAGGAAAATTAATAATTAAGGAAATGTCATAATAATTAATGAAAATTCATAACACAAGCCCAGTTCATTGATCAAAACATGCAATTTTCTTTTGAATACTTGATGACGCGCCATGAAAAATTCAAGAGTCTGCAATATTCTCACCTGTTCTTCTGTTTCTGACCAAAAAGAAAAAGGGATGGTCAACTATAACTTGGGGATACAGCACTGCCATCCTGCTGATAGCAATCATTCCTAGAGGAAAAAAAAGACAGGCAACTTGTTAAACAGCACTGCACCTTCTCCTGTTCCTCAGGAGACACACTCGTGCAGCTCACGGGCAGCCACTGCAGCTCAACACCAAGGAACAGCAGGACAGTAGGAAGTGAAAATGAGAGAGCCCCGCAGAGCAAGTTTGGCTTGAAGAAGGACTAACAATGCAGAGCGGTGCAATTGCCCGGGCTGAGGGAGCAGCCGATAAATGTTAAGATCCAGAGCCTTCAGAGGAGTTTTGAGTCCCCCTCACTCGTGGAAAGGGGGTGAGTTGAAGTAGCCAGCACTGCTGACCTGTTGGACACAGCTCCAGCCTGAGGTGCACAGTAAAAGGTAATCCTTAATAACTATGGAATGTGCCACAATTAAATGGGCTGATCCTGCAGCTTTTATATTGAGTTGATAAATAATGCAGAGGCTGAAAGTAAAATTAACCGAGAATCAGGCAGAATTTGACTCTTTGTTATTTTTATTTGGAGATGCATAGATTTCTCCAGGACATTATTATTAATTCCCAGTGTTTAATTTAATTTCCCATTTTCCCTGCACTGTTCATAAAGACTCCAGCATTGCCAGTAATCTCTCTCCATATTAATGGCACAATTCAACCCAGTCCAGGGAACCAATTCTTCCTTTCCTCGAAGACTGGCACAAGCAGAGGCAATTGGAAATCACCTGATGATCCATATTGGCAACTAATGGGACTTAATTTCAGGAAAAGCATGTGATAATCATGTCAACCAACCAACAATCCCCAGCATTAACAGGGGCCAGCAATGGTTTTGCATTCAGCACTTCCCACCTTGCATCTCTGAGTAGGAGCTTATTAAAATGCAACTGCAACAACTCCCACCTCCTTCTAACTACTCTGGATCAAGTGCCTCTGACCACCTCAATTAGCAGATAAAAATGCTGAAAGCTGAAGTTCCATAAAGAAAATATAAATTGCAGTCTGTACTCTCCTGACAATCAGAAGGAAAATAAAGCAGAGGAGGTTTCACACAGGATGCTCAAAATCCTTCGTGAAACACAAAATGTTGGAAAAAAATGCCAACACTTCATTTCCAGAATTCTCTGCTGAAAGCAGTACCTTGCTATGCTGTGTCCCCACCCTATTCAGCTTTCCTGGCTGTACAGCAAGTCAGCTTTAAAAAATTAATTAACACAGAATAACCAGACATTTGATTTAGTTCTGCTTTTCAGTCAGGTACCTGAGGCAGCAGCAGCTTCTGATCCTTCCTCATTAACTTCTAGAAATGCCTTGTGAAATGCCTTTGCAAGGTAAAGTTCCTTGTTATCTGGAGAGGAAAGGGAAACACATTTCAAGTGGCTCAACAGTAAGATTGAGGTGTTTAAAAAAAACCCCACACGCTGCCAAAAACCCCAACACTATTATCCACCTTCTATAGCAGGCAGGGAAGGATAAGAGCTTTGTTGCATTAAAATACCTTCTGCCAATACCTTTAATAGCACCATTTACCTCACTTAAATTTGTAATGCTCTCCTACACCACGGATATTAAAATAGCTCAGGACTGCCTAGAGCACCACTATCCCAGAGAGGGTAAAAAACAATCCTTGAAAATAAGATTTTAAATACAACTATTGGAAAAAAGGATTATGACATTATATAGCAAACACTCAGACATGAAGAATTTTATTTCTGTGTTAGGTACAATACAGACTTCTCCAGGAAAATTAGGTCTTTTCTTTCTTCTTCCGTTATATTTTGAAGAAGCTGAATATCAATATTTATTGCCAAACCCACTGTGGAACTTGGTTTTTTTTAGTCTTATTTGTTTTCCATCCTTCTTTGTCAGTATTTTTATTTCAGTCCAAGCCTCCTTCTGCTTAAGTCAGTGAATGTTTCTTTACTTTCCTTCAGTGGCTGAAGGATCAGATCTACTAGAACACTTAGCAGTTCTAATAGTAAAGCAAGTCAAAGCCACAAGAAGCAGCAGTTTGAAATGTCCCTCCCCAGCAGATCTCATTGCACTGAATCAAACCTCCTGCTTCAGCTGCTTCACTTCAACCCCACCACCCAGAGCCCCAAGTCATCCCCTTCGGGACTGTGGGTATAAAACATACACAAGGCTGCTAAAAATTCTGCTAGTTCTAGGCTTCAGTTCCACAGCACTCAACCCTGATGCTGTGCCCTGCAAAAGTCCCAGAAATACTCTGTATTTTCATCCCCAATGCTTTGGTTTGCAGAGTGTGGTGGCATTTCTGGAACTCAAGGTACATTTCTGGTCAGAGCACTTTGCCCCTCAGGAGACTGGGCTCCACCTGATGAGCTCAGAGACCCTAATTCTGACAGCACAAACACTGCTGACATCCGCCCATCAGGTAGAAAAGCAGGTCTCCTTGAATTCAGGATCTGAGCATTAAAAAAAACCAACAGCATTTAAAGCTGACAGGAACACAAGTGTCGCTGCAGATGAGACCCGCACACCCAGTTAGTCCAGCACACTGCACCAGCTCTGGCATTGCTGTTGCTCCAGAAGATCCAAGTCACCTCACAGATGAAAACTACAGCACAATTCCACAGAGAAAAAAAATGCCTCATACCCTAAACCAAGTTTCTAATCCCCAGAATATACAGAATGCCTTTATTCAATGTGCCATAGACAGTTGTCATTGCTCTGAAACCATTTTATTTTTTTCAATCCTACCAATCTCATGACCCCAAGGAATGCCCAGCCAAGATCTCTGCAGATAAGTTTTCCATGAGAGAAGCGCTTTCTATCTGTTTTCAATTTGTTGCCTTTCACTTCATTGGATAACTTTGTCCTTGGATGATGAAAAGAGCAATTCCACATCCCAAATTACTTTCTCTAGATTCTCCTCTTCATAGTGGCACTGCCACATCCCTCTCATTCATCTCGCCCTGAAGTGAACGAATCTATTTTCATATGAAAGCACAATGTTGTCACTGGGAGTTCAGGCAGCTCCTCTCTGAGGCAGTTGGTGATTGTCACATCCCTGACTGCAAAACTCCAGAATCACATCTCCTCAGGATTATCCATCTTTCCTTATGGCTTCACTGGAGACAAGGTGGGGCTCACCTGAGGATCTGCCATCACATCATTCTTCTCCAGCAGCTTCTTCAAATGTGGATTTTCATAGGAACCAACATGATTTGATTGTTAACACCTCGGGGAAGTCCCAGGAGGATCTGGCGCCAGGCTTTAAGCTTTGTGCAAGACCCAAGCCTACATCCCCATTAATGAGTGGGAGGGATCTGAAGGTCCCTCCTGATGTCCAGGACTCCATGAGCATTGCACTTCATTTGTCGTTACACTCCATCTGTCTGCAAACTCCTACTCAGCTGCCAACTGGCTGCTCTGCAAGTCTCATTTTAAAGAAATCATGAAGGTTTATTGGCTCTTCCAGCTTAGGCTGTCCCTGAAAAATTACATGTACATCAGTCAAGGCTTCAAAGAGCCATTTACTGGACTGATGCTCTTCTAACTACTTTATACTGTGAAAGTAAGTCACTGAGATCACTTCACTGCTCACTGCCAGGCAGGTCACCTTGCATTAAAAGCAGCTGCCATTTAAGACTCTATAAAACAATGAGAAATATTATAATCATTTGAAAGAGAAGGGGAATTTCAGTATTGAAATTAGTTCAAGGGTAAATCTTAAGTGCTGTGAAAATACTCATGCAGTGAGTTTATGTGCTGTATAAATTCTAAAATGCCAAATACCAGAAGTTGTTTCAAGAATCTTTTGGACACCTGATGGAATCAGGTCTTCTGATGAAAGGGAGAGTCAGAACACACGTGACCTGACAGCCAGAGAGGAATGTCCTCCTACTCACCTGGGATAACTGACAAAAAACTTAATTCCTGCAAAGGGAGAAATATTTGAAATGGGCCTCTGGATTAGAACTTTCTCTGGGGTTGCTCAGAATTCAGACATTCCAGAAGGCAAAGCCGACTCCTCGACTTCCATTTTTCAGATTGAGTGCAAAAAGCACAAAATTCTCCATATTGAAAAATAAGCCTGTAATCCTGCAATTTGCCTTGTATCCACTAAACCCACGTGGAGTTTTGCTGAACTCATCAATGTGACTGGATCTGTTTACAGGGTTAGGGCTGTTGCTGAAATTGCGGCGACTTTCCTTGACAGTGAAGCAAAAGCAACAGGAGAGAAGGAGGAAAGTATTCTTAAATACAACAGAATTCCTCAAAAATCTCCTCAGATTTCATTTATGATTTATGTCTTCCTATATGAAGTGTCCAGACAAAGATTTTGTTCCAATATCTGCATTTAAGGTTCTGTGAAGTGCCAAGTGCTCCAGAGGGCTGATCCTGAGATTCATGGAAACTTCCAACTTCCACGTCCCTGCTACCTGATGTACCACTCAGGTGTTTCTAAAAGCAAGCTTTGAACAATTTTTCTTCATGATTTTCATTTTCCCTTCCACCCTCCACATTTCACATCATGAAAATTAGAAAAAGGAAACATCCTCTGTATTTTAATTATTTAAAACTTCATCTCCACTGCACCAACAGTGGGGTTTTCATTAAAGACATTAATTCAAAACCATTTTTTTTAATTCTTAATTTACAAATGACCTTTCCATTCCCTGCTGGCACATCCCCTTTTCAGCGAAAAGCAGGCAAGTTACAGTGAAAACTCATGAATTCTCTCTGTACACTGCTCTGTACTCAATAAACAAGTTAATCTTTAAATGGCAGGGGAGTTAATTCAGTCGTGCAAAAGAAGGTATTTTGATTTTATACACTACAATTGTCAAAAATATAAAAATGGAAAACCAATCATTGGTCACATGGATTAAGACACGAGCACCTGATTCTCTCTGCCAACCTCTCCACTACAGAATTAGCCCCTGATATAGAGATGAATTTTACATGGAATTAAATAAGAGCCAGGAGCTGCCTTTGTGGTTCCATCTCCTCTGTGCATTTTCCATTCTCCTAAGTGCTTTTTCTCAAGTAAATAATTTTATATACATAGACCAGAATTTATTGGAAAGCTGACTGTTCTTTGAGGTTGCAGAGAAATTGAAGGTGTTTTTCTTCAGAAGAAATGCTATTTCTTTGAAGCAGGATTTTTCATTTATTTCAATTCCTTCCATTAGCTAACTCTAGCTTTCCCCACAGCTTCACTGGAAGAGTGAAATAAGCTGCATGATACACCAGAAACAGGATTTCAAACCCAGGGAAAATGGAAGGATGTGAACATCACAAGCATTGCTCTGGATGTTTTCGAGGAAGGTTTGACTTATTACCAGTACTTTGAATAAGCACCCAAGTGTGACTGTTCCCAGAGACAGACAATACAGAACAGGGATTACTGATCTACCTGGTTGGGCAGCAACACATGGAGCAAAACAACCCAAAAAACCACAGAGGGAGCAGTGCAGTGGCATAAATTGCAAGAACAAGGACAGAGGCCTCATACTGGCTCACTTTGGGTTTCCCAAAATTCAGGTCTACACAGACTGTATTAACAAACTGCTTACCTGGCTCCTGCTGTTATGTAAATATGAATCAACTTCTCAGGCATTTTTGGGCCACTTCAACAGAGCAGCTGTGGCTGCCCCATCCCTGAAGTGTCCAGGGCCAGGTTGGACAGAGCTTGGAGCAGCCTGGGCTAGTGGAAGGTGTCCCTGCCCATGGCAGGGGGTGGGACTGGATGAGCTTTAAGGTCCTTTCCAACCCAAACCATTCTGTTATTCTAGGAATACCTTTTAGGAGGTATTAAAAAGCATAAATATCTCATCCCCACCTGAATTTTTAAACTTATTGGATATGTCAACTTGCAAAAATTAAGTGTTGACAACATATTGCACCAGGCAGGCAACATCTGTGACCAAACTGCTTTTATCTCAGAACTCTCCTTCCGTCCACAGGTATCTGGGGAGATGACTAATTGTACAGCAGCTTAATGCTCTTAATGCTGGGAACAAACAGCCTCTAGGGATCCAGGATAACAATCCTTTGGAGTGGGAATCCCATCACCAGAGAGGCACAGCAGCCATACAGCAGCCATACATTGCTCTCACCGTATCACACTGCCTCGAATTTCTAGTGAGATCCAGGTCTGAGATACTCACAGTGAACTCTCCCAAGTAAATAATTTCCTCATAGACCTTGAGAGACAAGACAAGAACCTCTTACCAGACATGGCAGTGAGGTCAGCACTGCTGCTGAACAGCTCTGTAATTCCCAGCCCTCTCCAGACTTCTTTGAGATCAATCTCCTGTTCTACTGTGAACCTGCAGAATGGAACAGAAAATCACAAACAGCCAGATGTGAGCGCTGCTTACTGGTGCTAGAAGATTCAAATTTCTAGGTAAAAACACCGAGAGAAATAACACAAAGGAGGAGGTTCACTGCTAGTGACACCTTCCAAAAAATGCTTACAAACAAATTAGTTTACTCACAGCTGGGTCTTTTTTCTAACAGAGAAGCAACCAAAAATATGTTAATGGTATGTACAGCCCCGACCATAAAACCTCAGTGCAAAATTATGCAGTAGTAATGGAAATGATTACTTTTTATACAAGGGGTTTACTATGAAAACTGAATTTAATTGCACAAATACTAGAACAGAATATCAAATGAGGCAAATAACAGCTGATTTTCATAGAGAGCTGTGGGCAAAGAAGGAGTGGAAAGTAAGAAAGATACTCCACTTTCCCTGTGACAGTATAAGCAAAGACCAGCAACTCTGAATATGAACATAAAGCATTTCTGACTCAGCTTCTAATTAGTCTGGTGGCAAAATTGTAATTGGGTTTTGATTGCAAGTAAACAACAGGGAAAACAAATAGTTGTCAGTGTGAACGCACATGCGAGTACAACCTGGCAGGATTTCAGGGGTAGCCTCCAAAGCCTTTTTCTAGGAACTGTTACTGTGCTGGAAGGACAAACTGAGACCCGTCCTGAGGGCAAGATCTGGGGCAAAAGCTCCTTCCATTTCCAATCACTGCTTTTCAAACAGCATAAAAGCTATGCCTGGTGGCGGTGAGACACAAAAAAGACTCTAATCCTTTATGTGTGGCCAGAAACAGACTGGGCAGCTGAAGAAACAAAGAAATGTGTCAGAAAAATAATAATAATGGCAGAAAATACCAGATGTCTGCAGACAAACACAGGGCACTGACTACAGATGGTTGTTATGGGTGAGTTATGGGTTCTCTGTAGAATGACCAAGCAAATTATTAGTGATTTAGATGATGCTGACAGTGACTGGTTATAACTATATACTAACAAACTATGTATCTGTAAGGTGTTGTCACAGTTTCTCCAGCCATTGAGTCAGAGACAACCCTGCAGTTACCCTGCAGCCCTCAGTGATGGGACAAAGAAGTGCCAGAACCAAATAAAGTAAGTGTTTCTCTATAATCTCATTTTTCAGGATTAGATTTCCTCAACGCCATGGAAGAACATGTTCTTTCCAGGAGGAAGTGCAGCCCAGAACTCTGGGCAGAGCACAGCTCATGAAGAGCTGAGACGTACAACCCAGCATGTGCAAACTTGGCAGCTTGAAAACGAGGAATCTGGACATCAAAATAGAACTGGATGAGAGTCAAATGGATCTTCCTCACTTACACAGAAGGAGAAAAATCCAGCACACAGTCTACATTCACAAGGAACTTACAAATGTCTCTAGAAGCCAAAAATCTCTGATGGGATGGATATTAGTCACTACCCACAGAAGAATTTTAGGAGTTAAATTAAGATCTGGAGATAGTTCAGGACTGATAAATCACTGGTGGCATTGCAAGTATTCCTGTACCTGGTCCAGAACAATTCCAGGACATGCTTGGAATAAAAATAAAGGAACCGGTTCTTGTGATTTTATTGCTTTGGCAGTTCTCAAAAGAGTCAAAAGAGACCAACAAAGATTTCAGAACTGCAGGAAGCTCCTCATGGTGTTCTGGCATGTTCTGCATGGAAGCATTTGTTAAGAAAAATGGGGAAAAAGGCATTAAAATAATGAATGAGATATAGGTAAACACGGGATGACCTGAAAATACATAACAGGATTTTAGGAAATGGAAATGTGTCCTGTGAGCTTTCTTTTCCTCCTGGAAAGCTGTGGACACCCATATGGATCAAAACCTACCTCACAAACAGAGAAGGCATACAAATGTCAAAATGCAGTTTATAAAAATTTCAGTGCTGTATGTTTTCCTTTTCGGCTTTTATTTCACCCCAGCATTAAATGTATTAAGGTTTCAACACAATTTAGGTAGGGACCAGCAATGTCAAACTAGCGAGGAATGTCAGGGCAGGAAAGCAGCAAGTCAAGTCTGAGAGAAAAGCGGAACTGGAGGTAAAAAATAAGACGAATAATTGCAAAAAAAAGCATTTTTTTCCAACTGCAGAGTACCACTGTAAGATACAAATGGAAATGAGGTGGGTTTAAGTCTCTGGCCCATTAGACAGGAAACACACATCTGCTAAGCCATGGATTGTGACCCAGAAAGCAAGTGTGGCACAGGATGCCTTTGCAGACTGATGAGGGAAGGGTTTGGGAGATGTTTTGGGAAAAAATAAACCTGTAAAGCCTCAGCTGAACATGGATCTGGAGAAAGGGAAAGCAAACAAGGAGAGGAGCAGTCCCTTAAAATAGACGCTCTGACCCTGACTGAGCCCTCTGGAAAGGCAAATTCCAAACAGGTGCATGAGGGAAGGTCTGTACAATATCTACAGGAGTGAGTTCCTGCTTTATTTGTCATAAAAAGCAGACTAAAAATATCACATCAGCTGTTTAAATATCAGATGATCCCTTTATGGAAATAAAACTAATTACTTCCCTTCTCCTCTCTTTTAGTTCTGTCCTGTGGTAAATACTCACTCCAAACCAGTGTTCCAAAGAGTATTCCCCTCCTTTTTCTCCTGCTCTGAAAAGCAGGGAGAGTTACAGATAAATTATTAATGAGATTTCCAATATTTTAGCTGACACCAGAACTGGCCTTTTCTGAGAAACAACAGGGCTGCTTTACACTGGGAAATTTAATTCCAGGCTGTGCAATCCCATGTAAACACTCAGGGTGAGGTATCTTCCATCACATTTGGATTTCTGTGCATTCCTCACAGTGATGTCAGCCTTCAAAATCAAAGTTGACAACTTAGAACACAGAGCTGACATTCCATCTCATTTCCCAGGCATCTGCTGTACCTCCAGACTTTGGGAATGCCAAGCTACACATGGTTATTTGCAGTGTTTGTTGCATATAAAGAACCAGATGCTTATATTTCTCCCCCCTCCAATCTTTTAGGTGCTCCTGATGCTAAAAATACTAAGAAAAAAAAAATCAATTTCCACACGTCAGTATCAGAAATCATGGAATAGCTGCAACTGAGAGCTGTAAAAACCAAGAAGGGAAGTCTGAGGAACAGACACCAAAGAGAAGATTAGATTGAGAAACCAGCAAAAAATTCTCTGGAGAGTTCAGCAGGGAACTGGGATATTTTAATGGAATTTAAAACTTGCACAAGCATTAGATTAAAATGATGCATTTATGTCACTGAGAGTCTTCTGCAGTTCTGTATCTGAGCCTTTAGGTTTTGCAGAGAGAATTAATACACTACATCAGGCCATCTTTCTTCTATTTTGCAGACATTCAAGACGGGAAAATAAAGATGGCTTCATGGTTTATGATGCTGTGCAAACCTTCCAAAATGCTACATTTTTTCTGATTTTTTAGATGCTCAGGATTCCCAGATCCAAGAAGGATCAGGGGACACTGTCTAGTCATCCAGCAGAAAAATGACTCATCCCAAAGTGTATGATTTCAAAATTTACTAAGGATTCTGAAGGAGCCAGAGCAAGAAAATTCCAGGTTTTCAGATTGGTTCTAATAGATTCAATCCTGCAGAACAAAAGGCTCCATTGCTTGACATCAATATTCTTGCTTGGAGGGCAGGCTCTGAGGATCTGAAGCACTATTTTTACCCCAGCAGCCCCTCCAGTGCCAAGCTGCCAGCTGCTATCAATTCCAACATTTCGGCTGGAATTTCAGCTGGGCTGTCCCGAGGTGCCAGAACCAGCCTGAATGATTTAATAGCCTGAAAACAAACAAGCAAGAGAGCAAAAAAAAAAAAAAACAAAAACAAAAAAAACCAACACACAAAACACTCCACTAACAGCAAAAGCAATCCCAAAAGCCCCACTCAGCTGCTCTGGCCAGGTGAAGAAAGATAGGTTGTGGGATTTTCTCTGGCAAAATCCTTCTTTCCAGGGCTAAATATGGGCTTAGAACGATTTCAGGGGGACGGTTTTATGCCTTTTATGTGGTTGTATCTCAGGAACATCCAGCACTGACCCACTGCATTCCTCATGGAAAGGAGACTTGAGACAGCAGGTTGAAAAAAAAAAAAAAAAAAAGACAGGTTTTTTTTAATTTGGGTTTAGATTTTTGTTGGGTTTTTGAGTGTTTTGGGGTTTTTTTGTCTTTTAGAGAAAATGTTCAGCTAAACCCACTTATTTCAGCACTGTCTAAAGCATTTTAAGGGTATTTGAAGTGTACAAAACCCCCCAAGGTTATTAGAGAGATTTGGGCAGACTGGAACACTCCTTAAGAGGAGATCTGCAAACTGTAGCACTGCCATTAGGTATCGGTTCCTCCTCTGCTCTTCAAATAATTTATGTTACAGAGACAGCTTTGTAAATTAGATTCATGGTCTGTTTCACTCCTATACAAAAAGTGGATTAAAATGTTGATCATTTTAGTCTGGGTTAAGCTGGAAACAATGATTTGAAAACGAAAATGAGAAAGTATAATTTAACAATTCGGTACAAATCTCTCCTTTGCTATTAAGAGGACTAATACCCAATTTCATTTGCACACAGATAATGCAGACAGAAATTGCAAAGTTGTGATTAACTCTGCTTTGGTTTGTCATTCAGGTCCTATTACAAATGTATAAGTTTAAAAAATGTTCACTTTTATAATTGGATAGCATCTTTCAAGATATAAAAATTTAATTTTATTCCACTGCTGCTTTCAATTTCTCAGTGGACAGAGCCTGGAGGCCACATTTCATAACATGCTTTTCTGAGTCAGAGCATCAAATATTTATGAAGTGTTTATTTAGAGCATTGACAAAATCCTGTAGATCACCTCTGAATCCCTAATGGAAATCCAACACCTTGGGAGCAGGCAATTAATATTTGGATTTGCTGTAAGGAGACTGCAGGATTACTGTATGGGATTTCAAGCTCACAGTAGTTATCTTTTATAATCTGCAAATACTGAAGGTAACTGGCACGTGGTTCTACCTGGTTTGCCTCTGTATAATCATAATTTGCAAGTGTTTATCAAGCTCTTTGAGGTTGTTGGATAAGAGAGACAGCCATTTCAAGCAGCCTGAGGGAAGAATAAATAAGGACATTTTATGATCACACAAAGCCCAGGGCTCAAATTCAAACCTGACAACCTGGTTACAGAGAATCCTCAAGTCTCTGCTTTTGCTTAGCAGCAAACAACTCCCCAAATCACCTCTATAAATTTAACTAAAGTCATCAACATAACTAATATGTTTTCAATGCCTTTGGTGTATTTAGACACCCAAGATTCTCAGATGTGGAAGGTGGTTTTCACAGATTCTCCATTGAATCACTGGAGAGGGGCCCCTGTTGTGGATCTCACACCCCAGAAATCCTTTGGGAGAAGGTGTCCAACTTCAGCAGCTGATGCACAGGCTGGGAAATGTTCCAGGTGTCAAAGCAAAGCTTAAGGGATGGAAGAATCCTCGGATTTTGCCTCTAATTAACATCTAGGTCAGGCTTGCCCAGGTCTGCAGAAAAACAGCCCGTGAGAAATTCCCCTCCCCTGTGTCTTGGTGGACTTCGTGAAGCCTCTGGGAGTTGAAGCTCCAAGAGAAAACAAACCAAAGAAATCCCAGGAATAGTGTGGAGTGGGTTCAGTTTGTACAAAACCTGCAATGCAGCTCTTTGCTGCTCTTCTGCTTCCTTAAAGGACAGTGACTTAAAGAGAGAAACTCTTACTATGGAGCAGCAAAAAAACAGCCCAAAAATGCTGCTGCTCCTCCCTCACCACTCTGCCTTTAAAGCTGGAGAAGCGGAATTCTGTCTCCATTTCGAATCAGGGCATGCTGACAGCACCAGTCCATCTCAACCTAATTTATCCTGGCCAGCCTTGTTTACTGTGCTCAGCTGCAGTTCAGCTTCTGGAAAGTGGTCTTGGCTTTGGAAAGGAAGCTGATGGACTGCAGGGAGCCTTAGCATGGGAAATGTGACAAATTCCAACCTCCAACTCACCTGAAAACAATCATGTTAATGATAAAAAGGATTCACTACAGTTTATTTTTCCTGCTGCTCTGTACCCACTTCACAGCGCCACAAAACCAGAGCAAGGTGAAGTGATTCCATTCAAACATGTGCCCTATTGTTACATAAACACTTCCATGAAATCATGATGAATCACTGGCAGGACCTGGTGATCCAACTGCACATTATTAGTGACATTTAGTAGTAAACAACTCTGCTACTGAATCAGGCACAGAGCATGAAAAATAATTGGAGGTGGATGAAGCAGGATTCCAGAAGAAATCTTCAGTGGTGGATGTGACCAAACTGCCACTGAGCACCCACAACCTGCAAAGGAACTAACAGGAGCTGCATCCCTTCTGCTCTAATGTCTTGCTGTTCTATTCCTTCTCTCAGGGAAAAGAAAGCATTTATTTCAGCCAAGAAAAAAGCCCCAAATTGACTGGAATTACTTCTCAACGCTCAGCCATTTGTATCCACACAGACACAAACCACTAGAACTTCTTCAAACAGCAGCACATAGAAACCTAATTAGCACCTAAATGAAACATCTGATAGTTCAGACTTGCAATATTTCTGAGGCTCCTGCCTAAATGGGACTTATCCACAATGAGTTCTGCAGTACTCTGAGCATCATTCCAAATGGATATATTCCTGATGGGGAAACTTTCCTCTCTGGGGTGTTCTATGAAATGGGTACAAATGCAGAGCTCATCTGTTGTTCCACCAACCGTCATTCTGCCCTGCACCCCCCAGGCTTTCTTGTCTGGGTGCTCTAGAGATACAGGCTTGGGCAAGATGGGCAGGTTTTCCCTACTCTGCTCCTCCGACCATTCTGGATGCAGTTTTTCCCCTTCCACTGCCATGGGAGCACCTTCTCACCTCGGTAAATACACTTCCACTTTCTGCTTCTTTACAGAATTGGCCCATTCATTAATCAAGGAGGCTTTGACCAGTGGTTCCAGGGTGACCAGTGGAACCTCCTGCCTGGACAGGACGATCATCATACTGATCTCATCTCCCTCATAGGGGATCTCCAGAACCTGGTAGATGCCACCTGCTTCGTTGGAGCCATCACTGAACTCCCCTATAGCAGAAAAACAAACAAAAAAAGCCATTAGAAGGATTCTCTTCTGTCTTTACTGGAGATACGGGAAAATTGATGCCTAATACTAAGCAGTATCTACTAAGCACACATAATAATAAACATAAAAATGACCCTACTTATTCTGTATAAAATCTGTATTGGTTTCTTCATCACAGGATTTGAGGCTTACATTTGATTTCCTGAAGAACAGAAGCTCATGCAATGACATAGTTTGGAGATAATTACACTTCTATGACCCAAATTCCACTGGGTAGACAGAGGAGACTAAAATTTAAGGCAGCCAAGACTTCCATGGAAATGGGCAGAGGTTTTTATTCAAGAGAGATAATTTTTCAGTGATGAGACTGAGTGAAATGCTGCCAATGCTAGACACCACAGAACCCCCTTGGAGCTCAGCCTCAAGATAAAAATGGTCATTAGTTCTGCTGTTCAAAACTCCCCTATTTTACCTTTCCAAGGATATTAAAACAGTTATGAGCAAATATTATTCATTTTATTATTTAGCACAGGACAGGAAAAATATTTTTGTGATAAGCAGGACTAGCTTGAGAATTGTAAAGAGGTTAAATATGAGGGATAAACATTCTGAAATCCACCACGTGAAATCAAACAAGTCATTAAAACTGTTACCTAGTTATCATATACACATTAGGGAAAGACACCAAAATCTGAGTCCCTTCACTAGGCAAAGAGCACCTTAAAAATGCAGGGTGAAAGAAGAGACAACAATTCAAATTAACATTAGTGCAACAAACCCCTTAAGCCAAGACTTACTGGCTTTAAATTGCTAAAGGTCCAACTCACCGTAGTAAAACTCTCCCTGTTGGTACATCATTGGAATTTGCACTTCACTTTCATCATCTTTAGTGAAAGAGAAAGTTCTTGTATTTTCAGGTCTGAACTGTGACTTCCAGTTGCCCTTAAAGTAGATTGCATTGATGAGAGCCAAATGAGTGAGAGCGCCAAAATCTCCTGAAGACACAAAATCTTTGATCATACCTAAAAAGGAAGCCAACTGTCAGCCTGTGTGTCAAACCGAGCATTAAATCAAAATTTGAGACAGCTCGGAAAATGCAAGAAAATAAAAAGCTGTGCTAACATGTAATTTCCAATTCAGATGTTTCATTAAATCTCAAATTAAACTGCCAGTGTTTTGTAAACCTAAATCACAGTGTAGGTGCATAAACCCTTCCATCGAGCACAAGTTAGTCAACTGTTTCTTGATCACTACTAAATATACCCCACAAGGAAACCAAGTGGAAAAGGGTCACACATGGAATGTTTACACTGGGGCTACGACACCGTTCACCATTTCCATCTCGAGGGCAGAACTTGTGCAAACTTTGGCTCCGCTCCAAAGACACACTGAAATGGGTCCCTCTGGGACTCCACCTGGGCCAGTTCTGAGGGAAGCATTCCAGGCTGGCAGTGTCCTGCTGACTCCAGAGTAAGGACTGATCACCAGAACCCCTCATGAATTCACAGCATTTGCTCCACTGACATCAGCTCTTGAACACCAAGAGGGAAAAGCCAATGGAGCATCTGCTCTGCTCATGGGAGGTAGAGCAGCTGAGCGGGGAGGCTGCTCTGCTCCCACTCCTCCATCAGCCATTTACATCACAACACACTCTGGGACCTGCTTCAGCTCATCTTAGACGGCTTCATTTCAGCAAAATCATTCCCAGTTCAGTAAATTCGGTGCACTGACCAGCTCTGCCACTGCTCTTGAAGAATGACAGCTTTTCTTGCTCAATTCTATTTCTAACAGACACTGCAATGCAAGGTGTTAAAACAAACACGTTCCTCGGTCTGATTATTACTCCTTAATCCTTGCTTTAAAAACAAATTAATTCTGCTTTCTAGAGCACATGATCCTGACCAACTGGTGTGAAATTTGTGTATCCCAGGGCAGGATTTCTTCTGGGTTGCTGTTTGTGCTCCATTTTATCCAGAATGTTCTAAGGAATGAGGTGTGACTGATGCTGCCATACTCACTTGGAGATGGAAAAAAGAAACATTAGGAAGGAAAACACTTCCAGGTTTCTGTTTCTATTTGGTAAGTCATATTCCCTTATGTTTTTTCAGTCCCATCTCGTTAACACACTAATGAAATGTGAAGCATTTTTCTGCCCAGAGAAACCTTTGACAGTTCTGGTTTCTGCTCTGAGCCTCCCATCAGGCTCATCCTGCTGGAATAGGAAACCTGTCTGTCCTGAACACCTTTCCTAAGGAGAAAATGAGCCTCCTCCTCTGTCAGAGCTGGAGGCAGGAGGGAATGAGATGGAGTGGCCTGAGAGCAGCTGAGGGACTGTTACATCCCAGCCTGGTGCCAGGAGCCCCCAGCCTCTGTCAGCCCTGCTTTTCCTTTCCCTTCAAACAGACCCCACATTTCCCTGAAAACACTTTGCAATCTGCTGCATCACTGACATCCATCTCCATCTGGAGACTGACATAAAGGGCAGAGTTTGTTATGGACACAACAGCTGCCATGTTCCCCTGGAAAAACACCAGGTCATTGTCAAACTGGAATAAAAGCCTTACAGGAAGAGTTTCCCCGCTTTGGAGCCATTTCCATAAAGCATGATGGATTCTTAAATGCTCAGACCACATGGTGATGTGGTGAATTCTTTATGGGGATCCTGATCCCTTCAAATTTCCTATGGTACAACTGTGTTAGAGTCAGACCTGATGAATTCCTCTTAAAGTATCAACCCTCAGAGTGGGCCAGATGAACCAGAAAGAGCTGATGCTTTGATCCTTACAATGGGACAAGTAACTGCACTCCCTCACCTGGATACTCTGCAGGTATCCAGGGAATGTCTCCTCTTTGGGAGCTGACAAGCCAAGCCAGCACTCCATCAAGCAGCTCTCAGTGTGCTTATTTACAGCAGCAATTTTGGGCTTAAACCCCTGCTGCAAATTTGTCTTGTGAAACTGCTGACAGCCCTCCTAAAATCAACTACTCTCTAAACACACTATCACTTCCGCCATTGCAAAAAATTCCATTGCAGAGCCTGATTTTGTGCTTCAAAATTACCTTTTTATGCCTGAATAATCTATTTCTCGGTGCATTGTCACTGTGAGTTCCTCAGAGTAGTGATACTACACACACCCAAAGCACAGCCCCATAATTCCTTTGTAGACAAATTTTCTGCCATTAGCAATAATATCTGTCTTTTTTTAATATAATTTAATACCAAAATCACTATTAAAAGACTATTGAAATGTCTACTGTTAGAACATTCTCTTTCAATAAATGTTAAAGGTACTTTAAGATGGTAAGACCAGAAGGGAAAGAAAATATTCAAATAGATGCTACATGATCAACAATGACTAATATTACTTGTGACAGATCATTCCCACACAGGAAAAAAAATAGAAATACTAGAACTGTTTTTGTGGGAGGAGAAACTTTAGTCTCAAATAGAAGAGAGAAAAGCCAAGGCAACAATTCAACAACACTGCAGAAGTCTGGAAACAGAAACACTTCCTGCAGGAAGTGTCCAAAAGAATCCCATGGACTTACTGTTTGTGTGATTCTCCACCCACTTGTTGATTTGGGCAGCAACTGCTGCACTTTGGCTGAAATCCACATTCTCCACTTCAGCCTTGAAGTATTTTTTGACCAACTGCAGGAATTTGTCACTGACATGGAACCCGTTCTGCACATACAGGGAGTTGGCGATATCCAGCACGTAATGACTTCCCTCAGTGGTTGCCATGTCAGAAAGGTCCTTCAGGAAGGTAAATTCTTCACCTGAGGGAAGAAAAACAGCTTCAGTGGTTCAGAAAAGAAAGTTATTCTAGTTTTTTTCTGCTGAAAATTCACTAAGACATTTTATTCAAATAAAAAAAAAAAGTCAACTTTTTTTAAATAAACGTGTTTCTAAACCTACACACACCTTCAGATCTGAAGGAATATTTTACAAGAACATATTACTTGGAGCTTATTTTTTCTACTAGCTATAATTAGTATAATTAATGAGATATTTGAATCCCATCAGAGACAAAGCTATCAATGGAAATCCTTTCAACACCAAAAGAACAATTAAAGAAATTATTACTGGTCACACTGGTATGTCTTGCCACCACAAATCCTCAGCAGAAGTTTTTGTTCCATCCTAAAAAGCCTTTTTTGTTCCATCCTAAAAGCCAGTTGTTTCAGGAAAAATGGATTTCAAATTTTGAAACTAAGGACTTCCCATGGCATTCTCTATGCAAAAAGCAGGTCTAGAATTTCCCAGGATCCTGTGTGGGGCAGGACAGAATCATTTGCTTGGGTAGTGAGGAATCCTGAGTAGGACAGTCTAGGGAACTTGTACTGCTGCATCATACACCTGGAGCTGAAATTTCCAATTAAAAAAAACCCAACAAAACAAACCTTAAAACCCGATTGCAATGATATATTCCAAGCAGAAATCATGGAGATGGCTCTCACTGAATACCACTCCGTGAGAAGAGGGAATGGCCCAGCTCAAGCTGCATAGCTCCTTCAATTGCAGCTGAGGGGTAACTGATTAACGTTTTAGAGATAGACTGCAGAATTAAATTTGTGCCTCCACAGAGGGGAATCATCCCTGCAGTGGTTTTGTTAAACACAGCTTGGTCCCCGTGCTCAGAAATTCCTCCCCAGGATCCTTTCACTGAAGACTTGAAAGTCCAGCACTTGGTATGAATAAGAAATTTCATTCAGGTTTCAAACCGGTTCCTTTGATATCAACATAAGCAATTTTGCTGAAACTGCTGCTTTCCTTTCAGGTTTCACTATTAATCCCTAAACAGGATGTTCCTAAAAACCTTCTTACAACCCTAGAGGCAAAGGCAAGCTTGTTCTGCAGAAAGCAAGATGAACAGTTGGCTGCAGCAGCTGAAGATTCAGGTACCCAAGCCAGGACTGGGTGTCAGCAGTTCTCAGCTCCTGCAGAACCCACTCCAACGTGTTCCAGCATGTCCAAACCACCACCAGGACACCAAGAAACCCAGTGATTAATAACCCATGGACATGACCAGGCCACCTGCATCCTTGTTCAGGCACTGCCACCTGTTTATTCAAAAAAGGAATCCCCGATTAAGAGGCCTCACCATTTTTCAAGCTGTCAAACCCCAAGGAATGTCGAATCTCTTTCAAAGTGGTTCCGTGGGCTCCCAGTTCCACCATTCCCATGGCCAGGGCAATGCTCAGAGGAGAGAAAAGGATGTTCTCATCTTCCCTGGTGGCTCTCAGCTGGTTGTAAATGTTCACAGAGAGCTCAGCAATGGTTTCATCAGGGAAATTGGTCTTGAAGGCTTCACTTTGCAACACAAGCAAAGACAACAGTCCAAGGAAATACATGACTTGAGATTTTAAGATCTGTAAGATAAATTTTAGAGAAAAGAAGTTAACTTCATTAAAGTAAAATAAGAGTCAACTTTAGGCTTAAATCGTGGGGGAAAAAAAAACCTGGTCAGAGCTCAATGCACATGGCAGTTACTTGGAGGAGACTGTTCAAACTGAGGTATGGATCTATTTTCAAACAAAACTGATATACTTCAGTAGGTAAATGTACGTTTTTGAAACCTTCCAGTCCCAGATTAACAAAACACTCGTGGCTACTACAGAAAAAGACTCCAAAGAAAGCAACCCCTTTCGTACTTCATGTTTGAGTTCTGCTGCTGTGGTTGTTCAGCAAGGCTGATCTGGAATCGATTTGTGCTTCTGTATTTTTTCCACCAAGGAGACCCAAAAATCCACTGTTTCTTTCATTTGACCTTCTAGTAAGATCCAACTTCTTCATCTAAGTCACTCTAGGCCCCCAAAAGGTAAAAATATTTCAAGCACTGTAGGAGAGCTTGCTGACACAGCGACAAAGTTACTGTACCCTGAGGTTGCTCCCTTGCAAAACACGTGGCAAGCAGCCAAAACTTCTTTGAAAGAAAAATCAATCATTCCTTGGTTACCAAATGAAAGTCCCTTTGTTAGTAAATAACGTGAAAAGTTGGGTAGCTATGCTGGCCAGGAGTCAACACCCACCCAGAGATCTCCACAGGACAGGTACTGCACATACCAGGCAGGAAGATTCTTGTGGAAACAAGGAAGGAAACTAAACTAAAAAAAGAGGGAGCACTGATGCTTTTGATTAATCATCCCTCAAGCTTGGCTAAAATGCTTCAGTAAGCAACAGCCCTCACTCTGAATAACCCCAGTTCAGCTCACAGTACCAACAGTAAAATTCCAGCTCCTGGAGCACTGTATGTGTTATCTCCATCCCTCCATTTTTCCCTTTACACTCTGTGCTCCCTCAGCATCTGAGCCACTGATGCTCCATGTCTTGGGTCAGAAACACAACCAACAGAGCTCACATTTCAGTTCCTTCCCCCTGCCAGTCCTGGTGTCTCTAACACACAACAGAGCGAATCCTCCTGGGGCAGGAGGTTGGACAGGACAGGACTGAAAGCTTTATTCCAGCAGTGTTTCCATGTTGTTGTGCCAGTGTGCAGGGCTCCTCAACACCGCACAAACTGTGGGAATGCTGCTGCTCCACTGAAATCATCTCCATGCAGCCAGCCCAAGTGCCTCTCCTTATGCTTCCCAGCAATCCTGGGCCTGCATTTCCACAGGGTTCTATATCCACGGCACAAAGCAAGCTTTATATAACATTTATATTCTGCATTTCTTCTCCAAAGGCCTGTGTAGCAGCATCTAATTCACTCACACAACACACTGATCCATAATTTAAGTGTTATTACTCACATTTTATAGCTGAGAAAATACAAAGAACAACTGGGTACACACACGTGCCTTGGCAGCCACTGGGGCTGGCACTGGTTAAGATTCCTCCTGTCCCTCAGCCTTGGATTCGTTTAGTCCTGAACTGAGAAAACTGAATAGATGAACCAGTGCAGGGATCACACAGGATTTAGGGAAAAGGAGAGCCTTGACTGCCCCCTGCCCCTCCTCTCATTCCTCACGATGGTTTCCATATATGTAAGAAATATCCCCCTTTTCTCCATTTCCAATAAACTCTCCTCTGTGCTGGCATCACTACATCTCTCTGGGCTACCTGATCAATCTTCCTCTGATCCTTAGCAAGACATCAGAAGTCTCCACTGAAGGCTCTTACTCTGTTTAAGAATAGCCCAGACAAGTCATACAAGCCTGAAGCACCAGGTTTGATACCTCCTGCTGACAAGTTTCACTTCCAAAACTCCCCAGCACTTCCCCGCTGCCCAGTGGCAAACACTTTGGTCTGACCAGCGCTAGTTATTTCACAAAGACTCAGTTTTTTATAACCAAAACCGTTATCCACACACTACAAACTTCCCCAAGAACTGCTGAATTGACTTCATAGCAGTCAATTTTTTTTTTAACCCTGTCCGTTTAGAAAGTATTGACTTAAGGATATGAAGGGTTCTGTTGTAGAAAATAATGGGATTTCTCTGGGATCAGGGGTATTCTGGATTTCTTTATTTTAAAAGAACCCCAACTCTCCCAATGTTACATAAGACTTCAGTCAGCACATCCCTGGGACAGACTGAGTCCAGGTATTATTCTCTTATCCTGAAAGCTGCACAAGGCAAGAAAGGCTTTATAAACCCACGTCACACAGGTCTGGACTGGCATCAAAAATGGTGCTCGAAAAATAGATAAGCAGAAGCTCATCTTTCTTTGGCTGAGGATGAACTCAAATCTGGGGACTCTCCCATTCTAATCCATACAAACAAGTTGTGCAGCTCAATGTGGATGCAATTATACAGAGAGCTCAGCTTTCCCCTCCCGGATCAAGAATTGTTTGAGCTCACTTTGAGACCTGTCACGGTTAAAACAGACATAAAATAATCTTCAATTTTAAAAAAGTCAAATTCCCTGGTCTTTCGGTGCAGAGGCAGCTGTTCAGCCCTCCATCACTGATCTTTGTCCTGTGTGCTATTGCCAGACAGGCTTAAATAATTGCAGGGGGGAAGTTTATACATCTTAATTAAGTGCTTAATGTGCAGGTCAGACTGTCTGAATGCTAATAAAACATTTGGTATTGGACAATGTTAAAAACCCGAAATTATTTACAAATCAAAGTCGTATTTCTTCGTGACCACTCTGGAAAAGCTCTTTATATGAAATAATTAAGTTACAATACTTTTCATTATTTAGTTGGACAGAAAAGGGGGTAAGTACATAGATGGAGACAAATACAATTTATACTGAAATGCACTTAACAAGACAAAGTACCAAATGTCTGTTTTTAAATACATGCCAAATCCCACTGATGGCAACACAAGAGGTGGAGCTGTGAAGAATTAAAGCTCCCAGTAAAACAAATTAAAGACTAACAATCTCTATTCCCCCCCTGCCCCTTCCACATCACTTCTGTCTAGAGAGGTTTTCCAATACAATCCACAGAGAAGTTCCCCACCCACACGTCCAGGGAAAAGGAAAGCAGCAGGGAGGCAGGAATGAACACCCGAGTGTAGGCAGAGGATGTGACCAGCTCTTTGGCTGGCACTGCTCTCTAAAGATATTTGGGAAAATATAAAAATACGTAATGAGCACAATGCAAGGGAAGGTGATTTAAAGGAAACTGAAGATGGTCAGTGGGAAAAAGGCTGTAAAACACCACAGACATCTGATCCATCCCTGTCAGCCGGGGTGGAAATGGTCTTATCTTATCCATCTAATTAAAGATGTCTGTGGTAAATTCCTCAGTTCAATTCTTCTCTCGCTTCTAGTATATGAGTTCACTGTTCTGACAACGGGGAATCCAGCTCTTAATTGTCATTCCAGTCAGAGCAGTTCCTGCTTCCCTGATCCTGCCTCACTTCAGGCTCTATTACTTTTGGTTTTATGCCTCCTCATGCAGGAGGGCTGGATGCAACCAACAGCTGAGCACTAATTGTGTGCAGCAAGTTCTCAGCATCTGTGTCCTGTAAGAAGCAGGGGCACCCTGGTTTGTCACTGCAGCAGCCCTGAGAGCAGCTGTAAATCCACTGCACCCTCCTCACAAACACGCTTTAAGTGAAGGCAGCAAAGCTGAACATTATGCAATGTACATCCAGAAAGTTAAAAGAGTTCCTATGAGTATCATCAAACTTTTTACTCAGCCTTTTGTCTCCTCCTCAGACATCCCCAGTACAGCCTGTCAGTGCTGATCTGCATCAGTGCAATGCAGTTAAATAACACTGCAGCAGTGGGAGAGGAGTCAAAGTCCCCACTGAGCAATGTTTAAAAATCAAGAGCCATCAGTTTCAAATGTTACTGTGTGCACTTTGCATTTCTCAGGTACATACAGGAATGAAAAAAAGCCGTTAAAAATACCATCACTCCTCAATCACACAGATGTTAAGACCAACAACACGAATTTCTCATTTGAGGGCCAGTCTCAGACAGAGAGTTTTGTTTTGTTTTATCTTGATGCATGAATACCTCTTTCCTACCAGGCAATCAACAAATCAGTGCAAATATACAAACACTCTCCTTGCAAAACAATTGCTACAGAGGTTTGTCAGAGTATTAGTTTGGCTCTTGCTTGCAACTGTTCTCAGGGTAAAAAGGAAGTGACAGAACACCAAAGCACAAGATTCCAGATGTCCTTCAGCAGGTACTGGCATTGAGGTCACAACTAGTTCAATTCCCAGAGAACCTTTTCATCCAGAATTTCAGAAAACTGCTGAAAAGTTGTCCTCAGTCCTGAAAGTCAGCCCAGCACATTTCCACAAGTGGTTACAAGCAGCTCAGTGTGAGGGCAGCTTTCCTGTTCTCCTGCCCTTGGCCAGCCCAGCTGTGCTCCTGGGCACAAGGAACGCCCGTTTCGGTAACATTTGAAGAAAAACACTCCTATGATAAACACAGAACTGCTGCTTCTCTCCAGCTCCTGCCTTCCCCGAGCAGAAGGCTAGGATGACTAAGAGGAAGCAGAACAACATCGCCCCCTCACACCCACAAAGCCTGAACTGTTCGGTTCATCACATGTGCTCTCAGCGAGACGCAGAAGGGGACGGTGTTCTCTGTAAGACAAGATATTTTGGGAGGTATCATATCAACAAACTCCAACTGAGTTCACAGACACAAAGTACTGTGAAATTTGAAACACCCAGAACTGGACTCAGCGTAGGAAGGTGTCAAAATTTCAATTAAGGGTTGCATTCTAGTACCTTGTACTTGTCAGACAGGTTGAAAAAATGGGTTATAATTTCCTTGTCTTTAACACCTCTACAGACAGAGGGTTTTATAAAGAAACTCATTTATGGCTTTAAAAGCTTACAAAATAAAGCTGGGATATATATATTGCCTTAGTTCCTCAGTACACAGAGACTAAACTAAGATTAGTTGCCTTAAAGATCACTCCTGGCTACCTGCAAACTCAACACCAACGGTGTGGGAAGCACAAATGAGAAAAACTGCTGATTCCTCATCAGTGTGTAGAAGAAGAGCTTCGGGAGAAAAGCAGGACTGATTATACTCCCTCCTGTAAAGAGCATCTGCAGCAACAGACAGAAGTCTGGCAGAACAATTTGATAAAACAAGAGCTGAATGTACTCAGGGAACAAGAGCTAATGGTCAGGGGAAAAAAAAAACCCACTATTTATGGATTAAGGGAGGAGCTGAATGATTCTCCTTCCCCTCAGACACAACCAAAGCTATCAGGTCTGTGACAGATTAATTCTGGAAGAAGTTCGACACTGGTGAAATTCAGCCACTGCTGCTCTGCCAGTCAGTAAATATGACAATTGCTGGTGGTACCTTTACTGTGGGTGATTTCTGGTTGGCAATCACCTCAAACAACACAGTGTCAAACAGGGAGGGACCACCTAACCAGTAACAACAGTTTAGAAAACGAACACAACTCCCCCTTCACAAAGAGCCCAGAAAGCCCCAGCTGAGCACGGGGGATGCAGGAGCAGTCAGTGAGATCCTCAGCACTTCCCAGGACCAGCAGTGGTTGTCATGGCTACCCTGAAGGATGTGCAGAGGAGGCTCCCACTGATGGCCAGGATTTGCTCCTGGACTAGTTTAGGCTCAGCCTGAGGCTGCCCTGCAACAACAGGGGAACGCGGCTGCTACCACACACCTCAAGGTTCTTACAAAGCCACCTGATCCTCTGCAGAACAACGCAAGAATCGCTTTTTCAGTCCTTTCTGCTTTGCTCAGAAATCCAACCTTGCAGATTTTTGGTTGAAGATGGGCAAAAACGCTTCTGCTGGAGCAAAAGTATTCTCACAACTGGAAGGTTGTGGTTTTACCTCCCACAGGAGTGGGACACTTCATCACTTTGTTCATTGTCCTCTCCCTCCAGCACAAAACAAAGCTCAAACCTGAGCTGACTTCCCCTGTGAAATAATTTCTTTTCCATAACCAGTGGCACAGGTGTAGAGGGGACAGCAGAGCAAGGGCTAACTGCTGGAATCAAACATCCTAATGGGAAATCCTGCCCACACAATGCACGGGGGCATCCTTACACGTGCAGGCTCATCCAGAGCCTGCCTGGAGGTGATAGCAGGGAAATTAAAGTGCCAATTCTCACAGCAACAGACATGCAATTCATGAGGTGTTACTGCTTAGAGCCAGGAGAATATACCCAAGGAAACAGGAGAATAACTAGATGTCCATAAAATGTTTTAAGCTCCAGCTATCAGGGACAGTGCAAGCAGCACACGAAGGGATCTGTAAAGTCCTTTGGTTATTAGAAGTAGTTTGGTTCCTGGAAGTGGTGACAATGCTGGAAAATTATACATTCCTCTCAACAGCAGGCAGGCACATCACTGCTCTGACATGTATTACACTGAGCCAGCAAGTCAACTCCTTCATATTAGGGCATGTATTTACATTTTCTGTGCTGCAAAACATGTTTATCCCTAAAAAATGTTTATCCTCAGCTTATGTGAGCATCTGACCTTGTCAAGCAGAGATCCCACAGACACGTGTAGAACCATTAAGCTTGTTGGAATCTGTTTGTTTCATACATGTGCAGCGACATCCATATTTCAATCTGCACAAAACATCAGTAATAAAGTTATGGCATTTTATCACCATCTGTCAGTTATGGTGTCATTGCCTTCTGGAGCAAGAAACCTTGAGGTTGATTTCATTAGAAGCAGCACAATAACAACATAGAAAATAGCATTTAAACCTCCAGGATACAGGGACTGAGACCAAGAGGAGTCATTCTATAGGAAGTTTTTGGACTACACTAAAACCTTGCTCTCCAAAGCACAGCAAGTCATGCCTCTCGTTTTTTAAATGACTCCACAGCACCAGGAACTTCGTGAAAACCTGAAAGGAAAACGGTACCTTGCAAACTTCCATATGGACAATTTTTACCATTAAATCCCCAATGTTTTTAAACTTTCATGGAGCTTGGCACTGAGTCACTAACCTGCTGAGGCAATTATGCAAGCCAAAGTTGTCTTAATTGCGCTTCCTCAAGCATATTCCCTCAGCTCCAATTAAAAAATAAGAAGAGATGCTGAGAAGCCATGTCCAAAATACTTAAATTTGAATAGCCTGAAGCGAACATCTAAATACATGTCTCAACAATTTAAAAAAGGTGGTCTTATTTCAAAAACTACTACTGTTAAGGCCTGCAGTTGGGAGGACTTGTATGTAATTTCTCTACTTGTTTCTTCTGTCTAGAAGGAAAAAAAATTTGGAAGGAGTTTGGCAGAGTGCTTTACTTGTGACAGCTCCAGTGTGCCCCACAAAGTGGAAGCCATAAATAAGGAAACACAAAACCCACAAGCTCTGTGAAGGAGAAAATTTGAAGCATTGGGGAATTTGAGGATTCTAAAGGCTGAGAATTGGGGGTGTGCACGTGACGCTTCCAAGAGAGTCAACAAAGCCTGGCTGGGGAGAACTTCTAGGCTGGAGATTGAAATATTACACTGGATCCGCTTTCAACAGATCAAAACAGAGGGTCTACCTGTCAAATTCCATGAAGCAGCTTAATCAGGCATAGATTGATTGGTTTAGTTCTTTTAATACCCATTTCTGTCTCAGTGAGGGCTGGCAGCCCTGCACACCCCCCGAAGGGGGTCACCCTCATGGTCTTGTGGTAAAGGTGTTGACCTGATTTGACATGGAAGGAGGGACAGAAGGTGAAGTTGGGTCTCAGAAGCTCTCAAGAATCAATTCTGACAAGTTCTGCTTCTGCAATAACGTTTGTTTGGAGTGAGAAGGCCAAGGCAGTGCTCCACTCACAGTGCAACCTCTAGGGATAACACCCCAAATGAGACAGCACCGTTCTTTTCCCTCCCTTTAGATTTCCTTGGGGCTGTTTGGGCAAGGCAGGGTGTGATCTGATTCTGCAGCAGTCACTTTCTATCAGGAGCAGCAGAAAAGCCACACTGCAGTCAGTTCTTTTCCAAACAAGAACAACAACTTGCCTGCTCTTGCACATCCTGCACATTTCCTTACTTACAATAATTCACATTTCTGCTACTTTACTGTGAAATTCAGTTGATCAGGAAGCTCCCAGTAGCAAGTTCCCACTATAATTTAATTAAAGGGCAGTAGTTAAGTTTCACCATATGCAACTGCCAGATGCAATCAGTCCAGTTTAAGTCTAAAGGCGCCGTTCCTGCGTGTACTAGAGCATAGTTTTATAAGTGATGAAAGCTGTCACTTATGTCACAGATACTGCTCTAATGCAGGATGATATTACAGTTTCAGCAGAACCAAAATATATTAATAATACATTTTGGGAAAGCATTTACAGCAAGTGAGTTTGCAATACAGTGTTTCAAGTGCCATACACCTTCCTGCAACTCCACATTTCTGGATAAAGCCAATTGAGATCTGTTACATTACTCTATATACTTTGCCTGGCATCGTAACAAGATCTCACAGCCAATTTTAAACCTTCCAAAGTTGGAGGACTGGAAGGCATAACTAATTAGGGAGAAACAAAAACAGAACAGCAACCCTTCACTATCCAGGATCTTAGGAAGAGCGAATACTGCATCAAAAGTACCTTAAAATTGGGTGTCTCCAGAGGACACTTGCTGAGTGCCTTTCAAAAGCCTAACAACCAACCCAGGAAAGTTTTCAAATGTCTTTAACAAAACGCAGTGAAGAATGATAATCTTTGAACCATCCCAAAATAACTAAATAGAAAAATATACATTATGTGCTAAATTGTGTTTCAAAAGATCAAAGCAGGACTTAATTCTTCAACACTTTGTCCAGCTCCCTTCCCAAGGACTTCAGAAGCAAAGAGAGCAGGCTGTGGTACAACTGTGTCAAGATGATGAAGCAAGTTAATTAAAATGTATCAGGATTTCAGAAAAGGAGTCTGTCACTTCATAAACTGAAAGCAAGCCTGACATACAAAACAGTTTGTTTTCCTACAAAATAACACTGGCTTCAGCTTCGCAATCAACACTGGGCTCCATTTACATTTAGGTAACGTCCCTCTTGCCAGGAGAGTTATTTTTCCCTTCCGTTAACACTACTGAGATCGGAATTAGTTTCTCACAGTACAGTAATAAGACACACAGATTGTTTCAGGAAAGCCCAAAAAAACAATTAACCCCGGTGCTAAAAGTAGATGTTATACCCTGATTAATTACCAGGAGCAATTCATCACTCCCAGGGCTGTATTTACAATATTCACAGAAGATGCAGCTTTGCTTCCCAGCCAGCTCCAGGTTCTCTAAGAAGGCTCTGCACGGAGCAGGCAGAGTGTCCCGACAGCCACAGCCCTGCCTGGAGGCAGCAGCTCGGCCGTGGAGCAGCACAGCCCACGGAGCCCCAAGGGCAGCGCTGGCACTGCCCCGGACCAGCCGCGCCGTGACGGCCCGCAGATGGAGCTGGGGCCAGACAGAGCCCCTCAAAGCCTGTTTCTAAAAGCAGCTGAAAGAGCTGTTTTGGCAACTGAGCTGAGCCCGAGCAGCAGATCCAAAAATGCGAGTGAAAACAGGCTGGAAAGCTGGGCTGCACAGAAACTTCGGGGACAAAGGGGCGAGGAAGAAGAAATGGAGTCAGTAAACAAGTGCATTTAGCCAACATCACTGAGAGAAAAATTTAGCTCTAAGTCCCTCCACTTGAAATATTGCTCTAAGATAACAGCATAACATCTGGTACAAAATACAGACCTTTTTTTTAAAAAACCTACAGAATAATCTGGATGCAAAATTCAGCCAGTAGCAGGATTTTTCACTCTGGGTTTTACACAGCGGAAAACTCCAAACAAGGCATTCGATACGAATTTCTTTTTGATGTGAAGGATGCTGATCGCTCGTCTTCCCAAAGGAGTGAGAAGCATGGGAAGATCATGTGGAGAAGAAAATTAAACTTCTCTTTGCTCCTGCCCTAAGGCCAATTCCAATTCTTGCCTCCTAGGCTTTGGCATCACTGCTATTTGCTCTGCTGCTATTTTTCAGTATTTTCAAGTATTTCCATTTGTCTCTCTTATCTCCATGATTTCTTCAACTTTAGAACTCCAGCTTTGTTTTGCTTCCACTTGAGAGCAGGTCTGCAAATATCTAAAAAGAGGAAGGAACCAGGACATGTGCCCAATTACAGACACGATTCCAGACACCAATATGAGCAACTGAACACCCTGTATCTGGACAGGAGTTAAAACCAGCCAATCTGGCACAGTGGATAGAACTGCTACTAAAACCCTCACGCTTTTCTCTCCACATCATCATTCCAGTCCTTCCTCCCTCTTGTTTCGTTCAAGCCTCCATGAATTACCAGCTCAAGAAAAAAAAACAAACAAAACACCCAGAACAAATGGAACAGTAGCAGCCTCCTAATGTTCAAACTGGGAAAGCTGGCAGGGCACGAAAACAAGAAGCGAGCTCAGTGCCCTGCACGTCTGTCTGAATTGTTCAGAGCGAGTATTTGGAACAGCAACAGCTTCGAGGGATAAACAGGCAAGTTAGAAACAGAAAGAGAAAGGCAGGGAGGAAAAACCACTCCCTGCTGTGCAGGCATCTTATCCACAACAGAACATATGCAATGGATGGAGAAATACAGTTTTTTCAGTCAGAGGCAAAAAACCAGGACTCGTTTGGGAGGGAGAGGAGGGGTGCGGGAAGAGGAGATAAATTCTCATTTTTGTTCTGACAGTTTTGTTTGTCCTGGCCTTGGATACTTGTAGCTATTGAAACATCACTCTTGGCTCACCACGAACGAAACAGCTCAGTTCAGAGTCCAGGACTCAAGCTGTGCCTGGAAGGTGGAATCTGGCCTTGGAGCACTTGTGCAGCTCACTGTTCAAGCCTCATTGGTTTGTGTTCATGAGAACTGACGTTGTTCCAAGTACCCACTCGATGATGAGCCATTTAAACACCACATGGAGGGAGCTGAATTTGTCTTAATCTTGCTTATTCTCCCACACAGAGGAGTTTGTATCGTGTTAGACCCGATTCTAAATGCTAAAGCAATTCCCATGAACAGGAGCAATCACAGGCCACTTGTGCTGTGCTCTGTTGGCTCCCATCTACACAACCTCCCCAGGGCTCCAGGAACACACTCTAAACCCTTGTTTGGAGGGTTTTTTTTGGTTGTTAGATTGGGGTTTTTCATGGGTTTGGGTTTATTTTTATAATTCAAAAACTTCAATAGCTTAGAGAAAGTAATCAAGTCATTTCCAAAGCCCAGAATGAAAAATGAAGGTTGTAACTTCACTATCTCCCCTCCCAAAAGCAAACTACCTGTTTTCCAGCGAGTCCCAAGTGTTTCCATGAGGATTCCCTATGGCAAATGGATATTAATTGCACCTTTTGTTAGAGAGGCTGTGACATTACTCCCATTTTTGGTATTACAAGCCATGATTCATGAGCGTCTAATATTTCGCATTGGTGGGTAATATCCACGTTCTTGGGAAAAATTAGGTTAATCTTTTTAATTAGCGTGGCTTTGTAAACTAAATAGGCCAACCTGAACTCTTGGGCCTGTATATAAGATCCCAATTTTCAAGCTTTCCACAGGTTATGCCTAAGTGAAGCTGGGGAATAAGCAAGATGAGCAGCTGTACCTCAAGGCAAGGGATCAGGCCCAGTTTGTGGAGAGCAGTTGCATTAACAAAACCATAGCAGAAAAAAAAAAATGTTTTAATTTGCAGTTAATATGTCTCAGCAGCAAACTCACTGGGCAACAATCAGCCTGAATGGCTTGTCTCACAGAGAGCTCCTGGAGCTGGTGCAGCTGTATGGGAAGCACTGCCCAGATCATGCCCTTTTCTAGTCAGTCACCTCAGAACAGTTATTGCACTGGATCCAAATCCAGCCCGAGGTGTAAATGGGCAAAAGCTCATCTCTCGTCACACAAAGACTCTGCTAATCCTTGAAGCAGCACAAGAGATCAGCTGTGCACCTTGTGGGCTGTGCACTTCTGGCCCCTGATCACCAACTTTAGCACTGGGATACGTGAGACGCTTGTACACGATGGCTGGCCAGCTTCCTAGGGGGAACAAACAGGCATGGCAAAGAAATTAATGGGAAAACACTACTTATAGCAGGAAATTATCAACCTAAAACCAGCTTTAGGTGGATTTCTTCTCTGTTCCAATTCATCCAAGGCAGAACGTACAGCATATACTGCCTCAAAGAGAAGAACGACACTGAGATTGGTTGTTTTAAGCAGTGAACTGCCTACAGGTGAGAGCAGCCCCACTGGATCCAGTGTCCCATCCTGTGTGACATTCAGTGGCGTGGATTTCTACACACTTAAAGCACAGACAGTAACCAGTCGAGACAGCAGCTTTGTGCTTGTTTCTATAAAAATATGGGGAAGCCAAGAACAGAAAACATCAAACCTTAATCAGGATACATGTCTATTTTAGCTCCCAAAGTCCACAGTAACCAAGGCTGCTATAAATAGATTGAAAAGTTCATTATTCTTTTTCTTTCCCCCAGTGCTACACCAAAAAGCTTGACTTTAAACAATCCAGTCTTCACTGCATAGAGAATTGTAATATTTGTGTGCTTACTGTGGCTCCTAAACACAATAGTAATGATGTCAGACATGGCCAAGCACTTGCCCAGGCAAGACTTGAATTTATGTCTCTATACAGGCAGAAATTACCGGCCTAACACTTGTTTTCCCGTGATTCATGAGGTCTCAGGAATTGTTACGATGCATTAGGAGGGGCAAGGAAAGGCCTAGGATGGATTAAGGGAACCCTCAGTACAGCAAGACTTGAAAACACACTTATCAGAGCTGTAATTACAAAGCTGAATGGCCACAGCTGATCCCTAACCCCAAACACTCTCACACTCCCCTTCAGCCAGTTTGCATCAAATGAAAAAACCCTTATTAAACAAACATTTCCTTGTTCATTTTAAAGGTTCTACTAGTTTAACCTGTCTTATATAGAAAGAGTCAAACCATGACAACATAAAACTAGAGCACCAACTCCCTCAAAGTCCTCAGGTTGTTCAGATTTCCATAAGTCTTTCTGCTGAATTGTTTCAGGGAGGGAACTGCACCATATTTACCTGCTGTTCCACACTGGCAACTCCCCACTCCCTCCAGGAACTGCTGAGATTACTTTATCCAGGAATGCAGACTAGAAATTTTCCCGATCAAGCTGTGGGTATTTCTGTGTATTTGGTTTATGATATAGTCAGAGAGGTCAAGGTGGTTACGGAGAAATAAAAGCCTACCTTTGGAAGGTACTGAAGCAGTGCCTTTCAAAAACCAGGAGCATTCCCTCTGCCTCAGTGATTTTCCTGTGACACAGCTCACCTATAAATTCTTCATGGCTGGTGTTTATTTTTTAATTGGACTAACAATGATGCCAGTTGAGGTAGCCAAGTATGAAATTAATATGGATTTAAAAGCTCAAACTTTGCCAGTTTGGGGATATTGTATTTCAGTCTCTAACTCTGATATCAATCACAAAGGGAGAAGAAAAAAGGAATTAAAATACTATTCTGACTGTGCACACAGAGTGGATGGGACGAGGAGAGTCTGTAACTGTAGCAAGAAAACATCAGACTGGACTTTAACAATAGAATTCTACTGGCAATGACAAGAAAGCTCTGGAAAAGGTTGCCTGGGGAGGTCTCTACCCATATCCACTAGATCCCTTTAAACAGGGTTTTGGTTCAAGGATTCTGGAGTTCTTTGGCAAAGCTGGCAACTAAAGTTCAAATCTCTGTTCTGTGTCAGAGATGGAACCACAGAAGTAGCCCCTGTTTTGTGAGATTTATGGCTGCCACACAAACCCCCATTAGGAACCCAGTTCTGTTCACTGGGCAGCTCTGCTTTTATTTAAAAGACCTGAAAAATCAGAATTATTTCCCCTTGGCTTAAACTAGCGTAGCAAAAATAATTTGAGCTTCTCAGAAAATGTTTAGCTGCTCAATCCGTAAGTGGAAAAAAGTTAATTACACAACCCATTTAGGCATTTAATGTCCTAGGGCCAAGGCACTGAACGTCCAGGAAAACATTAATAAACACAGCTTATCTACTTCATAAAAGTTGTGATTATCATTTTTCAATAACACAAGTTATCAGCACTATTTCACCTCTCATATCTTATGAAATTAAAGCAAAATGGCAAAGCCTATTTGAATTCAGCTTATTGTGAACATGTTCTCTTGTTGTTCCTTTGCACAGTGTCAAAATTCAAGGCTGAGTTTCTCCAAGTGCAGCACACCAGGGCTCAGCTGGGAACAAACAGGAGCAGCCAAGCAAGTAAGCCTCTATTTTGATGCCTAAATGGGAAATAAATATTCAAGTGTAAAAAAATCCAAAAAACCAACAACAAGCGCACAACAAAAGTGTGCTGCTTGTTTTCAGAGTTGTTACGTCTTAAATCTCTGTGTAGAAATGGTCCACTTGGCTTTTCAGCTCCACACCACACAATATGTATTTAAGAAATTCCCTCTAAGGAATAAAACCCATCACAGTCCTACGTACTTATAGTCCAAGGCCCATTAAAGTAAATTGAAAGACTTGAACTCTATAACATTATGCATATATGAAATTATTATATATAATATATATGGGTTATTGTTATTTCACTTTTGAACTGTTCCTGAAATGCCACCAGTGTTGGCTCCCACTCAACACCAAGCAACTTCCTCTTCCTTGTTCCGAGGACAAATAAAATAATTGTAAATTGGTAGAAAACACTAATATTTCAAATCAGAAAGTGCAGAGAGATTCCTAGAAAGGAAACAAAATCGCTAACTCCTCTTGCTGATGGTTACATATATTGTAACATATGGATGAACTTTATGAATTATGTGCTGAATTATCTTCAAATGTAAGTGTTCCAACAAAATATACGTATCATCAGCCTTTTATACGCTTAATTAAATAGAAAAACATGCTGGCAACTCATCCTGTAATGTAGGAAGGTCTAAATAGCAACTTCCACAGCAGGTATTAATGGCTGCAATCCCTGTCTGCATTACCAGATATAATTATGACATGAGTTTTAAAGGCGTTTTTACCACATAAAGGCTCCTGCCAATATCACTATGCCAGGTCTTCTACTAGAAACTTCCAGGACTTAAATAGGTTCATCCAGTACATGTGCACAAGGTTAAGTCTTACGATTTTAAAATGTTTTCAGATTAAAAATATTCTCATTCTTACTCAAACTCAAGAAACAGATCACATTCCCACAGAAACCACTGCTCTGGTGAATCCATTTCAGAATCCACGCTACTCAGGCCTTGAAATATTCCAAAACAAGTGGGGGAAAAAAAAAAAAGTGAAGAAGAAATAAGTGATTTCCCTAAGCATTTTCATAGCTTGCATAAAGACATCAATTACCATGGCTTGTCTTCTAAATTAATGATTCCCAGTGATGGATTATTCATGCAAGTCGGGCAGCTGAACATTATACTTTGACTCGGGGGAGAAAGTATAGCATGTCTTAATTAACTAGATTTTGTATAAGCCAGAAGATGCTCAGAAAAACTTTATTTCTCTAGTCAACCAGGTAAAATGAAAGCAAATGGAACAAGTGGTAATTGAAATATGCAAAAATCTTCAGCAGTTTTCCATAATCCATATTTAAAGGGAACCAGCACGAGCACATTGCCTCAAGTGAGCTTTGTCAAATCATTCCAAATTGGCACTTTGGTGAATGAACTGACTTCAGATCTGCTCCATCTAAGCATGAAAAAGATGGAAATTTCATATTAATATGCTGCTTCCTGTCTATGCACAACCTTGCAAGACTCCAGTGATGGCACAATTTCTCGTTTCAAAAAGGATATCAAGTATTTTTTTGACTGAAATTCAACTCAACACCACAATTTTCCATGAGTGAATGATAGGTTATTATCCCAAATATTTTCCAAATGAATGCTGTGTTCTAACGGCCTCCTTGAGCAAACATAACATTTCTGTGTTGTGTAACTCTGTGGGTGATGTTTTTTCCCTTTGTTCACGATGGTGCGAAATACCCCCTACAATTCAAACAATACCTGGGATTTGCACTTATTTGCTTCCAAAGTGTTTTCCAATCACTGTATTGAAAGATCTACAAAATAAAATGGGGAGCCTGTGATAAATGTTGCAATTTATCCTTACAGTAAGTAATAGGAACAATCTGGTATCTCTAAAAATCTATAGCAAGCTACTCTAAGATAGATGAATTATATGACCATCTAGTTACTTACAGTTTATATACATTAAGGTTGCTAAAAGTACTAATCACGGTCAGATAGACCTTTACCTTTTAATATCCAGATGCTTCACGGCCATTAATGGATTTTATTTTATGAATAGGAAGACTTTTTTCATTTTATATTGGAGAAACATAGGTTAAGTATAGATTAAGTGACTTGTCCACTGCCAAAGGATCTAAGAACAAGGAAGCTTTTTCCCTTCTTCCTTAAAATCCACTGGTGTTACCTTCTCTGGGCTCCTGGGATAATCCTGGAGCCTATGAAATCAAAAATTTAATTTTGTCCCTGCTCTCTCAGTGCTTCAGCAATATTTCTGGGGATTCTCCTAAAGCTCTACACTTCCTAAGGAATTAAGTAGTAACTCCAATATAGGACAGTTACATAGATAAGGATTAGGGAAGGATGGTGAAAAAAAATCAATTCAATTAGTCTCTCCCAATCCTGAAATGGCAAACAGCAGGAGCACATATTATCATTCCTCTGCCTCCACAGGGCTTTCACTACAGGTAAGGATAATCCCACAATAGAGCCAGCTCCTTGTAACAATTCTTAGATGCAGATTTGAATTTATGCTGCTTTCTTCTCCTTCCAAACACGAGATGTCCTCGTGCTCTTGGTGGGAAATACCCTTCCATCACTCCAAGAATTTGTTTTCATTGGGGCTGAAAGAAAGCTTATCCTCCAGCAGCTAAAGGGTATCTGGCTGTCACTTCACATGTGAGGACCTGCCATCCCTTCTGTCAAATCCACAAGTGCACTGTTTTGATATTTTAGGTACATTTTCCTCCCTCACATTTGTATGTGATAAATTACCAATGGCATTTTTTGCTTCACGTATATCATCCCCTCTAAACAGATCTACTTACAGTCAATTTGATTCTTACTCACTTTCATGGGGATCTTCTCTATGTGCCCTGCTGCTCCATATCCCCTGTAATTAGCCATTTCTGTTTGCTTTTTTCCCCTGGTATTTGTTTTCCTTGGTACCTCCTCATAGATCTAATATCCTGCTTTCTTTAGAATTTGAACACACGCAAGGCAGGAAGAACAGATGGAAACTGTCAGCTACGGATGATGCCAAGGAGCTTCTGTGCAAGTGGAGACTCCAAGAGCTCCAAAATCCACGTGGGCTTTTGTGCTACCATGACATTTTCTCTAAGATTGTTATCTCCTGCCTCACTGGATTCCCAGGAGCTATTTAGAGATGGTCTTTACACCCCTGACACTCTGGAGTTTGTCAGATGTGGGACATTTCAGAGACTGTTATTTTCTGTTTGAACTGGTAGTAATAAACCTACTCCTGCTCACCCTAAAACAAAACCACAGCAAGTGCTTCTCACAGCTCTGCTTCCTTACAGGTGGAAGAAGTGAGGAACCTTGGAAGTTGAAGGAAGCAAAGATTTGTGAGCCCTCCCTGTAGGAGCACAGAGCACTGTGGGAACAGCAGAGGAAAGTGGAGCATGGAAAGGGAAGTGCTCAGGGGTAAACCTGGGCACTGAGGGAGGAGGATAAACCAGGCCAGCAGATGAAGGGGGAAGGCCAAGTTCTGATACAGAGGAATGACCTGAGGAAAAGGCAAAATATCCCCTCCAGACTTTCACTACCATCAGTGGGGACAACACATAATCCCTGCCTGTCACACTTAGGGCAACATCACTGCAGGATGAAAAGGAGATCACAGAGCACAACAGCACTGAATTAAAGGGTTCAGCTCTGCATCTCCTGGGGTTACATCCCAACCCCTGCACGGCTGTTCTCTCGAAAACCTTGTCTTGCTGCTCTGAAGAGATCCTCAGCCACTGCTGCCCTCTTCTTCCCAGCTCCTCAACTCCAGACCTCCACTAACAGCTCCTTAGGATAGAGAGAATCAGGAGAGCAGATGTGCTGATGGATCCTGGCACTGAGCTAATCACAGTCACTGGGCACAGCACAAACAAGCTGGTCCGTAGCACCCACAGCCATGAAACAAGATCTTTTTGACCACACTAGACCATGGAGGTGTTGCAGGCACATTAGGCATTAATCTAAAACTCTTCTGTCATCTTCAACTCAAACATCAGCTTTGGCAAGTGTTATCTGAACCTTTATTTTAGAAGTGTGGAGTCAGCTTTGCTTTTTTATTTTTTTTCCTAAATCAAACCCCCACCTGCTGCCTGTAATGTTACTGTGAATAAACAATGTTACTGTATTAAAGAGGTTTTTATTCACCATATGCAATTGCACATGGTTTTAAAGACAAAATAGAATTACTACAGTGTTTTAGAAGTCCATATCCAGTTTAATAAGAGACTAGTTTATTCCTCTTTAGTACTTGCAAGAATCATTAGACATCTTTCAACTCCCACTAATTACTTTGTTTTTGGCAGACATTGCCGTTTCCTCCTCCTGCTTTTTTTGAATAAATCTGAAATTAACAAGTCAATAAAGTGACATATTTACAGTAAAAATAACTCAGCTCCCCTCTCTTCTTCCTCCCACTCCTCCTATCTCTTTGCAGATGAAAAGGTCATCGTTCACCTACAGGCTTTACACACACTCCCAGGGATTTGGGCACCTTCCCTTTGCATCAACCGGATCTCAGGCTGAAGATCTGATATTACAGTGAGCTCTTCCTGTTGTCTCAGGGTTTGATTAATTGCTTTAAATAGTTAGAAACCAGAGCAAACACTTCTGGAAAAAAAGATATCTGAGAAAGAAAACATGAGCTGCTTCAGTGAACTCCAATTGCCATGTGAAGTATACAATCATTAAATGCTCCAGGAGCTGCTTTAATTTAAATGTGGAAGGAAAAGCACTGGAAAAGGGCACTTTTGGTGTACCAATTAAAAAATGATGCCTTAAATCTTTAAACCCATTTTCTTCTTAACTCCAGCTTACATAAGTGAGATGTATGGGGAAAACTAGGGCAGGGAACATCACCTTGGAGTGAAACAGTTCCTAAAGTCCAGAGTTCTGCAGTAGTGCCAGGGAAGGAGGCATCTCCAGTGGCTGAGTGATCGTGAGGAGCTCTGACAGCCAGTCCTTGGCAGAGCACCCACGCTCTGAATGTTACCTTGACATGCCAAGGACAGCTAAAAAAACACACACGTAAAAGTAGATGTTCAAATTCTCCACCTTACTCCAAACTTCTACAGGAGAAGCAAGAAATGCAATGGCATTGCTGCTCAAAAAGTTCCACGTGCAAAATTCAACTAGCGAGCAAACGTCTGGGCATATTACCTTATTGCAAAGGCAGTGAAAGCACTCACTCTGCTGTGGTATCTGAGCAAGTGTCTCAGAATTCAGTCAGAGCTGCAAAAGCAAAACGAAACTTTCAGTGTGTTGTTCAAAAAGGTAAAAAAAGGAAATGACAGTTCTCTTTTCTCTGATGAGGAAATCCCCTCAAACCTACTGCACATATAGAAACACAGATGACAAAAATAGATGAAAACAGAAGAGCACGGGAACTGCAGCTCTTCTGAGGTCTGGAGAGACCATTCCCAGCTAACAAGTGCTTGGTTTGTTCACCGCAGAAGTCCCACTGCACATATGGCACAGCTTCAGCTTGCATTCTGACAGAATTATCTTGCCAGAAGCAGCAGATTGTCCATTAGGCCCTTCAAGTCATCGTGGGGTTAGAACTGTCAGAAATACACAGCAGAGCAGAAACAGTTCAGGTTATTAAGCATTTATTTATTTAGATGTAACGGTGAAGGACTGCAGGGCTCAAGTACATAAGTAAGTGCAAAGACAGCCTAGAAATCGGAAGCTATTTGGTTAAAACTAAATGCAACGACCTTGTTTTAACTCTCTCCTTCTAGACAGCAAATTACTTGTCATTATGGACGGAACAGTCTCAAGGTCTGCAAAAACATTTCCAAAGAATTATCATAATATTTGAACGCTCAACTAAACCAAAAATCCTCTACAACTCAGGAGGTCAAACCTTATTAACCCAAAAGCCATACACACATTTAACTCATTAGCTCGTACGAATAAGAAATTTCCTCTTTTCCCCATCTCAGAGCTGCAGCTGCTTTGCAATGACTCCAAAAGCCCAGAAAAGACATGAATAACTCACACAGCTTTTATCACATTAGCCACGGGCTGCACTTCCCATAATCATTAGCTTTGAAGTGTATTAAACAAACCAGAACACGACCTTAGAGCTGATATTTTAATAGCTCCACATAAGGACAATTCTTTATCAGAGATGCTTTATTGAGGCCACCAAACGAGATGCTATTGAGAAGAGCCCAAAACAAGCAGGCAGAGAACTGTTACACAGCCCAGGGAGGCCAGGCAGTGACCAACTGCTTTGAGCTGCACACTCACCACACAACTCCCAGCACACACCCCTGATTTTGGCTGGGCTCAGGGACCAACAAGAAGCAGATGTGTGCAAGTGGATGAGACTAATGCAGAAAAGAAATCAAAGCTTTTTGTTTCAAACTAGTAAAACGTAGCATGGCTTTGCTCATTAGCAAAATGCACAGATTACCTTATCCACGTTTATGCTCAGTCCAATATGCCATTAGCATTTTAGAAATGGAATCTGGGGAAGGGAAAGTGAAAAAGAGATGACACAGGGCCCTTTGAATGAAGTCAGGAAATTGAAGATATTTCACGCAGGAATTCATCTTGCTTGAATTCTCACATTACTGCATTGCTAGGGATCTTTTCCAACACAACCTGCACTAAGGTATTTACACTATACATAAATACATGCTCAATATGATCAATACAGTTTCCTTACATCCCTGCCATTTTGTACTGCTTTAAATACCAAGAGCAAAGGGAAAAAAAACCCCAAAACTTTAGTTATTATTGAGCTGTGGGATTATTCATTTTGTCTTGAAGTGGCTATGGCTTTGTTATCTCCAGGACTATTTTACAAAGCAGTTTAAAGAAAATGTGTCCTTCTGTCAAGCCAATAATTCAAGATTCAGAAAGCGTTTTCTTCCCTACTGCAGGAAAACGTTATTTCCCCTCATCCCCAAGTTCTGCAAACCTTTAGTCATCCAGCTCACAAGACTATGCTCAAAAGACATGAATTAAACTCAAGAATTTTAAAGGTATTTCCAAATTTAAGTTAATTACTCTGGTCTTCCATACATTTAGAGAAAAATACAAAGTTATCACTAATTACAGACGTCTTTCCCTACCATCTGCCCACTATACTGCATCTGAGATATGCAAGTGTACATAAAATAGAGAAAAACAGACATAAAACTTCAAAGCCACGTTTGCACACCAGTTTTTAACGTTATTTTGAACAGACAGCTTAATTAAGATGAGGACAGCCTGCAAACTGAGTATAGGACAGATGTACCCTGTATTAATTCCTACTCAGCCTGTGCTTTACAAAGACAGAATAATGTATTGCCCACACAGAACACGGTTTGTTAGAGATTATTTTAAAAGGTATTCAGGCATGCCAAAAATGTGTCTTCATGGATGATGAGCAGCCCAAAAACAAATCTGAAATTCTGAGAAATAAAAAAGGCCTTTAAAGAGCTAGGAGAGGCCAGATCTTGATGTGAAGGATCCTAGCAGCACTAACACATCTCCACTGCCGCATTTTGAGATACAAAAGATTATAAACTGAATTAAGCCACGCAGAAATATGACATTTACAGAATAAATTTCAAGGGCGTCATTACAACAACGTAGAGTTCCTAGAACTCTACTAGACTCTGTATGAACACACACACATTTTTCCACCTGAGAGGAGGTAAGAAGAAACCCAAGCCTTAAAAACAAACCCCAAACCACCCCAGAGTGCTCCTGCAGGGAGCCAGACACTGAGCAGCTCAGAGCTGCATTTATCCCTGGCTACTCTTGCAATCAATTTGAGTCAGCAGTGCTGTAGCTAAAGAATTCCAAAGGCCAGCAGACACACAGCATATTGTGGGGTGTCAGCCCCGAATGTGAAAGCAGATGTAGGTGAAAAGTACTCACGAAGTTGTCACTCGTGGACAAATCGCTCGCTTACAATGGTAGATAGGGAGACAAACTCAAAGCAAATTTAAAAACCTCAAACTCCATTAGAGGATGTGAGAATACAGGATAGACAGTCTCATGAGGACAAATTTTGGAACTCATGACTACATTTAACAAGAAACTTCACATTGCCTCAAGTCTTCACATTGTATTACGTCTCAGGTCGCCCTGTGGAATTCTGTAGGCAACATGTACCTCAAAGAAAAAGCCATCAACCTTTCCTCCTCCCTCCCTTCCCTGGGCTACTATTCCTCATCACACTCAGCCAAGCTACACTAATTCTAAAACACTCAATGGATGTAAAAGAAACAAAGTGTGATGGGTTAAAAAAAAACCCAAACAACCAAAACCCGACAGAATCTGGGAAAGTATTACAAAACTGATGGAGGGGAATAACGGCCTATTTTAAGTTTTAGCAGCTGCAGGACTGCAGCTTTGTGGCTTTATCTAAAACATACTAATTTCCCTGAAAGAATAAAATAGCATTAACAGGCATTTGGCTCTATCTATGCTACTACATCTTGGTAAACACTTCTCACCTACTCAGAATGGCATCGTTTTCTACTACACTACACCAAAAATGAGACGAGAATTGAGGAATCAGAGCTCGAAGGCGATTAACAGTACAAAACTCATACACATTATGCAGCTTTTAAGCAGCCCTTTAATACCAAGGTGCGTGGAGTATCTGATATATGAGACATGATATGTAGTCTGATTAAAACAAGCTGGTGCAGGAAGGAGAAAATGCACACACGTTTTAAAGTGCAACAATCCAGGTGCTTTTTTTCCCCCTGTTTTTCCCCCCGCACTGTTCTCGCTGGCGGAGATGGGGACAGGTAACACAAAGGGACACCTGCACATGATCCGTCTGTTCCCACAGAACTCTTCCCACCTCTCCCATCAGTGCCGCAAGAAGTTGCAGCCAACGCCTGACAAGTTCAATGCTTAAGCTGCTCATCCGCAAGTTCACACTGGGGAATTCATGTGCATTAACATCAGGTAACACAGACCAGGACTTCACAAAAAAAAATAATTAAAAATGAGTTCTAATAGCGATGCATCAGAAGTGCAAACCCAAAACTGAGCTGATGCTTTGCTACTGATTTTTACTACTAGTTTTTAAGAACTGAGCTCTTTCTGCAATATAACGCAAAACTTCGAAGCTCAAAGCTTACCAGTAACAGCGTTGGCTCGACAAATAACACGCAAGTTCGGTTGTTTTAATGGCCAAAATGCAGAACGCGCGGGGCGCACACACGGTCTGCGGCGCGCTGAGCCAGCCGGCAGGACCGGGGGATGCCACGGCCGGGAGAAGCCCCTCACAGCCGGGCTCTGGAAGCCCAGCCGCGGGCTGGGAACGGCCGGGAACGACCCGCGGGACAGCCCAGGCGGGTTTCTGAGCACGACTCTGCCCTCGGCGCAACTCCGGCTCCAGCGCTCCCGCCGGAGCGCCGCGGCCGCCTCAGCGCCCCGGGGGCGGCGGAGGGAGCGCGTCCCTGCCCCGCCTGCCCGCGGCAGGTGAGCACCTGAGGGGGGGTCCGGGCTCGATTCCCGCTCCTTTCGGGTTACCCCGCGGGCCGGCAGCTCCGATCCCGACCGCCTCCTCTCCCGCCGCAGCGGCGGGCGCAGCCCGTGCCCGTCCCGCCCTCAGGTGCTGAGGGAGCGCCGGCGACCCCCGGCGCGGGCAGCGGCTGCTCCGCACCGGCACGGAGCGGGGAGCCTCGCTCGGTTATAACAAATAAACTAGAGCCGCGCGGTGCGTTTGCACCCACAGACCCGCCGAGGGACGAGCGCACTCACCGGCACTGCCGCCGCCGCCGCCGCCCTGCCCGCTGCCCGGCGGTGCGCCCGCCGCTCCGCGCTCCGCCGCGGCTCTGCTGAGCTCGGCTCGGCTCTGCCGGGCTGGGCTGTGCTCGGCTCCGCTCAGCCCCGCTGTGCCCCGCTCCGCCCGCCGCCGCCCGGGGTAGTGCCTTCGCCCCGCTCCGCCCCGCGCAGCCCCCGCCCCCGCCCCGCTCGGCATTGTGGGGCTTGTGGTCGCGGAGCGCGGACTACGAGCCCCAGGGCCCCGCGCGCGGTTCCGGACAACGCCTGGTGTGTGGTAACACCGCGGGTCTTCCTCCTTCTCCTCCTCCTCCTCCTTCTGCTCCTCCTGCTCCTCCTGCTCCTCGCGGGCGCTTCCGGCGCGGCGGCGGCGGCGGCGAAGCCCCTCGGGAGCGGCGGGGCCCGGCGGGCCGGGGCAGGTGAGGAGCCGAGCCCTGCCCTGCCCTGCCTTGCCCTGCCCGGCGCTCCGCGGGGCGGGCGCGGGGCCCGCCGCGCCCTGCGGGGCTGCGAGGGGGGCTGCGAATTGGACCTTCCCCCGGCACCGCGGCCGCGCCGAGGGAGCGGCCGGGGCGGCCTGGCCGTGCGGGGAAGGTGTGCGGGGTGTCCCCTGCCCTCCCGGCCGGGCGGTGACCTCCTGCTGCCCCCGGCCCCGGCAGGGCTTGTCCTTCCCCTCGTCCTTCCCGCGGCCGCGGGGCTCCGGGGCCCTCCCCCGTGCCCGGCCTGGTGCCGGTTCCCTCGGCCCGGGCCCGGCAGGCGCAGGCCCGGATGTGTTTTATTTTTGTGTGTGTATTTATTTTTAGCTCGTCCTCTCGCAGCGGGCGCTGTCAGGTGGCTGCGGCGGACAGGGAGAAAGGGCACCTCGGCTCCTTCCTGCGCCGGGGGAGGCTCAGGTTGGGCATAAGGAAGAAATTACTCACGTCGAGGGTGATTAGATTTGGGAAGGGGCTGCCCGGGGCGGTGGTGGAGTCACCGACCCCCAGGGGTGTTTAAGGCAAGGCTGGACGTGGCACTCGGTGCTCTGATCAGGGTGACGAGGTGGTGTTGGGTCACAGGTTGGACTCGATGATCTCAGAGGTCTTTTCCAACCTTTTTGGTTCTGTGGTTCTCTGATTCCTTGTCTGCAGGGTCCCTCGGGCTGTGCCCCCCTTAGGGACTGAGCAGTCAGGGCTTGGGTGTCCCATTAAGGTGCTCACTGAACTGGTGAGTTTGGCTGGTTCCTCTCCTGTGTCTCGCACACACTGGATGGCTCAAACCTTGGGCCAGGTCTGTGCTGTTCCTGTTATCAGAGGAACTAATTGTCCCCTGGAACTTGTTTACGTGTTGGGAAGTATTTTTATGTTCGGAGCTGTGTCATACCTGGTGGTGTTTGATAAATAGGTTCACTTCCACATTCCCAAGGAGGTGAAAAAGAAAGAGAAACAGGGGTACGTTGTTGTGATTATATATTCTAACAACCACGGCCTGTTTCAGTTACGCTGTATAACAGTTTTAGTGTTGCTGACTAGTGGAATTGGAGCACAGGCTGTGGGTTCTCACGTTAGGCATAATCTGGATGTGTTAGGACAGACTAAATGTCTTCCATTTTGAGGTCCAGCAAAGGAACACGAACTAATTGTAAGCCTGACTTCAGGTTAGACTTGGATTTTTTTTTTTTTTTGAAGCTGATGTTTCTAAAAATAGGCATCTTGGGTTTATCACAGATTTGTCTGATTTCTGAATTAGTCATAGAATTGTTCTAACAGTAATAAAATGTACAAGCAGTTCAGCTTTGTCAGAGTGAGCTCAACTTGCAAGTGGCTGTTACACGTGTGTGGGGATGTTTGAGAACTGCATCTCTCTCTTCCAGACACTTTAAAGACACTTCCAGAAATTCAGTCCTCTTTTCTGGTGACATTGCTCTTCAGTGAACCTGCTGGCTATGAGAGTTAGTAGAATATGGAATCACTGCACTAGCTTACCTTTTTGAAATTTCTTGTTATCTTTGCTGATTTTAAAATACAGAGATTGTTATCTTAACATTTGATCTGTATGCCAATCTCAGGGCATTCACCCATACAGTTTTAAAAAGAAGGAAGTTAATTCTGTATCTGAAGCAGAAAGCCTTGAAGTTTTGTAGAACACAGTCTAAGTTATGCAGTGGGAGATAATTGCAATTGGGCAGGTAAGGTAACATCTGACAAAAAAAGAGATGTGGGTTTTTTAGTTTTGTTTCTTTTTTAAATTTAAGTGACCATTAATAAGGGAAACATAGTTATCAAGCTATATGGGGTGTGTGCATATAGTTAAAAGAGCATATTCTGCAATTTTTTTTGTTCTCCTCCCATCCACATTGCTCTTACATTTTGATTCAAGCTCTTTGCCTCTGAATTCAGGATGGAATTTGTGCCGTTATTTCCCTTCCCCCACTCTTTCTTCCTGGGCTTAAATTATTTTTTCTGGTAACTCAGGGATCTCAGGTCAGGTTAAAGGTAAAAACCTTTTGTATCCTCACTGCAGAAAGTGGAGCAGAACTTCTTGACAGTAGGACTGTCTTCTAGCAGGAATAGAGCTGCAGTTTTTTCTAGAAGCCAACCACTGAAATAATAATTCTTGTAAATCAATGCTTCAGGCCTTGTTCCTCTGTGGTACTTCTCTAAAAAAGAATGTTAATGTCTAAGCACTTACCAGATCTGAGGTGGATGGAGCCTGGAGAAGGGAGTAGTGACAACATCAGTGCAGAATTAGATCTGCTGATGACGCAACTGAAGACTGAAATCCTGCCAGTTGATGCCAAATATTTCTGTTGGTTTGAAACTCTTAAAAAAGTTGAAGTGAGGAGAGTCTTCTCTCTTCTCCTTAAACACTGTTGCAGAAATAGTGTTACACAAACACCTTTCTTTGATGGATACCTTATTTTCACCCTGGCCTATGCACAGGTGTGGATTTTGTGGATTTGTAGTTCCCTTGTGATGATTGTGTTCTTATTAAGTACCTCTGCAGTTCTGCTTGATTTTTAGGCCACGGCTAAAAGTCTGTCAGTAAATGGCACACATCAGAGAAAGCAAATTGTCACCTCAGACACCGATCACAGTGGTTGTACATCCTGGGAAGGGGGGTGGTTTGTGCTCTTTACCTTTTTTTGGCTCACAGGAAGTTTATCTTCATGTAGGGTGTTCTTTTTTCCTGCTAAAGTTCAGCTGAATGATTTTAAGTGTCATTGGATGGATATGTGGGAATGGGACTTGAAAGAATCTTTCCAAATCTGTTCCTCATCCAAAATGTACCACATCTCTCGGCGTTTGAATGCAATAATATTTTAGTGCTGAGACATAAAGGTTAGAATGTCAGATTTGTACTGCCAGGGAAAGCAGGTATTCCATGTCAGTACATCTCTTGGTGTGTGTGCTGATTAGGATTGAGCAGGCAGGGTTGTGCTAACTGGCATTTTAGCACAGTTTGCAAATCTAGATACTCTGTAAATTCCCCGTGTCATTCTGTGCATTCTCCCCCCTGCTACTGATTGCACATACGTGGGTTTGAATCCATGGGATCGTTGTAACAGGAAAAGCTCAGGCTCACACACAGTGTCATATTTGGCAGTGTCCTGCTGTCTTCTCCTCATCTGCCCTCTCAGCCCAATTAACAAGTTTGCCAGCAGAGTAACACCTCTTATGCATCTTACAGCAATTTCCCAGGATTTTCTGAACTGCACCACTCCATTGTGCTGTTCTAATAAATCACCTTCTCATGGAATCTTATTCCATCTTTTTTGAGAATGTAAAAAGCCAGTTGACAGACGAAACTGGGGTAAACTCTTCTCAAAGAAAAGGCTCTTTTGAGATTTCAGGGAACTGAAGTTAAGCTGTTAGGAGACAGTGTCATGCAGCCTGGCAGCTGTGCAGAGCTGCTTTTGATCACATCCCAGAAGAAATGCTGGAAGCTCCTCGTGGCTGCCTGATAATGTGCATTAAACTTTGGCTCCAGTCAGGCCATTTTCAAGGTTGGTGAACTTGGTAATAGTTGATCGAAATAATGGAACAGAAACTTCTTGGGGGTTTGGTCCCTCACCAGGACTGAGCCCTCCCTCAAGGATATTTGTATGTGGTTTAGTGCAGCTGTGACAAACTGTCTTTCTGTAGCACGGTAAATGTGGAATTTTTTAATGAAGATCTTTATTCTTTTTATGTAACACCAGCAAAGACTGAAGTGCATAAGTTACATCCAAAAGACATGAAGAAGCTGATCCCTGACTGCAAAGATAAATAGTGTGGCAGGGTCAGCAGTCAGGTACTGGCATGATGGTGTGATGCTTCCTAGTGTATCTTCTAGAAAATGGGAAGATTTCTGGAATAATGACCAACCCGTGTGATATATTGAATATATTTCTTTTCATACACTGGCAGCAAAGGCATTTGATGTTCTGATGTGTTTCTTGTGTGCATGTGTATATATATAAATCCACCTCTCCAGTCACAACACTGGTGTCTTTTGTGTTCATATAAATCCAAAGTGCTGTATTTTTTTTTTGGTAAGAGTGTCAGTGTCTGGTAAAGAGGTAATAGATAATGTATAATTGTTTTTATATGAGGGTTTTAACTGTACCATGGATTAGTAACAATAGCTTATGGCTCTTCAGGAGAAAATGAGTTCTTCATGGTAGTCCACAGTGTAATAGGTTTTCATCATCATAAAAATCCATCATTTCACTTAGTATTTCCTTTTGTATGTGTGTGGGTGGGTACTGCTAACCCATAAAAACAAAGTAATTATATCTAATGGCAATTCTGTCCTTTTTTGCCCTTCTTCCTGTGATAAAAATCTTTTGGGTAGAGTAGAACAATGTTCAGTGACCTGATTTAACTCTTCAAAAAACTTACTCAGAGAATACAGTCCTGGATCAAACTCTGCAGTGAATGAAACTGTGAGTGCTGCCTTCAGTGGTGCTTGTCAGATTAGTATCTTGCGGGAGTTTATATTTACTGAACTTCCAGAAACATGGAATTAAACAGCAAAACAGAGAGATCCTCAGCCATTCTGCCCTTCACATGCCAGAGTCTTTGGAGCAGGGAATACACATGGGTAGTAAATGGGACAGCTTGTACCTGCAGTAGGGAGTGAAAACTTGCTCAGACAAGTTCCCACCCCCCCATGTGAGCAGACCTTGCCTGAATTTATATAATTCTGAAACAAGTTCTCGAAAAATAGTCCACTTTTTGAGGAATGGTGAATATTCACTCGTGTTCTTCCATGTTCCTGACAGCTCTAAAACGTCTCTGGGTAGGTGAGAAAAATGGGAGAACCCTGATTTTTGCAATTCCAGCCATGTGGATGTATCCATACAAACCCCTTTCTAAACTCTTGGGAATGCTGTTGTGGGGCTGTAGGAGTTGCTCGTGTGTGTTATGTTGAAGGGTTGGAATAAGCAGTCCGTGTCAGAAGACTGATATAAATTTTTTACTGTAGTCATGTTTAATTTTTCTTCAGTGTTTTAACTGTTGTGTGACCAGTTCTTTACCCACTTTGGAGTATGTTCCCAGTGTCTGGTCAGAAGCTCAGATGAGACATGTATGATATTTGTAGTCATCCAAGTTCTTCTCTGTGCTAACTGTAACCAATAACAAATTTTCACCTGTGTAATTATCACTAAATTACTGTAAACCTGCCCTGGAAAAAAATATCTATTCTTGTATTGAAACAGCCTGAAGATTTTTAGCTGCTGCAGAGCATAATGAGGAATATAACTGGAAGAAATATCTTGGGTTTTTTCACCTGTTCACACTCCCAGTGATAGTGACTGCTGGAGTAGCTTCTGCTGTTTCTTATGATTTCACTTCTTTCAGTTCTTACTAAAATGTCAGTAAATTACATTACCTCTTCTAGTGCATCAGATATTCCAAGCAAATCTAAGAATTAAAACCATCTCCTTTTTGTTTTTATTTCTAACTTAGACTTCAGGTCTTTAAACTCAATTATGTCATGTAAAATATTTTTAGAGAATCTGCTGAACAAAAAATGTAGCAGGCTGGAACAAAGATTCCTTTTGAGCTGTAGGGTGATCTTTCTTCTTTTCCACCTATTTTCTATGTCTGAGCAGTGATGGCTTCATGTTGGATAAGATGAGCTGGACTGGGCGGAGAACTTCCAAAAACAGAGGTTCAGTTACTGGAACAATAATTTTTCCACTGAGCGAACAGAGCTGGGGACACACCCGGAGTGAAAACATGACTTCAGCTTATATAAACCCAAAGAGGCAATATTAGGAATTCAAAGGGGTGGAAAGTAGGCACAGCTTGATGCATGTGCAAAAATATGGGGTATTTATAGGTAGCTTTAATGTTAATAGTCATGATGCATCTATATGGGGTTTGGGTTTGCAGCATTTCAAGCTTTTTCTGTAGGGGAGTTGTCAGGAACCTTATGCTGCTGCTTATGAGTGGTGGCAAGATTGTTGTAAATACATATCAAACAAAATCACTGTTTTGATTAAAAAATTTTGATGTAAAATTGATTTCATAAGAACTTGAAGAAAAAAAAGCCCCACTTCTGGTAGCACCCTACTCCTTAAAATATTCACTTAATACATTTCAGTTAGGGTTTTGAAGTCAGACAAAGTGGTCATTCCCTGTTCACTTGACTCATGTCATAAGGAATTCCTGGTTTCTGGGCAATAAGGAGCTGATGTTGACCTGTGTTCTCATTTTTAGAACCTGCCAGTCATGAGCGCTTGTAACTGTGTGTTTGTTTTTTCTTTTCCTGCACACCCTAAGGACGATACATCACTTTTCGAGCCCTTCAAGGATTCTTGCACAACGAGGAAAAAGAAGAAACGTTTCAGTGAATGAGGAGTTTTTTCCTTCTATAGTGTTTTCCTTGAGAAGTGGCTCTTTGAATGAGGATGACAATGGAAGAGATGAAGAATGAAGCAGAGACCACTTCTATGGTTTCCATGCCTCTCTATGCTGTCATGTACCCTGTCTTCAATGAGGTGAGCCGCAGTTTGCTTTGGAATGTAACAATCCCCTTTATTTTGGGAGACATGGGCACAGTAACAGGTTGCTCAATTTGACTATGGAAGCTTTGCGTCTGGCACCATCTCTTTTCCATGCACTGTTTTACCCTTTTCCCATGAATACGGTTTCCTGCTCATCAGAGATTGCTGGTTGTCTTGCACCTGTGAACATTTTAATTTTACTGCTAATGGTTGTAATTTAATAGGATATTTGATTTTCTGTGCGTATCAGAGATTGGCAAGATATTCTCAAAAGCTTCTGTCAGACTTTTGCCGCAAAATATATCCAGTGACACATTTGATTTACTTGAGGAGGGGGAAGTCTTTCTTTTGGGATTGAACATTTTAATATCTCTCAAAAGGCACCAGTAATTCGAAAGCCTCTGTCAGTTCCTCATGTGTGTAAGGCAGGCCATGAGTATTTGACTTTTATTCTGATAACATCAGAATTTCTAACAATTCTAAACTTCCATTGCAGCTAGAGAGAGTAAACCTGTCTGCAGCTCAGACGCTGAGAGCAGCCTTTATTAAGGTGAGAAGTAACTTGTTTTGAAGAATGATTGTTTAAAAGGTAAACCATATCTAGTAAAGCTAAAAAAGCAGCTTTCTTGTGGACTAGTCTTTGCATCTGAAGACTCCACCCTGTCTAAAAGTGAAGTGGACAATTGCATGGGCTGGAAGTTTGAGAGGTCAGGATAGAAATCTGAACAAAACACATTGAGACATTTTAAAGAGACTTTTGTCTTGTCCATATAGTACCAAAGCTGAAATGAGGAAGCAGTCAGTGAATAAATAATATACTTAATCTAAAAATGCCAAGGTTATGTGACAGAGGTGCTCCTGAGCAATAAACACACACAGAGTGAGTGGTAATGGAATTTTTTTGTGGATGAAGATCGGTTCAATGCTTGTGTCTGCATCTGGCAGTAAATGAAAAAAAAGAGTCTTCTAACTTTTATATTCCTGAAGGCTGAAAATTCCTTTATACTCCTTTATCGAAGTGCTGATCTTTGAAATTCTTCAAACAAAAATAATTGCAGGCATGACAAATCTTAATGTGTGAACTGTGCAACTACATTATAGTTCCCTGTTTATAAGCCTAAATCTAAGTGTACTTTGACAATCTGAAGTCTCAGCTAGAGCTCATGCAAGCTAAATGTTTTTACAACTAATGATAAGGAGCTGAGTGCAAATAATATAAAACCTGAGATATTGGTAGCAAAAAACACCCCACACTCTCATTCTTATTCCACACAGTGCAGTTTTTTTAGTAGCAGCACAGGTAGTGGGAACACCTCCAGTGTTAGCTGAGCTCTAGCTTAGCTTTACTTAGATATTTCATCAGTCAAAAGCTGGGGTTTTTTTACTGAAAAAGCAATTCCAAAATGCTGTCTGGAGCATATGATGTGATTCATAAGAGGCACATTTCTAAAATGTCACGTGGAAGGTGGGGGAGCAGCACCTGCCTTTGAGTGAATTGAATTCCAATGGATACAACATCTTTGTCTCAGAGCTCAGTGTTTATGAAAATATAACAGGATATAGAAATTCATGAAAGCCTTTTCCGTTCAAATTGAAATGAGTGGAAAGGCTTACTGGAAAAGTTATTTATACCAAATCAGTGATGTAGCCCAAAATAATGAACGTTGTAGCGAAAAAATGGTTTTCAAGGTAATCTACTGGTTTAAAGCCATTGGAATTTAAAGTTTCTAGCGAACTCCTGCAGTATCTGAAGCGAGGTAGATGGAAATCTGTCTTTGTGCTTGCAGCATTCAGGTGTTGCATTTTGAAGAGTAACAATTTGCTTTACTGTACAGGCTGAAAAAGAAAATCCAGGTCTTACACAGGACATCATCATGAAAATCCTGGAGAAAAAAAGTGTGGATGTGAACTTCACAGAGTCCCTTCTGCGTATGGCAGCTGATGATGTAGAAGGTAATAAATCTCCTGTTGGGTAACTGGATTTTTAATTACACTGGTAACTAGAAATAGGCATTTTCTGCCTCTTTTTCAGAAGAGATTATTTGGTTTTTAATACAACTTTTTTAGCATGGTAAAAGAATGTTTGCGTTTTTCGAATAAGTTTAGGAGAAGTTGAATCTTCCTGAAAACTATACTTGAATGATAAGAGGAAAAGAAGAAAATGAATGTTAAGGACTGTATTTATATATGGGTGCATAGTTCACCTTTTGCATTGCTAACAACACACAAAAAAAAGCATATGTGGAGTTTAACATCCTCTTTTTTTTTCCCTCTGTTTCAAATTAAAAGCAATAGTTACGCTGTCAGAGAAGGAGAATGTGGGCTTGAAGTTATATTGATACTGAATTTGATTAGTGTGGTGTCTTCAGTGTCTCAAGTAAATTCAGATGGGCTCTCTTTGCATGGTGCAGTAATAAAGGTGGTGTTGCCCTGTGTTTTGGTTCATGCAGAGTGTATTCACTGCAGTTTTGTGCTCGTGGCTATTTTTGTGCTGTTCACCTTCAAATACCCCATGGCACTACTGCTGCATTTTTGTGGAGTGTTTTTAGCTGTCACTGGAGACTTGAGGACACACTAATGGTGTTTCTGAATATGTTCTTTTTGGTAGAGTATATGATTGAAAGACCAGAACCTGAATTCCAAGATCTAAATGAAAAGGCACGAGCACTTAAACAGATTCTTAGCAAGATTCCTGATGAGATCAATGACAGAGTGAGGTTTCTTCAGACAATCAAGTAAGTACCATGTGATGGATTTTTCTGCAGATTGAGAGGTCAAACTGTTTATTTAGGCCTGATTCTCACTCAAGTGTTTAGGATATTCCTTGACCAAACTTACCTTGCTGATTCCCACACTGAATTCCCAGGGCACTGCTCTGGCTCTTTGCATTTGGTCTTGTGGCATCACGTCTGACACTTAACTCTGTAGAGGCTGTTTTAAGAAGTATTTGATTCCTAGAAGGGGATTAAATTTCAACATTCAGATGGGATCACTTAAGAATATTACAATTTCTGTGTTTTTTTCCAAATAGGGACATTGCAAGTGCAATAAAGGAACTTCTGGACACAGTAAATAATGTCTTCAAGAAATACCAGTACCAGAACCGGCGGGTATGTGCAGCAACTCTTCTCATACAATATTGAAATACTCTAAGAGGCATTACCTTTTGATTAAAGGTTGAGTAGGAGACTTAAACTGGTCAGTGACTTAGCAATGATTTAACACCAAAACTGTTGTGTGATAGGTCTGGGCAGTTTTACAGGAAAAGAATGATATCTCTTCATGTCTTCCAAGAAAAATGAGAATCAAAATGCTGTCCTAAACGTAATATCAGCCAGTTTTCTGACCAGTACAACCTCAAGATTCTCACTCTACCCAACAGTCTGTGAACTAAGACTCTGCTCTTGATATTTGTGTTTTCTCAGGCACTTGAGCACCAAAAGAAAGAGTTTGTAAAATACTCCAAAAGTTTCAGCGATACTCTGAAAACCTATTTTAAAGATGGAAAGTAAGTATAGTTTTGTACTAACAATTTACATCATTAAAGGCTGTGTTAATCAACAGGGGAAAATAAGACAAGCTACCTTTTTCAGCGCTTGCTTAATTACCTGTGTCCTTAGACTATCATAGCTGCTTTAAATATTATTTCTTTGGTAATGCCTTTGGGGAAAGTGAATTTTTTTAAATGCACCCCAATACAACACCCATGTGCAGTGTTAGTTTTAAATCTGAATTTGTGAAATTAAATTTCTTGACCTTGTGTGGCTTTTTCTTAGTGTGTATACAAGGACAAAGAAATTATGAATTTTTTATTGAAAAAGGTAATCTACCTATTTGAAGTATCATTTGCAAACATGAAACATCTGTGCAGTGTTCTCATTGATTTACATTTTTATTGGTCTTTCGTTATAGGCCCTTATAATGCTTTGCAGTATTTGGAATTTACCAATTGAATTTTTTTCTCTTTGAACATTTTAGCCTTCAGACTGAGGCTTTTTCCAGGTCTTCACCTTGGCTTTGGAAGTCCACGTTCCTGGATTATTCACTGTAGTGATAGTTTGGGAAGATGAGTGTATCCCCCTCAGATTTTGACAGTGCCGAAGTGTTCAGTGTGCTGCAGTTCTAAAAATGAGAACTAACTTTCATGTCAGCCCTTGTTGAGCTTGGCACAGCCTAAGAACACCCAGGAGATGGTGCATTATTAAAGGACAGGGAAGTCTTAAGACCAGCTGGGAATACTATCTTGCTTCAATCAAAGCATTCTGATTTTCTTTTCTTACTGAAATTGGGACTAAATTTGGTTATGATACCAAAAGGAGAAATTTAGACCTTGTACTTTTATAGTTACTGGGCAGAAGTGCTGTGTGTTGTAGGCATAAGCTTAAAGTGTGTTAGTTATTTGCAGTATTGTAAGAAATTCCATAAGGCTTGTGAAATCAGGAGTAATTTTAACCTGTCTGAAGTGCATGTTGAGGAAGATTCCTGCTCCCCCCAGGAGGTACCAGCCCCCAGCAGGACAGTCCTGCTCTCAGGTGTCATTACTGAGCTCAAGAACCCAGTGACTCCACACCCTTCTTAACAAAAAGCTGACTGAAATAGCAATTTCCTTCCACATGTGTGCATGCTTGGTATTTCTACAGGAAATATTTGCCAGTTCTGAGATCAGTGGGGGGTGAAGTGCTCAGCTTTGGAAAGAACACGTGTTTGACAGTCACTGGGTCAGAGAATGCCTTGGCTTGGAAGGGACCTTGAAGATCATCCAGTTCCAACCCTCAGTCATCTGCTCCACTTTTTTTCTCACTTAGCTAAACCCCAGAATCAAACAATTGAGATGTCAGTGATGACTGAGAGCCCAGTTCTTTAAGTTCCTGCCAAATAAACATGGCCTTTTTAGGATTAGCTGTGCAAATGAGGCCGGGTGCCAGCACTGAGCTTCAGGTAGATCATGACAGGGTAGGACATCAATGCACTTCCAATTTTCAAAGCCTGGTTGCCAGTAATGCTGGATTTATGGAATGGCATGTTTCTAAAAGCCTCTGAAGCAGTGTCTTTCTCTCTCCACAGGGCAATAAATGTGTTCATAAGTGCCAACCGACTAATTCATCAAACCAACTTGATACTCCAGACCTTCAAAACTGTGGCCTGAAAACTGTATATGTTGAGAGTTGTACTTTTCAATGGTGGATAGGGTACCTTTATATGTAAATTTTAAAGTTTTGACTGTATAAATTATCAGCCCCTCCCCAGGGGGGGGCCTAATGCAGGATTTTGAATGGGATTATTGCCATCTTACACCATATTTTTGTAAAACATTGTAGCTTAATCATAATCTCACAAGGAAGATTTTGCATCACTTTTTTGCTATTATCATTCTTTTCAGAATTATAAGCCAAAAGAATTTACGCCTTAATGTGTCATTATGTAACATTCCTTATAAGAATTGTAAATATTTGGTGTTCTGTTTCTGACATTTTAACTTGAAAGCGGAAAACTGCAAGATTATGTATTTAACGATATTGGTGGCAAATATTCAATAAATAGTTTACATCTGTTAGACTGTCTTTTTGTATGTGAACAAAAGTGTATAGCTCATCTTTCTAGAACTGCAGAACATTCATTAAGTAGAAAAAAAAATTTCAAAATTATTTGGGTGCTTAAAGCTACTGGGAGTTCAAATCAGTGTAAAATCAGGGGTTTTTCTTAAAGCTGAGATTTTTGGCTGTGATCTAGACCAGAATACCAGAATAATTATATTAAAATGTCTTTGACAAAGTAATAAGTAAACTCAGAAGTGAGATGTTCTTTTGTTTTTGATAGAAACTAAATCTCACTTCTTTCTTAATCTTCTCTTGGTGGTGAGTTAACAGGTTTTTTTACTCCAAGACTATTCCAAGGTTTGGAGCAGAGGATTATTTTAAATATATGCAGCTGAGTTTGCAGCAAAGGTTGAGTTTAAAATATTAAGATAACTGGGTTTTAAATTGGTGCCCTTTGGGAGGGAGGAGGAGAGAAGCTGGAACTCTTCCAGGTAGCACTAGTGATATCTCTACTATGCATGCCACAAGGCAACTTTTATTTTTCAGGGATTGAAATCGTGTGAGACCTCCACTGACAAACCCTGGCTGTGTCGATGGTTAAGAGCTGCTGATGGACAGATTCAAATTTTGTCATTGTGATTTCATGGTGATATTTCACAAGTTTAAGGAATCTCTCACGTGCCCCTTTGAAGAGCACCTTGAGCTTATTTTGGAATAGAATAAAAGTTCTTTAAAATCTGTGGCCATAACTAGTAAGTTTAGAGAAGAATGTGAAGCAGTTCATAAAGCTGCACAGGCGGTTGCAGGAGGATCACTCCAGGCTGAAAAAGCACAATTGCTACAGAAATACTTCTTTTTTAGGTATAAATGCTGAAGTAGAGGTCCATCCAGACTTTCCTTGCACACTGGCCTGGTGCTGTATTGCTCTTTCGGGGCAAGTGCCTTATCCAGAGTCCAGCAGCTGGGTCCTTGAATTTGGTTATCTGCTTTGCTCATCAGAGAGGGGGGAAGTGCAACCTGCAGCCCTCCCAAGTGGCACTGGATGTTCTGCTGTCTGCCTGGCCATGGAACTGTTTCCTTGATGAGAGCACTGACTGTAGTGAAATAGAGCAATGTAAGGGGAGTGTTGTATAAAAACGAGCCCTTGGGAATGTACGTTGTGAGATTTTTGGTTCCACGTGGAGCTCTAAAGGGGACATGGCCCCTAAAGCTTTGCTGTTCAGCCTGTTTTCTGTTCTGACAGTGGTGTGTTGTGTCAGTAGCTTAGTAACACGACAGAGGGATGCAGATACAGTTTAGAGTTTAAACTTTCTCTGATTTGTCCGAGCTTGGCCTGCTGAAATGTCGTTTCTTGGAAGGTGGTAGGAGAGCAGCAGTTTTAGCAGCTACTGACGAGACAACCTGAGTAATATTTTATTTGCATCTTTGCTTTCTGTAAGTAAAAAGGCTGAATACCCTTTCTTGTGGATGATGTTCACTGAAGTCATAGCTCCAGAGGGCTTCATGAAGACTAATTAGTCAGCCTAGAAGGAAGGGAAAGGCACCTGGAGTTTGTGATACTTCTTTTGTCTTGAAAAGAATGTTTGGTACTGGGGAGGCTGCAGCAGTGGCTGCCAGGAGACAGAGACACGAAAACTTAGGTTATATTTTCTAAATTGGACTTAATTTCTATAATATTCTGAGATCTCTCTATTTTCTTGGGTTGAGAGGGGCAGTAGCAGGTGTTGGTCATCATTAGCTGAATGATACCATGTTTGTAAGTGTCATAAAAAAATATATTAAAAAAACATCTATGACTTGGGTCCCAAACAAGATGCTGTATTATGTCCTTCTAATTGATTCCTGGTAAAATCAGAGGCTGTTTTATGAAGAAATGAACTGTTCCTGTTCATCAGTTCTTCCCTAAACCTTTACTGGGTAAAAGGTACCAAATACAGGGCTGAGTTTCAGGTAGTCTGGCCAATGTGTTTTGTTCGATTTATAACCTCATTGTGATTTCTTTATGTTACCCTTGAAGTTAATGGAAAATTATTCATTGTAATCGATGTCTGGTAATGGGAAAACTTGAAAACTGGTGTCTTCAGGTCACACTCTTCTGTTGTGTGCAGTGAATCCATATCTAGTGGTCTTATAAACCTCTATTTTCCACTGAATATGAGCTGGGACATATGTCTGTCAAATTTTATTGTGGTTTTTGCACTTTATTATTCCAGTTACCTGAGTAGCTAAAGATAAGTTTCTCTTAAGGATTTCTGATACAGCAGTTAGTGTTGCAAAATGCTCTTAGAAAATTTCTGCTGTGAATGTGGGTTATAACTGCTATGATAATGTTAACATACAGAAAACCGATCTAATAAACAAAAATAAAACTTTGTATATTTGTTAATGAAGCAAAGAAACGTCTTAATCCCTTGTTTTGATTTTCCTCAGCCTGTAAAAGCAGTGAAGGACAAGCTTAGATTGACTCATTTCTGGTTAGCAGCTTGGTTTGGTGGTGATGCAAAGATTTGTGTACAAGTGTGCGAGGTGTGCCGGGTGCCAGCTCAGTACAAGGTGTATCTGGAGCGGTGAGTCCAAAACACCACGGTGTTCTGCTGTCACAGCTTGCCTGCACCCAGACAGTGGGATGAGATAGGATCAGTCTTGATTAAGCATTATCTTTGGACGTGATCTTACCTAGATTACCGCTGAAGTTCCTTCTTAGTGTTCTGAGCTCCTGCACTGTGTGCCGGGGGAAGGCATGGCTTGTTCTGCAGGTGTTATCTGATCCTTTCGCAGAGACTCTGCTCCCTCAGTTGGGTGGGGAATGAAAAGAAGGTTATCGAGGCAAACTTGCCACAAATCTGAGCTTTAGATTGTTCCAGTCTGAAGGGGAAATCAAATAAATGTACCAGAGTGTGCAATAGTAATAACTGGGTTTGGTACAGCACTGATTGTCACCTGCCTTTGGAGGAGGCACTGGCTGTTCTGCCTGAGAATCTGGCTCTGCCATGCCCAACCTGGCTCCTCTTCCCACAGGACTATCCAGTGCCTCCTGGGAGGGAATTGCAGGCAGTTTATACTGTTTGGAGATGTGGGAACTTTGAGCTTTGCATAATGATTCAGGGCAGTTGTTCCCAGTGCCACTTTTCGCTCCACTGTTTTGCTCTTCCTCATACTCATCTGGGCAGGTGCTGCTTTTAAAAGAGACCAGTAGGGAATGTGCTTCAGGAGCAGAGGCATTGCCTGAGAGCAGAATTAGTGCTAAAAACTAGGGCTGAAAAGATGCTCCTGGGTCCTTCGGCTTTTTGTTACAGAAATTAAAAAGTACTGTGTAATGTTGGCCTTAAATCTGTCCAATTCTATTGTAAAACCAGCTGCTTTATCCTCATTCCTCCTATTAGATGTCATTTTAGAACAGTCTGAGAGAATAAAAAAACTCCTTCAAATATTGAAGTTTAATATGCTGCATGAATTTAATTTATGATGAATTCACTAACCTTGTCCATGACCAACTGTCCTTTTTCCCCTCTTCTTCACTGAGTCATGAGATGAATTGTATCAGCACAGATCCACAATCTCAAGGTTTTGGACCTCTTAAAAAGAGCAAAGGACTGGGCAGTGCCAAAATTACTCCTTTGAGGCTGAGCCAAAAGAATTTCTCCTCATGTTTGTAACACAGGCTTGAATTTTGCAACAGAACTCTTTGGTGGTGGTGTCTGCAAGGCAGGGGAGAAGGGCTTGGCTCATGTGGAGATGTCTGTGGGGGTGATGGGAGATGCCTGTGGAGATGAGGTCCCGTGGCTTCTCTGTCCTCTCCTGCCCCACAGATTGCCAGTGATGTTGTAGTCATAGTCCTTTATGTCTGAGACGATGCAAGGTGCTGGTTACAGCCTGTAGCAGTTCCTTGCTGGGTGGCATCAGCATTGACTTATTTTGCACCTTGTCCTCTCTCCCCCATCCGGGCACAGCTGCTGTGTCAGCTCAGGGGCAGAAACCAAAGGTGGCCACGGGGGAAGTCGAGTTGGGTTTGTGAGGACTGTCAGTGACACTCATGCGCACCAGGAGGAAGGGATGTTAAATTCTTCCAAGAAGCAAGAGGAAGGGAAGATAAATCCTCCTCACCCTAGAGACAGAAGTGTTCTACTTACTCAGTGTATTCAAGAAGGAATAGTGGTTTTTAGTGCTGTAATTCCATTATTGGGGACAACGTAAGCAAAATAGATTTTCAATTGCTGATTTCTGATGCACGCTCAGATCTGCTGTATAAACAGTTGTGAATTTGCATTTGGTATCACAGTCAAAGGAGTGATTACACCTGATGGAGAGAATAATTTTAGAGAATATTTTGTAGTATTTCACTAAGCTAAAAAGCTGAAAGCCCTATATCTAAATTAGACGTGTCTCTGACATTTTATTATTCCATAATTGTAACTACTAGACTTCTCACAGTAGGTAATTGCTTTTTTTCCCAAAGCTGCCTTGGTCTCCAAGGACAAGTGATGGGTGAAATAGAAGCCTGAGTGCCTGAAGTTTTAAAGTAAAGAGAATAAAGTATGAGCTACAAATATAATTCACTTAGTCTCCCTTCTTGCTGCCGGGGATCTAATCTCTGATAGAGCCACAGTGAAAGAATTTAAAAGGAGGCTGAGTTACAACCTTTAAGAAAATGCAGGAACTTTCATGGTGAGTGGATTTCCTAATTAAAATGTTAATTGGAAGGATTTTGCCTTGCTTATCTAGGGAAGTGTGGTAACCCTTTTTTCCCTGCTGTTTGTGCAGCCGTGTGATATTAATGTTTTCTACATCTGCTTAGTGAGTGACAAAGAGCATTTTCTGAAGGGGTTTGGAAAGGGAGATCAGGAATTCCTGTTGAGGTTGTAACACAGTAAGGATAATAAATATTGCCCCTGAAGGCTGAGAAGAAAACCTTACGGAATCTCTTAGGATCATCCAGTCCAACCTGTGCCCGATCCCCACCTTGTCCCCCAGCCCAGAGCACTGAGTGCCACATCCAGTCATTCCCTGGACACCTCCAGGAGTGGAGACTCCACTCAATCCTACCTGTAAGTTTCCTCTGGATCCAGACAGTCATGCAAGTAAAACTCAGCTGTGGTCCTTTAGCCCCAGTATTTAGGGAGCCACGATCCTGATGGGAATCTTGACAAACTCCAGTTTGATACAAGTTTCTCTGAAGCTCCGCAAAGAGCTTTGGTTGCTGCAGGTAACGGGAGGAGAAAAAAAAATCCCACCTGTTTCTATTCAGTGTGAATTGAAAAGGCAAAGTGGCAAAGAAAACGCAATTAGAGCTGAGTTTTACCTTCATTTTTTTACGTGGCTTTAAATATAAAACCCAAAGCAAACATTTAGTTGTAAAGCCACGTGCAAGGAAATATTTTTATCTGAATGAGAACTGAGCTGCTTTTTTTCGAAAACAAACATTTGCATTACCAAGGCATAAAAACTAAGTAAGGTTTTGTTTCCTTCCAGAATAAGGAGAGACCTTTTTATCCTGGAATATCAGCAACACCAACTGCTGACGATGCCAAAGGCAGGGGAGTTCAACCTGTTGACCTCTTGCTATCTGGAGCTTTTTCTCATGAACGTGCAATAATGCTGCTGTAATTCCCTGTCAATATAAGGGAGCAACTTGCATGAGGAGAGTAATGAATAAGAAAAATATAGCTGAGGTGCGAAAACACCTGTTGTAATTGGATCTCTTTGACAGGAATTAAACAGCAAGGCTGACACAGAGGAATAATTAGGGATCAAAGCTGCCATTTGGCCAATTCTCATTTCCTGAGGTGCCAGGTGTGATGTGTAACCTTGTCCCCGGGGCTCCATGTGTGAGGACGTGGAGCCCAGTGGGACGTGCCTGCTGCTTTACTGGGGAGGAAACCAAGAACCCCCAGTCTGAGCTGAGGCTGCTTTGGTTAGCCCATTCTTGAGCCAAAATGAGCAGCTACCAGCTCGTCTGCACCTTGTGTAGGCTGCAATTGTAAATGGTAGGGAAGAATCAGGTGCAAACCTTGCTGACTATTTATGTCATGATTTTTGGTACAAAATCATCCTTCATTTCTGCAGGCTGTGAATTTGTCCCTCGGTAAAGCTCGGGGGTTTAGAGGCAGCACCTGGAGTCTCTGGGCAGGCAGTTGAGGGCACTTGGGTCCCTTCTCTGCCCACAGCCACAGCTCAGGGGCATAACTTCCAGCACAGACTTTTTATTTGTTTCCAAACTCTTCTCCTATAGCCCTTGAGGCTGCTGGAAATGGATGGGGTTGGTTTGCACAAGGAACATTCCACACTGCCATTTATTTTCACAGCAGCACTCACTGGGCTGTGTTTGTGTTCAGACTCCAAGCTCCAATTTCAGCTCTTCTCTGAGCTATTAGTCACCGTCCTTGGAGCCTAACTTGGGGAACAAGGGGAGAAGTTTATCAACAAAAATGCCTAAAGTAAATGGATTTTACCAGGGGAATGGATCAGCTGCGAACTGCTGTTGGTTCTGTTCATCTCTAGATTAGTTGTCTCCCTGAATTGAGGACCTGGAACTAAATTTTACCAGTTGGCAGCTTTGGGGGTTGTCTGACTTCTTAAAAGCTAATTCAAAACCTGTACCTTCTGCTGCTTCTGAGCCTTGCAGACAGGACTTGTTACTTCTCTATTTCCAAAATCCGTTTGGAGGAGAATGGTGTGGTAGGAATGACTGAAAAACACGGACTTTACATTTATTTTCTTGACCTCTGAAAACGGCCTGAAATGGTGAGCTTTGGTGGTGTGGGGTTTTTTGGATGGGGAGTCAGGGGATGATGGCTACAAGTTACTTATGGCTTTAAATAATGTTTAAAGATGTTTCCAGCTGACTTCCTGAATGTCTGGACACTCACCAGTGGAAACCGGGTAAGATTTTTGATTGTATGTATTGTATTCACTTGCTGCTTGTTGGGATGATGTTGCTGCTCTTTCCGTTGCAAGGCTGTCACTGCTTTGCTGAAATTCCCCCTTCCTGTGGAGCAAAGGAGTTGCAAAAGCTGTTCCATAACTCAGACTTCTGTAGATGAATTAGCAGCAGAAACCAAAAAGGTAATTTTGTATGACTTTTTTGTCCCTGAGCTATTAGAGTTGGAAAAGCCAACACCCCATCTGCATCTCTCACGGATGATACACTCACAATTCTCTGTCTCTCAGTCTCTGTGATAAAAAGCTGCTTTTCTGCTGACAGATCTCAGAGAAAAAACTTAAAATTGGTCAGAAGAATTCGTGCTGTTGGGAATGAGATTTGAAATCTAGAAAGACAGTGTTTGAAATTCCGTAATTAAGTGTTAAATAAGGTTTGAAATTTTCCTTACTTCCAGTGTGACACTGGAACATTATTCCTGAGAGCTGCCATTGTTGATTTTAAAAGATTTCTGGACGAGGCAGAATTAGAAGCTGTTCCCGTAGGAAAGTGCTGGTGTGGAGGGAAATCTGCACTGGTTTAACGTGCGTGTAACTTGCTGTTGGTTCTCCACAACAATTCCTTTCTATCCTGTAGTTCATCGAGCTGTATTTTTGGTTTGCTAACACTGTAGAACTGTGTAGCCAAACTACATCAACTTTTCGCCAGTGTGTAGAACATCACTCAATAGGCAACTCTGTGTTAAAAAGGGAAGTCAAATAATTTATAATTTGCAGTTTCAGAGAGGATTAAGTTTCCTTTTTATTAGAGTTCTCCTATTGTGAAAAATCCCTCCCCTGTGCTCCAGAATTCAATACCCACATCAGAACCACCATCAGTGGGGCACTTTAGAAATAAATGTCCAGTCCCTTTAATATCTTTTAACCACCCACTGGCAGAGGATAGGAGTGGCCTTGTCCCAAACAGCAGTGGTGGTTCCAGCTGTTCTAACTTTTATCTGACCCCCAACAACCTGCTGGATTTCCCCGTGCCTCAATTCCCTCTTCGTTAGTTAAGGACTCCACTCCACAGGGCCCTGAGTTCAGCTACATTACTGTAATCCTAATAAAATTTCCCAAGCATAAAGGAAGGATTTGCAGGCAGTGAGTCTGTCACATTTTAGAGTGAGAAACATTTTAATGTGAGCAAAGGCAAGCCACTTACAGTGTGAGGACACTCCGAAACTAGGTGGTGTCCTCTAAATATTTCAGAATTGAGATAGAATAAATAAGTCAGTATCTTTTTAGCTAAAGAGCTCTGATAGTTTTCTGCATGGATTATATTGCCAGAAGAAAATTAGAGAAGCAAGTACTGGATGAGAGTAGTCATAATTTGTAGGAAATGGTTGTGTGGGAGGTGAAAATACTTACTGTTTCATTGACCTGTCTACTGAATATTTTCTTCCTGGAGCAGGAAAATGCTCAGGTACCTTAAACTGCTCATTCCTCACTGTAGCACCTGCAAAGGTGCTCTGGTTAAATAAGTTTTATTCCTGTCACAGAGAGAGTTTTTGAGCTCCACGGGTTTCTTCCTAAAGATCAAGTGTTTGAGCAACATTCTTAAGTGTCTTTTTTATTTTAAAGGTGCAGTAGAATCTGTAATCTTTATCAACAATTATTCCTAGGTCTTGTCCATTTCAAAGTTATCCCTGAAACACCAGATTATTTATTGTAATGTAATACTGAAAGTTTTCCTTTCAGAGTAGGGTCTTGTTATGTTTTGGCATGTACATGCACTTCTATTTGTGGTGAAATGGAGAATCCTGAAACGGTTTGGGTTGGAAGGGATCTTAAAGCTTGTTTACTTCCACCCCCTGCCATGGGCAGGGACACCTTCCACCAGCCCAGGTTGCTCCAAGCCCCGTCCAGCCTGGCCTTGGACACTTCCAGGTATGGGGCAGCCACAGCTTCTCTGGGATTCAACCTGTGCCAGTGTGTACTTGCAGCATACCAAGTTGTTTGGTTTTGCCAAAGCAAGGCCTAAATACTGTGTCTATTGAAAATAAAAAAATAAAACTGTGGGACACATCTTGGGAAATCCTTGCCCTAACACTTTCTTACTGCAGTGTGCACATAGGAGTTCGTAGTTACTGTCTTTTTCTCTTCAGTACAAGCACTTCTGAGCAGCCTGACCATGGTACACCTCAGGGTGAGACTTCAGGATTTCCATGCTGGAAAAGTGGCAGATTTTTTTCCATCCCCCAGTGAATCCAGGCAGTTTGGTTACACACAGAACACCTCAGGGGTATATTTATAGAAGAATAATCACCAGAGTGAGAGCCACGAGAAAGCATCCCATGATTATTCTCCTGAAACAGAGCAGATGAAGCATCCCCAACTCTTATAGAGTCAGTATTTTATAACTATAATGGACAGTGGTGAGTTGGAAAAGTGTCTGTGTGGTTCTGGCTCCCTCTGTTCAATAGGATTGTCGTGAGTGGAGTGGGAACCTGAGACATGTGGTTAATGAGATCAAGGGAATTGATTAATCTTTTTGTGATGAGAGATTAAGGGTTTGGCTTGTTCAGAATCTATTCGGGGTCAGAAGAGAGATTATGAATCTCTATTTCAATATTTGGGGTAGAGAAGAAGAGAACTGCTTCAGCTCGAAGCTGATATGGTTGTATGGTCAAGTTATTAGGACTGTTTGATAACCACAGCTGTGTTGGCTACTGACAGGGGGGTTTCCTCCTTTTGGAGGAAGAGGCTGTTCTCCTTACAGGGAATAAAGAACCTGGATGGCCTTCAGGTGGAATTGGAGTCCTTGGGAGACATTGTGTAACCGAGTGGCTGAGTCGGGACAGGAAATGAGATCAAGTGTATAAATACCTGAGGCTTATCTAGGCCTGAGGGAAGAGCTTTAAAGGCTCCTGAGAGCTGGAAACATTTCCACTGGGCCCATCAAATGCCTTTGCTGGTCACTGGTTGGGGCTAGGAATTTGCTTCTTCCCTTCCTGTGCTGTAGTGTATTTTTAATTTATTTTTGGTGTGCATGTTTGAGCTTTTCTCACTTCCCAAGTGATTAATTTTTCTGCAGGAAGCCAGAGATTGGGCTGAGGGTCCTGTCGGGGCAAATGGATAATATAAATTAATTTTGTACATGTATGTGTTGAAACAAAGAGGTGTAAAATAGCAGCAATTCCCTTTACCCTTCTGCAGACATCCTATAAATTGTGAATTGTTTGGAAGAGTTAAAGTATCTCTAGTAGAAGAAAAGTCATGATTCAGCTTGAAGACTTTTTTTTAAAATTTTGGTTTGTTTCCTTTGGGTTTCCATTTTCAGCCACCAAGGCACAACATGAGTTTTTCTGTCTGTGCCCTCGCTGTCCCACTGGCAAAGCATTTGGGATTGTTCATCCCCTTAGATGAACATTCCATAGATCAGAGATCCTCACTCTCATGAGTGAACCAAGTTATTCTTCAAATATATCATTTGCAGTCTAGACTACCATGATAATGCAAAACACAGACTGGCAGGAACAGCAATAAGAAAATAGAATCAATACAGGAATTAGCTGTGTTTTTTTCACACAAGAAGTATGAAGCTGAATTTCACTTTATTTCTCCTTTTTATTTAACAGAAAAATGAGGCAGCATTTAGGCAGGACAGACAGGAGTTTGCCATGAAGAGATGGGATTGTGTTCCTGATGCCATTCCCTGCTGCCCTCCCCTTCCCCCCCGCCCAAAGTGAGCACATACAGAAATTGCTGGTAAAGGAGAACTGAAGAAAGGGAGGTAAAATGTGTTCTGTAGGATAATCTTTAGGAGGTTGTAAACAAGACACAGGAGCTTCCAGCCAATTTCACCAGATCAGGTTGAGCCCAGTCACCAAAAACCAAAAACCCTTACCATGCAACAGCTGCTCAGTAGATCATCAGAAATAAAATAACTTTATGGTCTCAGGTGTCCAGAGCTCCAAACAAAACCCAGCCCAACCCCTTTCATTAGAACTGGAGTTCATTTAGACCTTTTTGGAGTTTCAGCAGAGTGACTGTCCCACAGACAAGATAATAAACATATATATATATATATAAAATATATAGATTACTTTGTTTTGAGCTAAGTAGAAGGTATGAAATTCCCTGTTGTCTTTACAGGTGGAGATTACAGCCAGTAGAGTCATTTATGCTTCACCCTTGTGATGGAATAAACCCATCCCTGAATGCCAGGGAAGGCTCCAGAGCTATTAGTTCTGTCTGAAGTTCCAAATATATATGTGCCTCTTATTTTTATTTTTTTTCAAATGCTGATCTTATTGCACCATTATTACATGTTGGCACATCATTTTCAGGGTGAGATCAGGACCGGTCTTCTATGTCCGAACACCTTTGTGCCAACTTCAGAGCTCGCTCTCTATATTAAAACACAAGTCTTGCAATATTTATAACTTTAATGCCTTGTATTTTGTGCTGGTAATTAAAAACAAAAGAAATTACAATTAAAATTGAAACACATCCCCCCTTTTTTTTTTTTTTTAAATAGGATAATAATCAAGATAATTTGGGAATCTTTAAGGACTGGTGGCATGGCTAAACTTCCAATAAAGCTGGTTTGGCTCCTTGGTAAATACAATTTTGGATTTGTGAGTAGCAGAAGACAAACTGTAGTTGTTTTCTTGCCCTTTCAACTTGTTTTTTTTGTAAACCTAGAAGTTTTTTGGTAAGTCTTTCCTAGCTGAGGGAGGTTGTGTTGGCATTCATCTATATTTTAGGGTAATAAAGGGTGTGGGGAAAAATGTAGTCAGTTGAAAGTACAGTACTGGCACAATTATGTATATAAATATAAATTGGCCTTGAATAATTTAGGTGTGCAGTTCTCATTAAGCAGCTCCTCTTAGTACAGTTCCAGTGGGAACTGTAAGAGGAAAATACCAACTACCAAACAACAAGAAAATATCCAATTGGCATTTGAGCAAAGTGAGAGATGATTAAATTTTTGGGAAGACTTTATATTCTATTGCTCGTGGCATCAGAGGTCTCAACCCCCTGGCTTTGGAGGTTTCTTCCAGTGCTGTACCTGTGCATGACCTGACTGAAATGCAGCAGTGGGAAGGGAATTTATCACTGAATCATAAGCTGATGGAAATTACAGGAGGAAAAGAAACCCTCACATGTCATTTAGTCCATTCCCTTGGCAGCACAGAACATGAATTCAGTCTCTCTGCTCAAGCTTTTTCTAATATCCAGGATAAATTGCCCTCATCCTTGCTGCAGACCATTCCTCACATTTATAATCATCCTACCACACTAAACAGGGGTTTTTTCTATTTCTGTTGGCTGCCTTCAGTGACTCCCACACTTTGTCACCCCCTTATTTGTCACACACCCAAGCTGTGCACATTGAGGCCTTTCAGTCTCTCATAAGAAACCACTTTCTGTCTCATTAAGGAAACCAGCCACAGCAGTGACATTAAAATATTAAAATGTACAGACCCGCCAGGTAGGAACTGTTAATAAGATGGGCTCTCCTGCTGCAGTTGGTGCAGCTTCCTTGATAAATGAACTGATTTGAAATTTCAGGGTTGGCAACCTTTTTTTTTTTTTTTTTACCTCCTCAAGTCAAAAGCAGCGTGGGCAGAAGGGCGAGGGAGGAGATTCTGCCCCTCTGTTCTGCTCAGGTGAGATCCCTCCTGCAGAGCTGCCTCCAGCCCGGGATCCCCTGACATCAGAGGGATGTGGAGCTGCTGCAGTGATTCCAGAGGAGGCCACGGAGATGCTCCAAGGGTTGGAGCCCCTCTGATCTGGAGCCAGGCTGGGAGAGCTGGGGGGGTTCACCTGGAGAAGAGAAGGATCCAGGGAGACCTGAGAGCCCCTTCCAGGGCCTAAAAGGGGCTCCAGGAGAGCTGGAGAGGGACTTTGGACAAGGGCGTGGAGGGACAGGACAAGGGGGAATGGCTTCCCACTGCCAGAGGGCAGGCTTAGATGGGATATTGGGAAGGAACTGTTGGCTGTGAGGGTGGGGAGGCCCTGGCACAGGTTGCCCAGAGAAACTGTGGCTGCCCCATCCCTGGGAATGTCCAAGGCCGGGTTGGATGGGGCTTGGAGCAACCTGGGCTAGTGGAAGGTGTCCCTGCCCATGGCAGGGGGTGGAAGAAGATGAGTTTTAATGTCCCTTCCAACCCCAACCATTCTATGATTCTCTGATTCTTGTAAGCAAAGTTCTTTTTCCGACTCCCAACCATAAACCTTTGACAAGCACCATTTCATGACAGGCATGTACCAACATACTTCATCCTCAAAATCAGCATAATCTACTTTAAAACCAAAAATCCATCCATCTACAGACAACAAATAAATAAAACCCACGAAATAAAATAGGCAAAAATTCCTTTCCTTGGGCAAAATTCCCATCACTTTGCTTATTTTTCAGAATTCTGTCATTTCCCTCTGTGATTGTTTTTAATGAAGATATCTATCTCTCCTTCCTGAGCAGCAGGACTGAGAGCTTGGGCTCTTCCAACCAGGCTGTGTGAGCATGATTGATTGTACATGTGCCAAGGCAGAGGGACGTGCAGACTTGCTCCCATCCTGCCTGGGGCCAGGAGCTCTGGTAGCTGGTTTTCAGAATTCCCCCACTACTACTAACTAGCTTTTATCCCACTCAAAAAAATTCCAAGGAAAACAAAGACAAAAAAAAAAAAAAGGAGCAAAGGACAAAATCCAACAGATCCCTTTCCTCATGTGCAATCAGCAGGGATGGGTGAGTAGGTCCCTGGAGGGGCTCGACCCTCCTGGGACCTTCACCTTCCTCCGTTCACTCTGGCTGAGCCCACACACAGTGAGGCACCACCACGCTGCCCTGGCATCGCTGCTGTGCCGTCCTGTCCCGTTCCACCCCACAGCTGTGCCTTCAGCCCGGTCCCCTTTGCGGGGGACAAACCGCCCCGGGGATGTGCCGCTGTTTAGTCTGAGCACGGCGCTGGCGCTGGAGCCGGCTCTGTTTTCCATGGCCTCGTGTCCCACACTGCGAGCAGGAATGGAAAAGCTTGTTATTCTGGGCTGCTGGGCGGCCAGGCCTTTCCAAGAGAGGAGAGGAGTGATGTGGTTAACGCGAGCCGGCCGCAGGGCCTCCGTGGTTGTTCTTTCTGGCTGGCACCCGGCCCCTCCAGAGGACCACACTGCCTGCCACCCTCACCCGCCGGCGGCACAGGCAGGTGGCACAAGCTGTCACGTGTGCTCGTGTGTCCAAGTGTGCTCGCATGGAGGGAGGGGAAAGGATGGGAGAATAAGCCCAGACCCCAGAGGCACTAGGACAGCTGCCCAGAATGGACCCAGCAGCATCCCGCTGGCCTCACTGCTTGGGGACAGCACAGAGCAGGGCCAGGATGTGCCCCACTGGGTGCTGGAGCACTGGAACAGGCTGCCCAGAGGGGTTGTGGAGTCCCCTTCTCCAGACATGCACCTGGACTCGATCCTGTGCAACCTGCTGTAGGTGACCCTGCTTCGGCAGGGGTTGGGTGAGATGATCCCCACAGATCCCTCCAAACCCCAACCAACTCCTGTGGCACACACAGCCTGACCCACACCTCTGCTGCCTCCTGCAAGGTCTGGGTACCTGGGGGTACTGGTGGTCCCCCAAGGGCACACAGCACCTCCATGATTCACTCACAAAGCTCCTCAAACTGGTAAAGTGGCACCTATTAAACCCCAAGTTATGGAAGATGCTGGGCTTTTTTTATAAGCAGCCAAGGTTAAAAAAGAGACAAGTCTTACTATGAGATCTTCACCAGCACCAAATGGGAAAAACTCAGTGAAGCATTTTTATGGTCACAAGAACAATGCCATAAAATGCCACCGTGCTACCACAGCCCTACTCTACCCTCTGTGTTTGCTCTCCTACAGACAGTAAGTGGTTTTTGGGGTCACCTGGGTCCACACCATCCACCACACCACAGACCCCACACCCTGCTGCCAAGCACCTCCTGGTGCCAGGATGGGCAGTAGGAAGATGCAGAGCTCTGTGGGCACCCATGGAACTTGTGTCCAGCATTCCACATGCCCTGATGGCAGGGACGGATGGATCTGGCTGGAGACTGGGAGGTGGGGACCCTTCAGGTTGCAATTCCAACCACATCTCTCCATGCTAAATGAAAATGTCCCTCTCTGGTTTTTCCTTAGGACTTGTAAGCACGTCAGGAATTGAAACTGAGTCTTCTGGGCGTGTTGCACTGCTGCAGGAATGTGCATCTTTTGCTCCTCCCTGCATCCCAGTTCTTCACAGTTCAGTGAAAAGCCCTCACCACTGTGCCCCGGGCACTTCAATGCACAATAATGGGGGCCAGGAGAATGGGAAACACACCCCTACAGGCAAACCATGATTCATCCAAACTTCCTCCCCATCCAAAATGCCCCTTGAAAAGGCACAATTGACAAAATCCCCTCTTGCAAGAAGGGGGGAAACGCAGGAGAGAGAAGAGCCCTTGGCGTGCCTCCCCCCGGCCGGCTCCAGCCCCCGTGGCCGCCCCACGGCGGGGAAGCGCCACAGAGGTTTGAGGGACTTGAAGGGATTTGCGACGCAATAAAAACATTCCTGCTTGCAAAGCATGAAACCCCAAAAGTTTATGGGAAACCACTGTCTTCGGGATGTCTGCATATCTTCAGGCATCCTGGGAGCTGTAGTTCAAAGGAACCAAGAAAAAGCAAGCGGCTGATAATTACGGTTTCTGGATGGAGGTTGTGTGACTATTGGCTCCCACATGAAAGCCTGAATTTCTGGGATGCTGAGCCCATTTCTGCAGCCAAGTTAGAGGAGAGGAGAGCTCCTCAGTGCCTGGGGCACGAGGGACTCCAGCAACACGGAGGGGGAGAGTGAGAGGCATTCGTGGCCCTGGCGAAGAGCGACCCACAAAGCTGAACGCTGGGGACTGGGAGGAGGGATGCACTGCAGCAGGAGCCAAGCAGGAAGGGCCAAAGCCATTTCCAGGGCTGGAAGCCTGGCTGTGATCTGTCAGGTATGTGGTCCCTATGGGGGACCCCACTTGCTGTGCGGGGATCCCCAGCGAGGGACTGAGCAAGGGCTCAGATTCCCCCGCCCAGGTCAGGCTGTGGGAGGGCCAAGCCCAGTGGATTTCATCTGGTGCTGTGGAAATTGAAGGACACCAGCCTGAGCAGCATGGCCTCACCTGGGATCTAAAGCCCCCGTGCCTCAGTTTCCCCATTATATTATCCACTACCCCCAAGGGCTGCAGGGATTGGCCTCTGCTGTTTAAACATCCCTGGGGAGCTGAGCTCCTCAGTAGTCAGCTGCCCACATTGCACCAGCAGCATTAAATCACCATCAGGCCCATTTCCTCAGACCCCACAAAGGATGGCTGTGCCAGCCAGGCCAGTGAAAGGCACTTTATTCCAACACAAGAGACTTTTCATGCAAGAGTCACCTCCCAGCAGGAGAACCAGCAGCACTTGACGTCCTCCAGACAAGGCACTGCCCAACAGCAGAACTCCCAAACCCAAAATGCCCTGGGGTGCAGGGTGGGGGGGATAGAGATGTGAGAGGCTGTGTATCATCCTGGACTGAGCCTGGAGTGATGCAGAAGACGAGACCCTTTTATTTCCAATCAAGGAATCCTGCAGCAAAGACCACAACCACTGGGCAAAGCCAGCGCTAGAGACATGAGCCATGGCAGTGGACCTTCTCACTATCTGCCTTTCATTGTGGGCCTGGGCTTCACAGCTCAGACCACTAGACTGTCCCATGGCTGTGCAAGGCCCTCCCTGGCACTGGACAACATCTGCCCACCACGGCGCAGGATCGCTGTGACAAACCCACGACCTAAGTCTGTGCACCAGCTGACTTATAACCCCAGTGTGGTCTGTTCTGCTGGCTGCTGGGAGCCTCAAGTGCCCAAAGGTGGCCTCAGGCACTTGGAAAGCAAAGGGCCAGCAAGGAGAGGTAAACCACAGGAGAGTTTGTCCTTGGAAAAAACCTTTAGCCTTGAAGTGGTGGACTATTCACACTGACAATACTGGCACAAATGCTTTCTAGATGTCTCATCTTCCCCCTCCAGCACAGAACACACGCAAGTTGCTGCCAAAGCCACACCTCAGTGCACACCAAATGCTGCCCTTGGGGTGGGGACACAACAGGAGGCAGGTCCCCCAGGACACAGGACTCATCACACCTTGCTGCCACTCCATCCAGGCTGCCACAGAGCAAAGGGCTTTCAACTCCCCAGGGTAAACCATCTTCTGGTGCAACCAGGCAGCAGGTCCACAAGGTTCTGCAGTCTGGAGCTGAGTTTCTGGAGGCTCTGCAGAAAGACACTGTGTTTTTGCAGAGCTGAGCCCTCTTCTCTGGAGGAGAACAGCATCTGGAATGTTTTGGGGCCAGCTGTGCCTTTCACGGGCAGTGGAACAGGCACCTCTGAAATGGTTAAGGCCATGACAGGTAAGCTGGGAGACTTTGTCTTCAAGATTTAGGAAGTCATGCTGGTGCCTCTTGCTTCCTCTTCCTTGACTGCCAAATTCACACAGCAATCCTGATCTCCCCTGGAACTAAATCCCGGATTTACTGAAACCACCAAATGGACACAGCCTGCTCTGAGGTGACTAAATCCTGCCTGGTACATATCCCTTCTCCATAGGGAAGGGTCCCACCAAGTGGATGGTGTCCTGACTCTCACCAAACCAGCAGCAGACTCCCGACCTCCAGTAAATACCCGCAGGCCCCGGGACTTGGGAGTGGTGTGTGATGCCAGCACTTGCTCCACCTCTCCCAAGGAAGGAATTCTGGACCATGGCCTTCCAATGTTTGTCCCTGCTCGCTTCAAACCTCAGTCTGGAGTCCTTAGTTTGTTCCTCAGCACTGGTAAAACCCGACTGAGGAAGATGGTGGGGGCTTCAGAAGCAGAGCAGATGCTCAGAAACCAGAACCACCTCCCAGCCAACCCGAAAACACAGCACGTGCCTCCCAGTCCTGCCTCTCGCAGCTTCTCCTGACCACCCGACCCTGTTAGAGGGTTTCCACTGCACCACGAGCCTCAGCAACAGGCATCTCCAAAGCAGAACCTCAAGGAGGGAAGGGAGGAGCTGTTACAGCCCATTCCTGAAAGGAAAAGCAGCCATCTGGGTTCAGAGCACCTCTGAGCAGCTTGGGGGAACACACACACACCCTGCCATGGTTTGAGACACGTGGGCTCAGTGTTCCCCAACACGGACCGTAGGCCTTCTGCTGCCATTTACCGTTGAATTAATGCTGCTTTTCAGACCTCATCGACAATGCTGACGTCTGTCTCTTACACCAGGAGTCATTCCCAAAGCTATTGTCCCTTTTTCCAAATGAGTCAAAGCAACAAAGGGTTATTAACTTGTGAGACAGCAAGGACAGGGTGGAAACATGCTGTTCTTTGACAGGAACTGTGCTAATGAACATTATAAAATTAAAGATTAGAAAAACCTCAATGACAACTTCAAGCCTAGAAAACCTGCAGTAAGACCCCAAGCAAAACAGCTGAGAGAGGAGCAAGTCCTAAGTGGATTTTGGGTCCACCTTCCAAACCTTTCACCTCCAGCATCAGGTTACTCCATTAAACCAAAGTCTGACATTAGGCTCATCACAGAGGTATCCCAGGCCCCTCTGCTAATTCTGGGCACGATTTAAGGCAACCATCACCTGATCCTAACAGAAAACAGTTAGGTGGTGGCTAAATAGTAGCTTTGCAAGACACCAAGAGCAGCACTGCCCGCACAGAGCCCCATCTTCTCCTTCAGCACACTCTGCGACACAATCCGTGGGGACATGTGGTCCTGGTGGCCTCTCTCCTTATTCCTCCTTGCAGTTGGTTAATCCATGGAGAGGAAAAGAAGCTGCCACACCATGATCCTTGTGGCCTTGCAAGTGGCTTTCAGTTTGCTTGGATGGTTTACTTGAACACTTGAGTGGTTTTCAGGCTTCGGCTCCCTCGGCTGCTTTTGCAGGACCAAGTCCAACCAAACCCTTCAGCATGTGCTCATCTCCAGGTAAGAGTGGCCTGTGGAGATCAGTGCTTCAGAAAAAAACACTTCCCTGGATCAGGGCCATGGTGATGGAGCTGCCACCACCAAAGCCCCACCTGAATGGAACCTCCCAGGGCTGCCTCTCCCCAGGAAAACCAGAAAACCTGTCGTGAGTATCAACCTCTATTTTAGGTGTTTAAAAATAACCAAAACTCACTCTCCTCTACAAAATAACAAAAATCCTGGAATAAACAGAGCACAAACTGTACCTTCACACATCCCCCAGGGTGAGCAGAAGGAGGCTGAGTCCAAGGAGAGTCACATTTTCTAGGGAACATGTTAGTGCAGTCCCGGAGCTGGTGGTGACAGGCAAGCCCCGGGCTCCCAGCTGCACCGGCTCAGTGGGAGACAGGGGGCTAGACCCTGGCTGGATGGATGCTCTAAATTCGGAATGAAAACACTGCCCCCCTGCTCAGCAGAAGGGCACACTCAAAGTGAGCCCTTGTCTGGGACAGGCAGCAGGCGAAGCTCTGCCAGAGTCCAAAATACACTCGGCAACTTGTTTTGAATTACTTTATGCAGGGCTTTCAAAGATGCTGAAAAATTTCCACCCAAGCTGGCTGTGGAGCAGCGGGAGGACCCTGGGGTTTGTTGCCACGTACAATGATGCTGATCTGAATTTCTTCCCGTGTGGAGTGACAAGAGAGAACTCTCGGGGAAGGCAGTGCTGAGAAGAGCGAGGGAACAGGAGCCACCTGATGAGCTCTGACAGTGATTTTGGGTGCACAGCACCCACACCAGTGACTGTAGGTGGGAGCGATGCTCCCTCCCAGCTTGATCTCTCAGGGCACCCGGACCCCATGGACCCGTGAAACTCAGCTAAACCCACAGACAAGCAGCTCCACAAGCACGGCAGCGCAGCCCCCACTGCCGCTGAAAGCTGCCGCTCGTGGCTCAAATCAACGCGGCTCCATTACAAACAAACCTGTGGGAGGGAGAGGGAATGAAAGAATCCCTCGAGGAATCTGCAAGGCACTAGAGGAGCTAAAAATAAACACCGGCAACAAGTCAATCTAGAAACAGAAAGCTAAAATCCCTAATAATACAGGGTTGCCAGGTGGAGGAGGGAGATGCCCGGCACCCTGTGCCCCAGCTCTGCCAACCGAGGATCCTGTGGAGAGTGGGGGCACAGGAATGTGGGGTTGAGGGGGCATTGCTGCCTCTGACTGCCCCCAACAGAGCCCAACTGTCATTCAGGGAAACTTAGCACTTGCCGTTTCTTATCTCTGTGTTTTCAGATCACATCGAGATGGGCCAGCCGACCCCACAGAACCAAGGTGCTTGCACCAAACTCCCCAATCCCTCCTCCACTCTGTTCCAAGGTACGGAAATGAAGCCAAATCTGGTGTCCTTTCCAGTTCTGGTCACCATCTTTCCCACATCCCTCATATGATATCATTCCAATCTCAGGACTCATCTCTGCAGCTATCAGTGCTCAGCTCTGCTCTCTGCCCCCTCCAAGGACCCTCCAAAGATATGTAGCCCAATCCAGGCTTTCCACCCCCTGAATATGTGCCATTACAGACAGAAACCTCTGAGTGTGGGCCACGATGATCTCATAGCGAGAATGTAAAAGAAACACTCTGAATGGCAATTCAATTACAATGTGAAATTCAATTGTGAACTTTAGAATCTCACAGGACCAGAAGAGTCTGGCTCGGATGCGGTCTGTAGGTGAGAAGGGTGGAAGAGCCCTGGGTTTATCCAGCAGGCACAGAAAAAAAATCCCAACCCTCTGGAAGGTCCCAGCACATGGACAGAGACCTGCTTCTGTCCTCCACATCCCCAGGGCCAGCAGGGAAGAATGCATCCCAAAGGCCATTGCAAGAGTCCCCCCATGCTTGTGCCATCCCAGTGCCACTGTCCATAACAGGGCAACCATGTGCACAGCCAAGCAGAGATGTGCCATGGATGGATGCACCCCTCCATGGTCAGGGACAACACTCTCTGCCCATCTGGCTGCCCTGGCACAGCCAGGGTTCCGAAGGGCAGGGCTGGAGGGTCATGAGGCAAGGACAGGTCCCCCGGGAGCTGGGGGAGGAGGTAATTCGATGACTTGCCCTTGCCTCCCCCAGCCCGGCCTCAGGCTCGGGTGACTAATGCTCCAGGAAGGGGATGCTGCTCTCCTGACACGGTACACGCTGCTAATCCCGAGGGTTTATCTGTCACTTCCTCGCGCTGGCGGCTGCGGGAACCGGCACCAGCTCCGGCGGGAATGGCACGGCCCCCGGCTCCCCCCCGGCCCTGCTCTCCGCCTGCCTCCTGCCGTCCTGGTCGCCCATCCCCACTCCTCGCTCCCTCTTTTGCAACAAAAGGAGGGTGTTTGTTAAATCAAAGGGGCTGGGAATTAGTGGGAGCCTCATCAGGAAACGTTCCCAACTCTTTTGCCAAAAAGGCAATTCCCTGGGCTGAGACGGGAGAATAGGACTAGAGTGGGGACAGGGACCCTGAGATTAGCTCAGCTGGTTAAAACTTGGTGCTAATAACACCATGTCATGGGTTCAATCCCGTGTGGGTCATTCACTTAAGAGTTAGACTCCATGATCCCTTCCAGCCTAGAATATTCTGTGATTCTGACTCACCCCTGGGGTCAATGGCGACACAGGACAGGGAACCATGGAAGCATGGGGGCAAAGTTCCCAGTGACCACCAGCCCCGTGCCCTCCTAAGTGCCTCCCTACCCCACTGCTCACTCCAGGGACTCCCATGGCCCCCAACTCCAGGGACCAGCAGCTTGCCCTGACCTGCCCATTGCTTGCACATCTAGCACATCCTCACCTCTGGCTCTGAAGCAAGAGCCCTGGACATGCCTAGAGGGATCCAGCCAGGGACACAGACCCCAGACCCTGGGTCCCCACGGCACTGCCCACCAGGCCAGTGCCAACTTTTGCCCAGGAGCCCCACGGGCAGATAACCTGCCACCATGCAAGTGCTGGGACATGAGGCTCAGCAATAGCCCAGCTCTCTGGCTCAGGAATGTCCAAATAAATACAGAAATACATAAAAAGGCCATAAATAAGGTTGCCTGAGATGGCTGTTTGTCTCCCGCCTGGCCAGGACCCCCTCTCCCCCGCTGCTGTTTGCCTTGGCAGATGACAGCTGGGTAATTTGTTTCCACTGCAAAGAAGTCCCAATTAACTGGAATAAACTTTTTACACTAAGTGTGTTTGTTTAACAAACTGGCTCTTTCAGAGCCTCACCGAGACCTGATTGATGCATTTGAGGGGAGTGGAAACATGCTGGGTGCTTGGACATTAAGGCTGCAGTGTCTGAGCAGGCCGGGGCTGAAAGGGCTCTCTCTGTGTTTGGGAAATCAAAACTGACACCTCTGATGTCTGGACTGGGACGGGGATTTCAGCATGGCCTTTGTGTACAAATATTGACGGTTTCACACTCGCTGTGGCTGACACCCCCTCCAGTGTCCCTGCTGGCTGGGACATCCCCCAGGACCATGCTCTGCTCTGGTGGGAGGAGGTGGGATCCATCATGCTGGACTCGGCACGTGGTCCCTCCTGGTGACAGCACTGGTGGCTCCAGCAAGCCAACAAAATCCCAAAGCTGGGCCTGACTCCACAGGAGTCAGCGAGGCAGGACTGATGCCTTCAGCAGCAGCCACGCTCCTCCTTCCAGCCTTCAGAGATCAGCTTCATGCTTGTGAAGCCAGTGATTTACAGCAGCAAACCCAAGATGGCTAGAAACCAGCCTGAGATGGCTACAAACTGGTTGGGAGTCTAAGACTGGTTTCCAGTTCACACCAGAGTTTTCAGCAACACTTTCCAGCTTGGGGGGAGGAGGGGGAACACAGAATCTTGACAAAAGCCCAGAAGCAGAGTCCTCCACATTCTCAGAGCCATCCAGCTGGGATGGAAGTGGCAAAGGCAAGTGGACAAATTGCAAAATAGGGTTCTGGCACAACTGGGACCAAACAGAGGTGATCAAGAAGGCAGATGGGCTTCGTGGAAACATCTGGGAACAAGGGAAGCATCTGCAGACAGCAGCTCTAGTGCTGTACCTCTTTCTGGAAGATTGCTGCTGAGAGGACCCTCAGGACAAGCAAAGCTAAGCCCACACATCTGCTGACAGTGGCCTAGGATCCGGGACAAAACCTTGGATCCAAAGAGGGACAAAAGAGGAATGCAGTGGGGGAAAAGATGACCCAACTACCAGCACAAAGGTGGGCACCAAGCACTGCTCTGGTGGCTCCAGTGGGATATGCCAAGAGGAAGGAAAAGCCACAGCACTGCACAGCTACAGGGCAGAGCCCACACCAGGACCAGCCCCTGGCTGGAGCTGTATTCCAGCTGCCTGGTGAGACTTGGTATGAATAATAAGCACTTCTGGAAAACAAAGCACCTCTGACGTCCGAGGGGGGAATGAGTGCAGCTGAGCTTTCTCTCCCTCTATGCTTTTCCCTTCCTACCTCAAACTGCAAACAAAAACCTCCAATGGCCCCTGCTTGAGACCTGTCAGCTCCAAGGTTTTCTTGAAGCATTCATTGGGAAGGCTTTTCCATTTCAAATGTAAAAATGGGAACTTGCAGGTCCTAGGGTTCCTTTCATCTCCTTCTCCAGCCCATTTCCTCAAAGCATTGCACACATTTCCATCTACTGTGGGGCAAGGTGGTGTTTTCCTGGGGCTGTGGGTTGAGCTGATCTCACAAAATCCTCAGTAAAGTGCCCAAAGTCAACCTCCCTGTGCTGTCCACAGCTTGACTCAGTCAAGTCTTTCATTAGGTGTAAAAAGTATTATTCAGTGTTTCAGGCCCTGACACAGGTTACCCAGAGAAATTGTGGATACCCCATTCCTGGAAGTGTTTCAGGTCAGGTTGGATGGGGCTTGGAACAACCTGAAATAGGAAGATGTCCCTGCCCATGGCAGGGATGCAACAGGATGAGCTTTAAGGTCCCTTCCAACCCAGGCCATTCTATGATTCCATGATTCTTAGGTAATTATTATCAGCTCTCCCTGACTTCAGGGTGTGTTGAAGACTGAAAGCAGAGCTCTGTGCTGGCTGCCCAGGCTCCCTGTGCAGTCCATGGGGAGATGAGGCACTTCTGGGTGAGGAATTAATTTCCCCATAAATTAGCAATGCCGGAGATGCTGTCCTTTCACATGGTATCCCAAGCCTGAAAAGACAAGCAAGCATCCTCACCCTCATCCCTTCCCATTGCACATCTCCTGGGAGCCACCACACTCCTCTAAATCCAGTGTCTGTCAATGCCAGGAACCTGTGGGAGAGCTCAAAGACATGGACCACCCCTCTACGCACACCACTTTGTTAGGATGCAGGAAAGACAGAGCATTTTCCTCCTCTTAACACTCTTTGTCACACTTTTCCCCGAGTAAATTAGCACTATCTCCATGTGTCCCCACAGTCCGCCCAGCACAGCCCTATTTCCTCTGATTATCCCTCCCAGAGCAGAGCCAGAGGATAAACCCAAGTGCTGGAGCTCCCAGAGACCTGGCTGGTTGATTGCAGGGCTAATGCTGTTATTTCCACCACCACTGGAAAGCTGGGCTTCTCAGGAGGTCAGGAGCTTGGAGAAGGGCTGCAGAGCCACCACCCACAGCACACAGTGAGTCCAGAGGAGGCCACAGAGATGCTCCAGGGGCTGGAGCCCCTCTGCTCTGGAGCCAGGCTGGGAGAGCTGGGGGGGTTCACCTGGAGAAGAGAAGGATCCAGGGA
>JAWMRA010000009.1:3014222-3024432 GCA_035584735.1 Pseudotriccus pelzelni | reverse complement strand
GCCAGGCTGGGAGAGCTGGGGGGGTTCACCTGGAGAAGAGAAGGATCCAGGGAGACCTGAGAGCCCCTTCCAGGGCCCAAAGGGGCTCCAGGAGAGTTGGAGAGGGACTGGGGACAAGGCATGGAAGGACAGGACACAGGGAATGGCTTCCCAATGCCAGAGAGTTAGATGGGATATTGGGAAGGAATTCCTGACTGTGAGGGTGGGGAGGCCCTGGCACAGGTTGAATCCCAGAGAAGCTGTGGCTGCCCCATCCCTGGAAGTGTCCAAAACCAGATTGGAAGGGGCTGGGAGCAACCTGGGCTAGTGGAAGGTGTCCCTGCCTATTTTGGAATGAGACGAACTTTAAGGTTCCTCCCAACCCAAACCATTCTGTGATTCTAGGTCAGGTCTTTCTGTGTCAGATACAGGTTTTCTTCACTGCTGTAGTTTCCTCGTTTGAATGATCTGCTGGTTCTCCTTAAGAGAATGCTGGGAAGGATTAGATGTCTCTCCCCTCTGAATATGCCCTCATTACTGCAGGGAGCAGTTCTGGTTGCTGGAGTACTTGCAGGTTCAACCCTTTCCTTAGGACATGAGATTTGCTTTTCATCTTGCTTATTCTGAGATAAATTTGGGGGCCAGATGCCTGCACAGCGAAACTCCCAAACCATGGTAGCTGCGCTGGGTTGTTGCTGCCAGGAGTCTGCTCCATGGAGGAGGCTTTGCAGAGTATCTGGATGGTTTGAAAAATGATTTCAAAGACGAAGTCAGTCACTGTCAAGCAGCTGAAAATCAAATGTTGTGCTTGTTTTAGAGCAGGTTTAGCGTTTCAGTTTTCTGAGCAGTGTCTGAGTTCTCCCCATTCTGAAGAAATTTCTTCCATCTCAGCTCCTGCTCCTTTTCTCCCACTTTTCTCCTCTATGAAGTTTTTAATTTGTCGCATAGTTTGATGTTATGGAAATTACTTTAACATCACCTTTTAGTCAGACGTTCCCCGAGGAGCATGACTTGGAATACAATTTAGTCAGAAATGAGTTTATGTCTTTGTAACAAACTGCAAATTACCAAGCTCATGAAACACCACTTCTCATAAATGCCTCTTACAACCTTGCACATTCGAGTCCTCGAGCAACAGTCAGGCTTCAAACCTTCCTTATTTGTCTTTCTGCATGGACTGCAGAGCAAAAATTACAGATGCACTTGGGTTTTAAGTAGGAAAAATACCCTGGGAGTTTCATTTTGATCCTGTCATCCTGTAGAGTAACTGTGTATTTGTGGGAGAATAAGCAGCAGTGTGTTGGTAAACATTAATACCCGTCTTGCTTTGCTGAGTGAAGCGTAACTGGTGCAGCAGCATGGACAAAATCGAGGTAATTTATGAGAAATCCCTTCAGAGCTGTATTCATAATGAAATGGCAGTGGTTTGAAGGAGCAGTTCCCAGACACTCACTCTTTCCCTGTGGATCCCAACTAAAAGGCTGTGTTCTGTGTAGCAGTGTACTGGTTCCCCACTGGTTCCTTTGTAGGCCGTCCTGAAGCAGAGAATCTCCCACAGCTTTGGGTGTTGATGCCACTGGACACGTCCCAGGATTAAATGTACATTACCCAGTGCATTGTCAGGTTCATGTCCTTGCTCTCTTTGGAGCCATCTAAGATATGCAAAACCCTGGCAGGTCTCCAGAAACACTCTTAAGCATGTGAGCAGTCTGGAGTTGAAACACAAGCACTGGGGACCTTGCAGGATCCAACATCTCCGGGACCAATTCCCACTAAATGCAGTTCATCACGGGGACCTTCCTTAATGGGCTTGGTATCAGCCTGCAGATGAATTTTAACATATTTTTAAACCATGTGCCTGGTTCTGTATGGATCAATTTCTGGAATTGCTTTATAGCTGCATATAGCTCTTCCTCAAATGCCTTTATTTCAGGTGCAGCCAGTGTTATTTATAAACTCCTGCTGGTGTGGAGGGAGTCTTATTTACAGCTGTGTGTTCCAGAGTTGCCCAGGGGGTTTCACACAATCACAGACTGGTTTGGGTTGGAAGGGACCTAAAGATCATCTCATTTCACTCCCCTGCCATGGGCAGAGACATCTCCACTAGGCCAGGTTGTTCAGAGCTCCATCCAACCTGGGTCTGAGCTCTTGTTTTCCACTCAAAGCTCATCTTAATTGCTATGCTAAAAGCTTTAAAATGACTTCTCTCTACTAATTTATGATGATTTATTATGATGGCCACTCTTGGGTATTGTGCCAGTATTTTTTTACCTGTATGTGCATCACCCATCAGAGTGAATTATGACATCAGTGGCTGTGATTTCAAAAGATAAATCAGCCTGAAAAAAGAGAAGATGGAGTCTAGAAAATAAGCTTGGTGAAATTACAGGTAATTGAAGGTGGAATTAAAAGAAAAAGCATTATACTTTATTAGCACTATAATAAATGGTTACATTTAGATGATAGATGTCATCCACTCATTTTCTGAGAAATGGGATATTTTATTAGCTAAAATCTCTGCCTCTTCTGGACAGCCCCCTGCAGAGGGTGATCCAGGGAAAGTGCACAGCAAACCCTGTCTGATTTCTTTGATTACAGGTCGATTCCTCGCCTGCATTCAGCTATTGATCCCCGCCAGCTCCGTGTTTCAGGAATGCTGCAGGGAACCAGCCCCAACAGGCCGTTTCCTCTGATCCGTGGCAGTTACTGCGATCAGCTTATTGAAGGCTCTTTGCAACACACCAAGTAAATATTGGCTTAGAAACTGCCTGTTCATTTATGTGCACAACAGACCATGATATTCCCATCTAAGCCTCCTGCCCCAGCCCCTGGACGATTCCACGGGAGACTGTGACCGGATCGCTTCCCAACCGGCCTCACCACGGAGCTCACCTCTGGTACTCCCAGGCCTTTGGAGACCCTTGCAAAACGTAGGTCTGCCAATGCTGATGTTTCGACTTCTCTCTGATAATTCTAACTCCTTTCTGTAATTCTAATTTCTCTCTGTCTACGAGCAAGAGACTCTGGACACAACGGCTTTGCTGCTTCTCCTTCACCTGGTTATAAACCAATCACATTTCAACATTGTGTGAAATGAGAAAGGCACAAACTTGGGGGGGGGAGGAAATGAGTGTGATTGATGAGCTGGGACACACAACCACGTGTACTGCAAGCCACAAACCTCTCTGCAGCTCCCTCCTTCTTTTTTAAAGGAATGTGAAAGCCATGGAATGTAACGTGCAGGAGAAGGAGCAGGATATCACTGGAATAAATGTGTGCTCATGCCATGATTAATAGTACAGCAGGGCTCTGGCTATTGACACAAAACAAATAATAGTGGGAAATGGTGGCTGACAAGTCTTTATAAAGCCAAGTAAAATGTGTCTAGTGGCAACTGAGGAAAATAATAAGCAAGACAGACCTTCTGCAGTGAAAGCTATTTGTTCCTGAATCCCGTTCCGAGGCAAAACCTGGAGATAATTGGTGATTTCTCTATTATGTTCACAGGTGTTGAGGATCAGGGGCATTCAGCATCAGCTGTGCATCCAGAAGATTGTTGGCTCTTTCCCAGAGATCTGAAATTCCATTCTTCTCTTTATCTTAATGAAGCTCAGAGATGCCCCTTTATCTCTTTTAATAATGGACTGATGTTAATGAAAATGGAGCAGGAAACTCGAAGGATTGGAGGCAGCAGGAAAGCTGTGGTTGGATGCTGGGCAATGCAGTCTTGAAGCAGGTAAGGGAAAAAGGCAAACTCACCTTTCTGAATTTCCATGAAAAAAAAGGTTGAAAGTATGTCCCTGGAAGAGATTTTGGAAAGGCCAGAGGGATGAAAAGAAACAAGCCCTTATTTTAATGGGAAATTGTTTCCCATTCATAGAATCACAGGGTGGTTTGGGTTGGAAGGGACCTTAAAAATCATCTTGTTCCACCCCCTGCCATGGTCAGGGACCAGGCATTATCCATTATCCCAGGTTGCTCCAAGCCCTGTCCAACCCGGCCTTGAACACTTCCAGGGATACAGGGGCAGCCACAGCTTCTTTGTAGCCTAAAAGAGATGTTTTGTGACACTCTGCTTCTCCTCGGTTCTGGTGGAATTGGCACACAGCTGGAGTGCTCCAGCCTTTCCCACCTGAAAGGGGTTTAGTTTTGGGAAAGGGTCAGTGTTTCAAAGAGACACAAAATCCTCATGTGTCCTGTGCTTCAGCAGAACAGCCAGAATAGAAATAAAGAAAGAAATGCCCTAATCTGAGATGTTGTAGGGTTATCTCTGAGCAAAGCCGGTGTTTAATGACTGCCAATCACAAAAGTGTTTGGTTATAAAACTCCCCTTTATTGCCACCTTTCCTGTCCCTGAGGATACCCCGGATCCTGCAATATGCATGAGCTGTAATTAGTGCAGATCCCTCTCTGCCAGCACGTTTGCCACGAGTGGCTCGCAGTGGCAGCCCTGGATGTTCTCAGACTGAAGTGACTCAGTTAAATGTGGTCCCACTTGGTATTCAGAGGGAGTGTTGTTTGTCTTCCCAGCGCTGCAACGACGCTGCAGCCTGTGGTCCCACGGCACCCTGTGCATCCCAATGAGGAGCCAGGGCTGCTGCTCAGGGAACGCACTCCTCTGATCACTGCTCAGCCCCAGCACCACCTCTTAGCCACTCCTTGGGATGCAAACCTTGTGTTCTGAGTGGGGGCAGCATGGATTTTTTCGTCCCTTTGGTGCAAGTGAGTGTTTGTAGCACGGCAGCAGTGCCACAGTCTGATTAAAAAGGGGAAAAAAGCAGCAGTCAGTGATGTAGTTTGCTGTCAAAGCATCTGTGCCCACCTGTCTGAGAGCACAATTTGGCATCTGCTCCCTCTGGACAGTGAGTTTTCAGGTTAAAGAAAGAAAAGTTTCTTAAATATGTGCTTGAAGAGAATTTAGGATTACTTTAAGCTCTGTTTATGAGGCGTTACTTTGCTGTTTCATTAATGGGGTCACAGGGCTGCTGCCCCTCTGCTCTGGAGCCAGTCTGGGAGGGCTGGGGGTGTTCACCTGGAAAAGAGAAGGCTCCAGGGAGAACTTAGAGCCCCTTCCAGTGCCTAAAGGGGCTTCAGAAGAGTTGGAGAAGGACCTTTTATCAGGGAACAGGACAAGGGGGGAATGGCTTCAACCTGCCAGAGGGCAGATGGGATACCGGGAAGAGATTCCTCCCTGTGAGGGTGGTGAAGCCTGGCACAGGTTGGCCAGAAAAGCTGTGGCTGCCCCATCCCTGGAAATGTCCAAGGCCAGGTTGGATGGGGCTTGGAGCAACCTGGGCTAGTGGAAGGTGTCCCTGCCCATGGCAGGGGGTGCAATGAGACGAGCTTTAAGATCCCTTTCAACCAAAACCATCCTATGCTTGTATAATACAGTCTCCTCCCAGGAGCCTCTATGGTTACCAATTATTCCTTTAATCAGCCATCACTGAATGCTAAAACAGCTTTTAGAATCATTGGAGCTTGTGCTGGTACATTATAGGCTGAACTGTCTTTCCCAAATAGCTTTTGGTGCACTTGAAATCTCTCATGTTCAAGTGCAGCTTCTATTTGGATCAGGCTCTGAAGGCAAGATCAGTGTTCAAGAGCTTTTTCCTGGCTCAGGAAAGTGAATGGAAATGTCTCCTGCCAGCACGGAAGCAGAAAATTGTCTCCAGCTCAGATCCATCTCAGCTGGTGCAGGCTGAGACCGGGAGAGGTGACAGCAACTTCGTGTGGGACCTTACGGGAACACATCAGTGTTTGAGCAGAGGAGGAGGAGATACAGGAACTGGGCTTGGTGTTGGGATACAGGGATTACTGAAGGGAATGACTGGGTTGGAGCTAGGTAATCTTTAGGGTCCCTTTCAACCCAGCTATTCCATGATTTTTCAGCTCTGGTGGGTAATCCCAACTTCACGCAATGGCTGAAGAAGTTACTGGGAAGGCCGAGTCTTTAGCACTGCTCTCCCCCCTGCTGTGAACTGTGACTGATGTATTTTGCCAATGCAAGTCCTTCTGTATTCATAATTGTCTAAGAGTTCTTCCTTTACTACCCCAGTGCTATAAAATGTACATATGAATTTACTGTGGCAGCAGCAGAAGTTCCCTGGACAATGTTCCAATTCCTGTATGTTTTCCATGTAAGGCTTCAAAGGGATTTGCAATATTAAGTACCACATTAATTTTCTTATTAATAACGTGTTACTCAGCAAGAGGAACACTATTTTCAGTGTATATCTGTTTTCAGTTTAGCTGGTGAAACTGAATCTCTGTGAGCCACAAAATCAGAATCAAAAGGAAAGGGTGACTGATTCCCTTCAGACAGCAGCATCTTTCATTTTGGGTAGAAAAACCTCTGTAAGGATTTTTTGGTAGCGATATTCCAAAGTTAAACATATGCCTGAACTTGGATATCAATTTGTTCTGATGTAACACTGAAAAATTAAATACCCAGAGAAGAATTGCCCAGCGAAGCTGTGGCTGCCCCAGCCCTGGAAGTGTCCAAGGCCAGGCTGGATGGGGTTTGGAGCAGCCTGGGATAGTGGAAGGTGTCCCTGCCCATGGCAGGGGTGGGACTGGATGAGCTTTAAGGTCCCTTCCAACCCAAACCATTCCATGGTTCCTAGATAGTAACCACTGGAGAGGCTCAGAGGGACAAGGTAAGAAGTTGCCACTTGGTGATTTGGGAATAGATCCTAAATAACCAGAGCTAATCCTGCCTCCAATGAACATCACGGGTTTGACATGAAATGTTGTGCTTTGGCTTCATTTTTCTGAAACATTGCTTCAGTAAAGCTTGGAATAAAATAATACCCCTGTGAAGGAGAACAGAATCATCTCAGAAGAGCTGAAAATACAAGTCTGGTAGTTTATTTAGATGAATCAGCTTTTTCCATAGAGCAAGTCTGTCTCACATCTATAAATGGATGTGATCTAGATTACAGTTTTATTTCCCTCAGATATTTAGAGCTCTCAGTGTCTAGATTTAAATATATTTTCTTGCCCTGTGGCCCGTGTTTTTTACTGCTAAAGCTATTTCTGCTTTTTAGTATCTGGAACCATGGCTGTGAAGATGATAAATACATCTAGGGCAGGTACCTGTGAAACTTGTGTTTCCTGAGCTGTAAACGTACGTTTTCACTTCCAGTAGTGTGTAAGCCTGTGATATCCCCTGCCCTGTGTTTTATTTTCTCCTCTCCCATTCATTCAATTTTAGGTGCTGATTTTCTTGAACTGAGCAGTGTCTGTCTTCCAGCACATCCATCTATTGAGTTTGGAATGTTCGATACCCCCCATGGACAGAAACAGAATTATATCATACAATAATATATAGATTGCATATCATTTATAACATAAATTATATTTATTAAAAATAAAACCAATTACCTTGTAATTATATATTTATATTCTTAATAATGTAATTCTAATATTTATTATTATATTATATATGATTTATAGCATAATTAATTTCTGCTCACGCTGGAGCAGTGCCAGCACGTGCAGAGGGTCAGCCAAAGCTGGGTGATGTGCTCTGTTTCCATAGGCAGGTCCTGCAGAATCTGAGCTATTGGTTCAGTTGAGATGTTCCCTGCCTGGTTTAAAAGGCAAAATTTGACTGCAGCTGTACACTGAAAATTGGTTGCAATTACCAGTGAATATATTAATAAAAACACCTATTTAAATTGCTTAAAAGGGAGGGAAAAACCCTCTTATAACCTTCCATCCAGAAAAACTGATGTTTGCACAAGCTGGGAAGCAAGGCATGGAGTTTAGTGCTGAATTCAGTGCCGCCTTCACCATCCTGAGTGATCAGACCCTGAACTACTCCCACACTGGCCATGGATGGGCTTGGACAACAAAGCCTTCACAGAAGCAACCACCTTGTCAACTTTGTTATGAAATGCTTGTTAGGGCAAGTAAATCTTGAATGTTACTGCTTTGCTAATCAGATTTTGCAAGAGCAATAATGAAAACTCATTTTCTAGAAGTCCTCTGGAGCTGTAACCATGACTATCCAGTCCTAAATAATTTTCCTCACTTTCCTCACTTTTATATGGGGGTAAACCCACATTTGTCTGGCTCTGTTGTGCATTTACCTGACCATCATTGCAGAATCAGCAACAGACCTTCCACTTCTCAATGTCAGTTCTTATCATTTATCTCATTTTTAAATTCTTTTTCTCCATTCCTTTATTGCTAGCTATTAACTTCCCCCTCACAGTCCTTGTTTAAATTACCTTGGACGAGTTGATCATAAGCCTCATCCTGCTGGTTGCTGGCCACAAAGGAGAAGGGGGCTCTCAGGAGGTAGCCCTGGGCCGTTAAAACTTGTTCTAACATATTAAAAACTTCTGGTAATGGAGTCTTCATTAATTCCTCAAATAATTTCTTCCAGCCTTATGTTCTGAAAAAGAGAGACAAAAAAAAAAAAAAAAAGGCTTTGAAATAGCTTTTTCTTGTGCCTAATTAGATTTTCCTTCCTGCAGTTTGAGGTCCCCAAAGCTTCCCTGTCGTTCTGTGGTGATGGACAATGAGAGATTCCCTTCTGGCAGTGCAACAGCCTTCAGAGAATTGGGGGTTGTTGTCACATGCTAAAATAACCACATACCTATGCCTTGCTGTCTCCTTGGTCCATAGATTTCCTGGACCTCTCTCCAGCACTGCAAATATACATATATATGTGTGTGTATGTATTTATATATACTTATATATGGAAATATATCCTTAACTTCTGGGTCTTTCTGAAAGCATAGCATCTAAACTCATCCCAGTTTCTAGTTTTACCTCCACTGGCAGGTAAATGCCTCCAAAATCCACATCACCAGGTTCTTTTTCATCCTCCAGGTGGTACCTGAGGCCACAGAGGGACCGTGCCTACCCACCCGGGCAGGAGATCACAACTCTCCACCTGCTCTGCTCCCCTCCTGACAGACTTTAATCTTGACAACTAATTAGGAGAATGTTTGTCTACACCCCAGATGTATTCAATCACCTGCATCTTTCTGTGTGAGAGGAGCTGGGATGTGCTTTTGTTCTTGGTGAGGGTGTTGTGGCCACTGCTCACCTCTTGTCCCCCTTTGCTGGCAGACCAGAAATATCATTTTATTATTCCTGATTAAATTTTTTTTCTCTGGATAGAAACAATCCTGTTTTTCTGGCCCCTCTTTGCTGGCAGCCAGGGAGAACAATTGCCTTTTTCAATTTCCTGCTGCTGTGCTGGCTTCCAGGATTCCTCAGTGCTCAGAGTTTGGGGTTCGCTGCCCAGGCTTTGAAAATATCCCTCTCCTCCTGTTATGATCCAACCCATTTCAGGGACAGCTCTTACCCTTCTGTCCTTGCTGTTAACTACCTGCTTGACATCTTTAATAAGACTAATTAAATAATGTATTGGACATTCTGGCCTTCTTGGCATTGCTGAAATCCTTCTCTAAAGAACCAATATTTCCCCCTCATTTTCCTACAAAACCTTCCAAAATTAGTGATATATCATGGTAGCTCTCATAATCTGTTTTTCCCTGTAACTTTTCCAGCCTATTTTTGAGAAAGTGTATGATTTCTTAATGTATCAAATAATAGCTTTCCTTTTTTCCTCTTCCTTTCCTATCTGAGCACCCTGCACCCTCCCAGTATCCCTCAATAATTAGCAGAGATCTTAAAATGCAGAAGAAAATACCAACATTCATGTAAAAGGGAAATTTAATTCTAATCAGATCTTAGTTTTTTGCTCTGCTTGAGATTGTTTTTAAGGGCAGAGCAGTCTTTGTAATTGGGTAAGTATGAAGCGTGTTGCTTCTCAAATGAGTTTCAGTAATTAAATAAGAATTTCTAAAGGGCAGCTTCATGCTGCCTCACTGCAAGGAATTTTTTTTACGAAGTATACAAGAAAATAGATCTGATAGTTTTGACCAGTTATTGCTTGAATGGACCAGTACTGTGTTTACGGCTTTAAATGATAAGGGCAAATGTTAGTTTGTGCTATAAGGTTTCTGCAGTTTCTGCTGTATAAATTTCATAGATTTGACTTGCACTATGAAGAAATACATCTTTTAAAGTTGTCTTTCAAAGTTCAAGGAAATAGGGACAAACTTCATTGACAGGAATTTGGAAGGTAATCGTGGAATCACAGAATGGTTTGGGTTGGAAAGGATCTTAAAGCCCATCCAGTTCCACCCCCTGCCATGGGCAGGGACACCTTCCACTATCCCAGGTTGCTCCAAGCCCCGTCCAACCTGGC
>JAWMRA010000009.1:2990988-3008533 GCA_035584735.1 Pseudotriccus pelzelni | reverse complement strand
AGGGACACCTTCCACCAGCCCAGGTTGCTCCAAGCCCCGTCCAACCTGGCCTTGGACATTTCCAGGGATGGGGCAGCCACAGCTTCTCTGGGATTCAACCTGTGCCAGGGCCTCCCCACCCTCACAGGGGAGAGTTACTTTGTTATATTTCATCTGAATCTATCCTTCTTTAGCTTAAAACCATTCCCCCCTTGTCCTGTTGCCACAAACCCTGACAAAAAGTCCCTCTCCAGCTCTCCTGGAGCCCCTTTAGGCCCTGGAAAGAGCTCTCAGGTCTCCCTGGAGCCTCCTCTTCTCCAGTGAACCCCCCCAGCTCTCCCAGCCTGGCTCCAGAGCAGAGGGGCTCCAGCCCTTGGAACATCTCCGTGGCCTCCTCTGGACTCGCTCCAGCAGCTCCACGTCCTTCCTTTGCTGGGACCTCAGGGCTGGAGGCAGCGCTGCAGGGGGGTCTCAGCTGAGCAGAGCAGAGGGGCAGGACCCCCCTCCCCTGCTGCCAGCACCGCCGGGGTGAGCCCAGCACACACGGGATGTCTGGGCACGTCCAGGTTTTCATCCACCCTCAACTCCTCCTTAGGGCTGCCTCCAATCCCTCCACCCCCCAGCCTGCACTGGCACTGGATCATTTCGGGAATCAAGGACAAATGAATGTTTCTATTGAATCTGTGCACTGTGAGCAAGCTTTTTTTTCCCCAGAGGTGTGTGGGATGTGTGTGATTTACAGTGGGGGGTCTGAAAAGGGGAGTTGGTGCATATCATTGTACAGGCATCAGGGTAACATTTTCTGCGTAGCCCATTAGGCATGAAAGTACAACGTACACACACACAAATTAAATATATTTCAAATGTAATGCTACACATAATCTCTACTCCTCATTGGTTTCCCTTTGCATGGGTGTGTTTTAGCTATTTAAGTAACCTGCTGCCTCAGCTGGCACATTTTTGTGCTCCTTAGCAGCTCTTTGTATCAGAGGCAGCAGGTACAGCATTTCAGCCTCTTATTTGGATGCTTTTTGATACTGAAGATTGCAAGTTCAGATTTTGCTAATCGAGTTGGCAATTACACAGGCACTGAAGGGAGACACAAGCCAAAGCTCCTGGCCGGGCTTTGAGGAGGCAGGACTGAAGCTCTTGAGAGTGTCCCTTATTTCTGGCCTAACAGGGCAGTGGGAAATGACCCACACTGGGCTGGTCTGAGATAAGAACCTGAAATGAAACCCCCTCCCTTCCAAGGACAGGTGGGGATTGGGAGTTGCTGATGATAAACAGAATAGCAAAATCCCTAAGACCCATTTCTCACATCCTTAGAAAACTTCTACCAATATTTTAATAGTCTGATCTTCATAAAAAAATATCTTTTTTCCCTTTTTTTTTTTTTTTCCAGTGACCAGCATTAGACCCACGCAGGACTGTGAGTTCTCTTTGCCTTACAAAGGTGAGCTTTCATAGAACACACGTATATATTAGGTTTGGTAAGAATTTATTTATTTATTTTCTGTAGCTTTGGCTCAAGATTGGCTGATTCATTTAAACTCAGTGTGGTTTAGTCCTTGGGGCCATGGTGGAAGAGCTGTTTGGAATAGCAGTCTAGAAAATGCCAACCTTAAGCTGTGCTTCGATCCTCCAAAGCCTCTGCAATCCAAACCAGGGGAGAAAGCAACTTATCCAAGAGACTTTGTTGAGAACTGGAGGTGACATGCTGTATTTCCATGTGCATATAATAACCTGGGTGCCACTACATTACTGATAATTGAGTGCAGAGTTGGGGGGATTATTTACGACTCAGTCCTGTCAGAGTGACAAAAAGCAGCCTTGAGGTGCTGCTGGCTCTGCTCACCTCCACACTTCCAATATATCCTCAAGGCTATTGCTCCTGTCTGCTGTCACAGACCTACCTCAGCATTTCCATCCCATTACCTTCAGCCAGGAACATTCCCTTAATTCCTGCCTTGTTTAGTTCTAGACTATAAATAACACCAACGGCTCCGAAAACTGAGCCTTGCCCTGGAGGCTTCTCCAAACCTGCAAATTTCACTGGTTTGACAATCTTTACAGACTAACATCTCATATATAATAATCATAACGCTGGTTGGAAGTCTGTAATTATGGCCCACTCTGAGCTGGGGCACAGCAGATGAGGAATAATGTCGAGCACTTCACTGGAGGAAGTGCGCTGAGAGTGTTTGTCAGGCCATTTTCTCTGTATGATTCTTATTCTGGCTTCCTCTCCCCAATTCCCCAGCCAGTATGATGGGAAAATAAATACAGATATTTATGCCCATTTCTGGGAATGCAGTTCTCAGCACATACAGCACCCAGGAGGGCTGTAAGGAATAAATGAGTGATCTATGGTGGGGATGTGCCAGCCAGGATGCATGTCTGTTTGACTGCTCCTAAGGAGCTAAATATTTCAGATGAGGAGGGTTTATGATGCTGTGAATGTCACTGGTATGTCAAAGGAACAATAAGCTTCCTGAGCTTTCAGGGGTTTATTCTTCAGCCTGCTGCTGGGGGGATGTGTGGAGGGACTGCCCGTGCTGTGGGTCCTGCAGTCCCACAGACCCTCCCCACAAGTCATGAACCCAGCGTTTAGGTGATTTAAACTCATGGAGTCATGGAATAGCAAAATCAAAAGCAGGGTGGGCAGCAGGGAAGGGGCGGATTCTGCCCCCTCAGGTGAGACCCCCCCTTGCAGAGCTGCCTCCAGCCCTGGGGTGCACCATGGGAAGGACGTGGAGCTGCTGGAGAGACCAGAGGAGGCAGCAAGGTGATCAGAGGGATGGAGCAGCTCTGCTGGGAGGAAAGGCTGGAGAGTTGGGATTGTTCAGCCTGGAGAAGAGAAGCTTTGGGGTGACCTAATTGTGGCCTCCTGAAGAAGCTGACAAGGAAGATGGAGAAAGACTATTTCCGAGGGTCTGGAGTGGCGGGACAAGGGGGAATGGCTTTACACTGAAAGAAAGGAGGGTTAAATGGGATGTTAGCTGAAAATCCTTCCCTGTGAGGGTGGGGAGGCCCTGGCACAGGTTGAATCCCAGAGAAGCTGTGGCTGCCCCAGCCCTGGAAGTGTCCAAGGCCAGGTTGGACGAAGCTTGGAGCAACCTGGGCTAGTGGAAGGTGTCCTTGCCCATGACAGAGGTTTGGAACAAGATGATTTTTAAGGTCCCTTCCAACCCAAGCCATTCCATGGCTGTATGAATATCCTGAGCTCGAAGGGAACCACAAGGATCAATTCCTGGCCCTGCACAGGCCAACCCCAATGATCCCACCATGCACCCGAGAGCGTTGTCCAAACACTCCTTGAATTCTTCCTCTCTGCTGATATAAAAGGAGCAAGGCCAGTTCCCAGGAGCTGAGGATCTGATCCTGTAATTAGGCAACACTTCCCTGCTCAGCTGCTGGTGTGGAGACAACTCCTTGATGTCGTGGCTGGGATGTGCAAATGAGGAAGAGCCTGTGTGTTGTGCTCATTAAAGGAGGCACTAGAACTCTCATGTGGCCACCATCTGCCACCTTGTTTGGTGGGTTTGATCGTGACTCAGTGAATGGTTCCACTGAAAGTCCGTGATTAATCTCCGGGATCCGATTCTCTTCACGGGGATGAAGGGTGGCAGAATTTAGCTCGTTATAATAAAACTGCGTGAATGTGCAAATTCTCCTCAAAAGGCATCGGGATTCAGAAGAGCAGCTCAGTACAAAAATGGGGAAATGAGCTGGGGCTCTTTGTGCTGCCTATTTACAAACACAAGCTCCTTGCTAAAAGCTGGGAGTATCTCGTGTAGATAAGCGGTGACTAAAACAGCCCCCTGGTTGTGCTTAAAGGGCTGGTGGAAGGCACACAAAGTCAGAATGCAGTTTTAATGTGTGGCATCGGTTTCACGAGCCGTTAGGAGGCTTTTCTTTCTAGATGGTAGAAGGAATATTTCACTGACAGGTGTTTTGAAGTATTTCCTGTGCACTGACTCGGCTCAATTTGTCTATAATGAGTAAAATAAAATTTAGGGATCATTTAAGGGTTATTAATGGCCCTGATTTATTAATTATGCAGCAGACTTTAATTTTCTCTTCCTAAAAAAGCCAGTTCAATTAGAGACCTTGGAGTTTTTAATTGTGTGTTGGAATAGTTTTTCAAATAACAAAGCATTAAGTCTCGTTACGGGTCCATTTCACTTTTTATGGAGATAATTTGACCATAACTGGTACTGACAGGGAATTTAAATAGTCTAAAGCCAGCCTGGCAACAAACATAGAATCACAATGTGTGCAGCCTACAGCCCATGAAATTGTCCTCAAGTCAGGGAGGCTGCACAGGATACATGTCACAGAGAATGGGAAATATGTTCCTGGTTGCTTTTCCTGGCCATTCTTCAAATCTGCATCATAGGTCTATAAAGAAATTTGAAAATATGCAGATTTATTTACTATATTCAAAGAAATCTGTCCACAGGCCTACTGATTTATATATTTCCTCCCTCCCCGCCCCCCATCTCTATTCACTTTCACCGGTGACTTTCAAAACTGTTTACACAGAGATTTACTTCGGAGCACCGTATTCATGAATAGAAAATAAAGTTCTGGAACAAGACTTTTAGTGCTGCAACTCTTGCATTTCGCACTGCACAAGGAAATGAATCCACCTAGCACTTGTAATATGTATTTCCTCTGGATGGAATTTATTTGCAGGGCTGTGCCACTCAATATTTGAGAAGTGACTGGAACGATGAGGTCGTGCACAACAGAGGCAGCTTCAGTGTCGAATTTTTCAGCCCATTTTGTGTTTTAGGAAGAACTTGGAGTAAACTGTGCTCCCCATGGAAGCTTTGCAATCCCTGGGAAGTGGCTGATGGCAGGGTGGGATGCTCAGGCTGGAGCTGGATCCCCATGATCAGGGGAGTCAGGATCTCCCAATAAGTGGGGCAAGTGAAAGTATGGAAAATACAGGCGGAGTGCAAGGAAATCAGCCCACTTTACTTCCTGTTCCCTGATAGGACAAACGCAAAGGAAGCAGGTTTGTGGCTTTAATTTTTGTCGTGGTTTGGTTTTAGCAAAGGGAAAAGTGGAGCAAAGCTTCAAACTCCAGGTCTGAGCTATGGAGGGAAGCCCACGGGGCCCTTTGGGTGTCCAGCCAGGCGGTTCAAGGAAAATTATTTCCCACTCCCATCCTCATAAGGAGGAGGAGGAGATCAGTCCTCCAGTTCCAGAATTACAAGTCATGATCCCAGGGAAGCTTCCAGACTTCTGTCTGTGTCCAGACACCTGAAGTTATTTTCCCGAGAATATTCCTTTTGGAGTGCTGGCTCCCAGCCCCCTCTCCCTGCAGCTGTACCAGTCTTTCTGTGGGATATCTTAGGAACAACTTTTCCCTCTTTTAGCCAGCACTTGGGTGGAAATATGAAATATAAATAAAAAGCAGCTGTGGCATGGGAGTTATTCTGACTTCTAAAAACAACACTTTTAAGAAGTGCTCTGGTAGAAATAAATACTATCGCTCTACAGATGTCTCAGGGGGAAGATGTGCTTTCTTCCTCCCTTTTTTCTTCCAGGAAAAGGATGACAACTGATATATTTATATATAGGAGAGTCTGCCCCTTTTATTTGAAGACTGCAAGAAATTATTCAAGCTTCAAGCAACCCTTTGCTTTGTATTTTTAGGAAGAAAATCAGCAAATTGAAAATCTTCTTGCCTTTCACAGGCAGGATGTTGCAAAGAAAAAGAAGAAAAAAGGCTCATGAGGATGAAGACATGAAGAAAAGAAACTTGTTTTCTTGAGGAAGAATCTCCTAATTTTGGAGATAAACAGTTATTTTACTTGTAAGTAACTTATACAAGGTGGGTTTATTCAGAGTTATACTTTTACCTATGTCAAAATTGGATAAAAAGCCAAGAAAAGAGAGTATTTCAGACCAAATTTTTTTGGAGGATGGTGGAAGACAAGCTGTTGTGTTTTATTTTAACCTTGAAATTGCCTCCAGTTTGAACTATTTGATTTTTAAACTAACAGAAAATGTATTGTAAGTAAATTCATGGGCTTTCTCAAGCTTGCTCTCTTCATCCTTCAGTTAGGAACTGAACCATCATGAGATGGGCAAAAAAGAAATGGAATTTCCCAGCAATATCATCTGCATCATAAAAATGAGTTAAGATTGAATTCTGTGACATGTGGGGTTAATTCTGGGTGGGATAAAGTATTTGTTAGAGACTGAGCAGCAGATAAAAAGAACACAGTGAAAACCATTTTTAATATACTTTAAACCCAGAATCCAATTTCAGAGAATTTCCCCCCAGATTTCACGCTGTAAAGGTTAGAAATCACATCTGCGTCGGGCCCACATTTTATTATTCTGATTGGAAAAGAGAAAATGGCTAAATAGGTGCATTTTTCCAGGGAATTGCCATTTTTTCCCCTCTTCCCAACCATAGCAGGCAGCACGGAGAGGTGTGAGCCCTTTCTCCCACGTCCCAGCCCAAGGGGTGCCTTGGCAGAGAGTCCCTTCTCTGAGTTTTAGAAGGAAATTTTTAAAAAGAGAAACAGAGGAAGTTGTTCCCCTTCTGGTAAATTTTTTACAAGCACGTGAAAAGGAATCTGCCTTTTGGGTGTTCTTGTAAATATTTTACCAGAAGGCGGCCTGATGAGGGATTCTCTCCTTTGTTAGAGCCAGGTTGCTCAGAATCAGGGCTTTTAGCGAAAATTGTTTTGGGGTCACATCAGCATGTCCCAGTTTCCAGTTCTGCAGCGATGGGGAGGCATTTCTTGGAGTGCGTTCTTTTTTGGAGGCATTTATGGTAATGCAGAAACCTCTCCACCAGTTACTAATTTTTACATAATTAAAATTTCATTAAAAAAAAAGATGATTGGAAGCCTTGTTATGTAAGTTGAATTTCTGGCTCGCTTGTTAAACATCTTGTATTTGTATGATTAGGTCGTGTCACATATGATTTCTAAATGGCGTTTACCTGATCTGAGGCCCTCCAAAATCATGAAGAAATGGGGTTGGAGCAACCTGGTCTAGTGGAAGGTGTCCCTGCCCATGGCAGGGGTAGAACTGGGTGAGCTTTAAGATCCTTTTCCATCCAAACCAGTCTGTGATTCCATGTCTCAGGACAGGGATGCAGTACATGCCACCCTTTGGTTTTTCAGTTTATACCCAAAGGGGGTTTCATTTTTCTTGGAAGAATTCAGAGAGGAAAGAAACTGTCAAATGCCAAACCAACAAGTTTACCATGTGGAATGTTAAACAGCTATTTTAGTTACGTGTATATCGATGAATGGAATATTCTGGGATTGAAGGAATGCAGGTTTAGATTGAAAATTAAGAAGAAATTTTTCCCTGGGAGGGTGGGCAGGCCCTGGCACAGGTCGCCCAAAGAAGCTGTGGCTGCCCCAGCCCTGGAAGTGTCCAAGGCCAGGTTGGATGGGGCTTGGAGCAATCCGGGCTAGTGGAAGGCAATATTTAAGGTCCTTTAGAGCCCAAACCATTCTATGACTCTACTCCTCAGCTGGCAGCAATAAAACCTTTATTCTTCATTCTTCTCTCAAGGTCAGCTCCAGATTTACACACATACAAAACTACATCAATATTTCTAAATAAATATAGAAACTGTGTGTGCATGAAAAATATACCTCCCCAAATGCTTTCCAAATCTCCCAGTTCTACAGCTCAGAGTGGGAACTGCTGCAGATTAACACTCCTGTGAGCCCGACCTTGAGGGAGACACTCGAATGCAGTTTGTTCCATTCAGGGAGGCCGTGAGGGACGTGGCTTCTGGGCAGGCACAGATTTATTTCAGCTGACAGTTTTACATATGATTTTCCAGGCATTTTTCCTCCTGGTAGGGGCCCAGACTGACTCCCAGCTGACTTGGTGGTCTCATCGTTTCAAATGACGTCTAAATATTTCAGCCACAAATGATTCGTAGCACTTGAATTTTTCTCGGTACAGATTGTTTTCACAAAACCAAGTTAGTAATTAACACTATTAATTATCTTCAAGAGGCTGGCCCAGTTTCCCAGCACTTACTGTACTACCTGTGTTCATCTCATTTGGGAAGAATCCCACCACAGCAGGCAGGTTTGGTTTTTTTAACTGAAATGGAACTGGGTTTAGGAAAGAAAGGGAACTATTTATTTCCCCCGAAAGATAGTAAGGAGAAAAAAACCCCAACCAATCAAACATGTTTTTACCCTGCACATCTGTTCAGAGTTTCTGAATACTTTTTGCCTGTAACTGTATTATCTGCCTGGTAGAGCAATATTATAAAGATTGGATGAGAAAAGATAACTCACAGAAGCACAGTCCCATTTGGTTTCTCAGTACACCTGGGTTTGTGAGGTGTGTTTAGGTCACTGAATATTGGAGCCCTGGGGGTGACCGATGGCCTGAGTGAGTTTGACTTTTTGCTTCTCCCTGAGAAATACTTTTGGGAAAGGACAGTGGAGTGGTGTTCGGAAAATCTGTGCCCTCCTGGGCTGCTGGAAGATAAGGAGCCCTTCATTATATTCTCATTACTCCACCTCTCAGCACAGAAAGGCAAAAAAAAAAAATAAAGGTCACCAGCTTTTACCATCTGTGCTAAAATGAGTCGAAGGTAATAGAGAACTCCAAGATTTATTGCTTAGCCGCTGATTTGAGGCTTCATGGAAGTGGTAAGACTTTTCATCCGACCTCAACAACTCCTTACTTTGTAAAGGCGTGTTCCAGATCCCCCTGAATTTGATGGAAACATCAGAGTTACTTTCATCAGCCACTGGATCAGGCTTTATAGGCTAACTGAAAAAAAATGAGTCTGGAATACTGACTTCTGGATGTGTTTGACCAAGGAAAAATGGTTTTGATTTCTGAAATTCAGCCAAGAGCATGAGAGGAAAACAACATTTGGATATTGTGGCAAGTGATTTCTGCCCAAGTGTGGTGTTTAATAAGACGAGAGACTTCCCTCAGCCCATTTGGAAAACAAAAGCTTCGTTCCGCTGTCAACTAACTGAAGATGGGAGAGGGAAAGCTGGGCAAAAGGCTGCCCAGGTAACTGGAAGAATCCTTTTCTCCTCAGTGGCATTCCAGTCAAACCCCAGCAGCAACAGAAGCTCCTCCTTTCCCTGTCCAACACTGAGTGTGCAAGTGTCTGGTGCTTAATTGCTCATTAAATAGAAATTTTTGCTGAAACAGAAAAAAAAAGTTGGGAATGTTTTTCAAGAAAACACGGTGCTAATCAGGGGGCTGGAAGAATGCAATGACTTCTGTAGCCTGTCTGTACCAAGCACAGCATTCTGCTTTCTCTGTTCCTACTGAACAAGCAAAGTCCCAAGAATTTATCAGCAGTATCAGTCTCATTAAAACAGGTATTTGTTATCTGGGTGTTATCTTTGTTCAGAGACACCTCTTCACCGTTTAAGTCAAGCTGGCACTTGGCAAGGTCTGTCCAGCTGCTTAATCTGATTCATTAAAGCAGCTGACTCGTGCATTCATTAGTGTCTTTGCATCCTGATGAGGCTTTCTGATGGCTTTGCAATTTGCTTTGCGGCTCCTGTCCCTTAGAAATCCTCCTCTCAGAACCTGGCAGTAACACCCTGAGGACGGAGAGAAGGACGTGTGGCATGTACAACCAGGCATGTGGAGCGTTCAGGTGGGTTATAGGTAATTATAGGCACCACCATTGGCTCTTTGGAGGTCAGAATTTGGAGCTTTGCTGTAAGACACGTTCACTTTGGGGGAGACGGATCTCAAAGGGCAAGAGCTCAGCTCCCGGGAAGAAATGAGGTGAAAGAACCTGATTGTGTTGGACACTGCAGCTGACTCAGCAAGGCCAAATGTGCAATCTTTAAATTAAATGCTTTGGAGCTGATTTAATCATCATATGAGCTTTCAACTTTTTAAGCGGGTGCCCGTTTTCGTCTGACCAAGGGATGTTATTGCTCAGGAAGGGTTTAATCAGCAGCATTTCTCTCTTTCCACGTCTCTCCCCACCTCTCTCTGCTTTTCTGTGGGAGGCCAGGTAGAAATGTTGTGGGATTTTAATACACACAATTCCAGCATTTCAGAACTTCCCCACTATTTTAGCTCTAACTCTCAAAAACTCAGCCTCATCAAGCAAAATAAAAATAAGTCTTGCCCTTCCACGTTACCCTGAATCGCTCAAAATGAGATGAATGAGGGATAAAGCCATTAAAACCATGTGGACCGTGCAATTTGAAAAGCCAAACTTGCATGAAGGGTGAAGATGTGTGAATATCCCCATCACCAAACTAAATAAGCACAATGTTTCAGTTCTAAAGGGACCTGAGCTCTCAGTGACCACTATATGAGGAGGAAAGAGCTGGATTGTTCATGCAAATAAATCCCTGTCATGTCAGTCCAGGTTTTATTTAATGTATTGTGGCCACAGTCCTGCCCCCAGCCCGCTGATTACTGAGGTTTTTCCTGCACTGGCTGTGCCACAGACATGGGCACTGTGGGCTGATTTGCTGTCTGAGGCTTTGAACCATCACTCATTAAAGCCACTCTGCTGCCTCTTGGAGCAGGGTAGCAGTAAAACTGTATCATGTCCTTTTTTGCTCCTAAATTTAACAATTCCCAGTCAAAACTTCGCTTATTTAAGTGTGTGTTTAAATTTCTTTCTTGTACCCAAAATTAAGTATTAAGCCCTGGTACCATATTAATTATTATTTTTTTTAATGTACCTTTTAATTAACTGAAGCCAGAAAGTCATTTTACGTCTTGAAAATTCTAATCCTTTAAATCACTGCGTCACCTTAAACTCACAGAAATCAGCAGATAAATCCTGTGGCTTTCCCAAGAGCTACGTGCCTGCAGTTATAGCTACAAGGTGAGATCCCAGAGCTGGGACAAAAAGTTATTTTGAGTTTTTTTGCTGGTTGCTTTCTCCCCTCTGCACCCAGGGCACCGTTCCTGCCTGGGCAGCGATGAGCTCTGTGAGTGTTGCGTGGCTTTGATTTGATTTTATTGTTCTCTGCAGCGATAACAATCACTTGGGGATCAAATCAAATGCAGTGTTTGCCTGCTGGATTCATTGTTAAATGCACTTTCTGCTTAAATGGTTGTAGCAATTTTGATCTGTGCACCTCAGTCCCGAGGAGTGAATGCTCATCGCCTTGTGAAAACATCCCAGTGTACGGAATTCCGAGGGAGTTTATTCCTCAGGTCTCTTTCCCAAAGAAAAGAGTGCAGCCTTCCTGCCCAGAGAGATACTATCAGGTGTCATAGTAACAGCTCAGTGAATATCAATTAATTCTTCTTCATGAACTAGTCTGACTTCAGCGGGAGGGATCTGTGCACGTGAGAAGAAAGAATCTTGCCCTCCCCTTCTTGGAGGAATCCCTGAAGATCAGCTGTATCCATGTAAATAAATGGCTGAAGGCTAAACCTGCTCAGTCATGCAGGAGTTCAGGGCACAGTTTTAATGCTCTTCTTTCAGTAGAGAGTACCTTGATTATTTCTGTGAGTCCTTAATGGCAGGATAGATGACATAATAAATTAAAAGCCAGCCCAGTCTGCCCAGTCGAGGAGGGGATTACAGGGATCGCCCCTGTGTAAAAGGCCAAAGCAAAGTTCTGCTGACACTGGGAGGGGTTTGGAAGGAGCAGCACATGCAGGGAGGGAGGCCTCTCCCTTTGGATGTTTCAGGATCTCCAGCTGATTTTTAGTACAAAGGTTTAAATGGGGAAGAAAAATATCACCAGCTACAAAAGCACCATCCAGGTACATTCCCAGGGATTTCTCCCCTGAGACGGGCTGGGTTTGTTTTTGGTGCCCAAAAAGCTGCTGGCTCCGGCTGAGGATTTCCCAGGAATGGGGCCATCCCCAAAGAAGGGCTGTTTCTCCTCCGTCCAGTCCATCTGCTTTCTTGTTCTGTAGGAATTGTGTTCCCTGGGATCTTAACTCATCCGTGTTTAATGGCGAACGTGGTGGTGGGTTTAGGTTGACTTCAAAGGTCTTTTCCAGCCTTAATGATTCCATGATTCTGTCCCCTCAGATTTGCTAGACCTGGCCCAAGGTGAGGCAGAGATGGGACAGCGTGGTCCTCAGGACTGAACAAGCCTGACTGGGAGAAAAGTTACCAAAAATCTAACCCTTTCAGCAGAACTGGAAGCAGAAAATCCAGCGTTATTCTTGGGGAAGGACAGTGCTTGATGTCTGCCTCACTTGGTTTTTTTTCGTCTTCCCACAGCCTAATTTTCACAGTGTGCCTCACCCAGTGTCTCCCTGGTTTTGATGTGGAATTCACTCCTGTTTTGTAGCCTTGAAAGCTGCATTTGATGAGAAGATCCCGTTCCCCAAAGAAATTCACGATCCTGAACAAAAAAGCGAAGCAACTCTGCGAGCGAGTGAGGAGAGAAGGCAAGATAAAAAGAAACAAGCAGCAAGCAAAGCTGGGAGAAAAATAAACCTCCTCTTGCAGAGGAAGGTGTGTATAAAGAATTCCTGAGCCAGGGAAATTGCCTTTGCTGTGTGCCATCAGTTTTTCCACTGTGCTCCCTCTTTTCTCAGGGGGAACCATTTTCAACCGTTCTTTGGGATCTCATAGGTCTGAACGAGGATCCCAGAGCTTGTCCTGGGCTTTTCACCAGAGGAATTGCAATCAGTGAGGTCGCTTTTAGAGTTTTTTTTGGTCTGGTTTGAATAATTTCTCTGACTGCTGAGGTTCCCAGGCATTTGGAGGTTCTTGCAGTGTTTTAAGACCGAGACTGATCAAATCCTCATCTGATTGAAACCAAAGAGTTCGAGTCCAGTGATTTGTCAGTTATTTACCCTCTTCCAAATTGAAGGTTTTCTCTGAGTTTCCTGTTCTAACCCTAAAAAAGAAATGCAGGTGTGAGCCCCGAGAAGAACCTGGTGTTTGCAGGGATTTTGTTCCTACACATGTTGAGTCCCCAGGGTTTGATACTCATTAATTCAGATTAAGGAAGTGCTGACCCCCACCTTGATCTCACACTTGTACCAGTGCTTGTACGTCCCTTTGTATCATAAAGCCATATGCAAATGGCAATTAGCAGCTAAGCTGGGTGCTTGATTGGATTAGGTGGTGACAAAACACTAATCATGGCAATCACAGCTCTTCTGCTCCTGGGATAAAAAAAAGGAAAAAATATATTGTGTGTCCTTGGATATATATATAAAAACCCCAATATTCTGACACTGGTTTACTCTAATTTTTTTCTTTTTTTTTTTTTGATTCTGAAGGGCAAGAAATCTCTGTAGACAACCTCATTTCCTATATTTTCCAGCTTAATACCTGTTGTGGATAAATTTGGGGAGGGTAATTGGTGATTCAAGTTCTCAGCTAAACTGACAGAATGTTTTAAGAGGTACTTTCTCTAAAAACTCCAGCTCTAATTCTTTCTCCTCCGGGAACTTGGCTTTTCATTAAGGAGGAAGGGCAAAACTGTAGGAAGAAAACAAGGAGCTGGTTTCCAACCTCAAATACAGCTTTTGCTCAGGAAATGCTGCTCTCTGCAGTACATGGGGGAGTGTTTGTCTTCTCATTTCTACTGGCAAATATTTTGTCACCAGAAAATGGGCTTTATTCAAACCAATTTCCATATCTCACTGACATAATGTTACTATATTGGCTCATCCTCAAGTTTAAGTCAATCTGCAAAATATCCTGTTGTGGAATAATTTGCATGTGTAATTTTCCAGAGCAAATCCTGCAAGGATTTGAGTCACACTGAATTCAGTAGGACTATTCAGGTTTACATATGCTTTTCAAATTAAATCTGAAGTGCACAGTAGTTTACAAGGTCAAAACCTGGTTTTTTGCCAGTCTCGTGGAAAGCTCAAAGTAAACAAAATCTCCTCCTACAAGAACACAGTTGTAGGGTAACATGATAATGGCTAATATCAAATATGTGTTCATTAATTCAGAGCCATTTCAGCACTTAGTGCCATGGATACGAGTCACAGAATCAGGGAATGGTTTGGGTTGGAAGGGACTTTAAAGATCATCCAGTTCCACCTCCTGCCATGGGCAGGGACACTTCCCACCAGCCCTGTCCAACCTGGCCTTGGACACTTCCAGGGATGGGGAGTCAGTGGTTTAACATGAATAAAGCAATCTGGGGAGAGTTAAGTAATTAAGCCAAAGAACTGAAGAATAGAACTTTAATTTTTTATTTCTTTTCTCAGAACTATATCTCACCTCTCCTGTGAGTGTTCTCACTGATAATTTCTTGCAGCTCTCCTGTATTTTTGCCTTAATGACTTTAGGACCTCAATTACACGCATTCCTACGTGCTTGATGCTTTGTAAGTGGTGCAAAATTATCCTTGCCCTGAGAAACTCTGAGTTAGATAATTCAAATAATCAAGCAGCACAGCCAAACGAAACAAGCAGCTCTTACCCTGAGAGTGCGGGCAGGTTTGGAGATGGTGTGGCAAAGATCACCAGAGGGTGGGAGCAGGGAGGTTTTGGGGAGGGTCAGAGCAGGTGAAGAGGCAGAAATGGTTGTTTTGGAGGATGACAGAAAGATGGATCTGCCAGTGCCACGGGAGCTGAGGAACTTTCCCTTTTGACTGCCTGGTGCTTGAAAGGAACATTTTCTTCTTCATATCACTTAGACTTAATTTCAAACCTGAGGAGTTTCAAGCAGAGGCCAATTTTTAAAAATTGATCTGCTGGAGCGATGCCCTTTCCTGCCTCGCAGGAGTGGAAAGCAATTGTTGCTCACCTGGCCCAGGCAGGAGCTGTGCAGGTCTGAGGTGCAAATGGGAGGCAGCTTTGCTTGGACCTGGGACTTAGGCTTGATTATTTCTGCCCTCAGGGCTTGAAATTAAATCTTTATACTCTTGAACAAAGAGGATTCCCCACTCTCCCACAAGGGGTCCAGCCTGAGGTGATGGCAGCATAACTGGACTTTAAACAGTGTCTGCAGAAAAGCTTTTTTGCTCAATTTCAGAAGTTTCTAAAACATTATTTATGGCATTCTCTTCCTTTTAGGCTTGAGCAAGCTCAAATTTAAAACGAGCAGAGTGACAATGAGTGTTTGTAAAACGGCCACAAATAATGTTTTTTTGGTGCAGACACAGCACTCACAGGCTGGGTGATACATCACCGAGGCTCAACGTGCTTGTCAACGCCTCCTGTGAGTGACAATAGCCTGATCTCAGACTCATCCAGATTAAAAGCTTCCTAGATGTTCTATCATATATTTCCAGTGCTTTTAACGTCACAATATTTCTCTGGTTTAGACTGGATTGCTTTTAGGCCAAAGCTGTTTTGTTCACGGATGTGTTCAGCTGGTGGGAGGCTGAGCAATGGGTTTGGATTTGCAGCATGCCCCAGGTAAAGGCTGGGCTCAATCACAGCCCCTGTGCTGACTGAGGGGGATTACACAAATTGCTTTGGATTCCTTTTTCTAGGGGAAGAAAGGAAAAGGGCCCAGGCCAGAGCAATTCCTCGTGGAGCCACACAGGACAAGATTGTCACGCAGCCTGTGCAACAGACTGGTTACAAATGCGGAGCTCTGAACTCTGTCACAAAAGTGGTTTCAGGGTAAACAAAAATATCAGGGAAATGGAGACAGAAGTGAGCATTTCTTAAGGTCCTGTTATCCCATTAAATTGAAAGTTGTTCCCTCCATTAATTTCTTCCAAAGGCAGCCCTGGCAGCCCAGTGAACATTCCTCGCCTGCTGAGGCCCTTGATGCATTAATCAAATTGTTTTTCATGTTAAGCTTATCCATGTCCTTGTTTCCGTCTTTATTTTCCAAGACCAATAAACCCAACAGTGGCGAGGTGTGACGTTGTTTTCCGAGGAGTTGTCCATGTTAATCCTTTCAAGGGCTTTTGAGAAGAGGTAATGTGTTAGGGATGGACACCGTGGAGCAGTTAGTGAGAGCCACTAGCAGAAGAAAGTTAAATATTTTAAGTCATGTTTGCTATTCCCAGTGCCTAAATCCAGCTTACTTTTGCTTGAGCTTCAGCGGAGCCCTGCGTGGGCCTCCGCTCTTTTCCCACAGGACCAGTCAGCTCCTGATTGATCTCAACAGAAGCTGTTTTGGAAAACTTGAATTAAAGATATATTTATCTCTGAGACTTAATGTGTGTGGGCACTGATCCAAAGCCCATTAAAGTAAATGGGAAGAGTCCCATTGGTTTTATTCCTTTTTAGATGATGCCTTCAGGACAGTGCAGGTGATAAACAGCATGATGGGTTGGGTGAGGGATTCTCAAAAGAGCTGGTGAGGTGCTTTTAAAATCCCTGCCTTCAGCTCCCTGAGGTGATTGACGTTTATACTCTGGGTTGAGACATTAGAGATATTCTGTTTCTTTGTATCCTGCTTGTCCAGCCATAAATAAGATCCCCATAAAAGCAAATAAATATGCTGTGGCAGTTCTTTGAATGGAGGAAAAGGGTGTGTGGGTGTTGGTGATCCTTTTGAAGTGGAATTCTAAGCCAATATCTGAAAGTGGCATTTCTAAAGGAAAGTTTGACTTGTGCTTCTAAGGATCAGTGAAAAAATTCTTATTCTTTGAACGTCACTTAAGGTCAGATTTCTACCAGCACCTTTAGTCATTTTGACTTAAAAATTGTGGATGGGGGCACAACACAATTGAAAATCCAGGCTCAGCTTTGCCGTGGGTGCCAATCTCTACTTGCTACAGAGTGTTTCTCAGTAATTAAAATAATGTGCAGGCTTGGAATTGTGTGTGTGAGTGATACAACACTTGTGTATATAACATTTGCTGCTCAAAGCAGGGAAACCAGACAATCACATTTCTCAGGAGGAAAGAAACGCTCTCTTTGTTGTGAAACAATTATCATTGTGTCCTTGAGGGGGGCATTTAAAGGAATGTTACCTTAAGCCAAATGATACCTGGAAGAAAGCCATAGCTAGGAATTTTAACTTTTAATTTTACACGGATTTTTTTCTGTGGTTAGCTGTGACATCCATTCAGACACAGAAGTTTACTTTGGGAGGCTGATTTACACACAGCCCTGCTCCAGGTCAGAGATAACACTCCCAGAAGATGGAGCCAAGTTCCCTCCGTGAGTAAAGACACAGAGCAATAAAACTTCAGAAAAGTCAGATCTGTTTTATCTAATTTTCTCAGGCAAGAGCAGGAATTTGAAGATAAATCACTTCCCTGGGTTCAGTAATTTAATTGGCTTCAATCATCTGGAGGGGGAAAAGTACAATAAACTGTGTGATAATGACAAGTGCTTAATGGCAAAGCTCTGCTTTCACTGTTCCTGGGATGTCCCTGGCTGGGGGACAGGGCTCTGTCCCTGTGGTGCCAAGTGCTGTGGTGGTGCTGGATCTCCATCAGGCTCTTCATCCTTTTTGGTGCTGCTCCAGTTCTTGAAATGGGGCAGTGGGGGGTTGAGGGAAAGCACTAAAACCAGCTTTGAGATGATGGTATTTCCTGATCTGCTGTTTTCTGTCCTGTGTAAGGGGTTTCCTGCTACTGACAGAAATTGCAGCAGATTATTATTATTTTAAAGTGTTTTTCACATGGTAGGGAGCCCCTGGTGGCCTAGTGGTTAGATCACAGGACCTTCACCGCTGAGGCCTGGGTTCGATTCCAGCCAGGGA
>JAWMRA010000009.1:2925255-2967454 GCA_035584735.1 Pseudotriccus pelzelni | reverse complement strand
TTTTGTTTTTCCCGATAATGTTTTTGTTTTTCCCGATAATGTTTTTGTTTTTCCCGATAATGTTTTTGTTTTTCCCGGGGAGCGCCGCGATCCCGGGAGCGGGGCTGCACTCCCAGGGATGTCCGCCAGGCGGAGCTGCGGCCCCGCGGGACGCTCCGGGCGGACGGCGGTGCCGGAGCGCTCCCACCTCCCGAGGGATGGGGGGGATAAACTGGGCTGGGAATCTTTCCTTCGGGGGCGAGTTTGAACGACCCTTTGCTTGCCCCGCGGCGGGTGAAGGGCCGCTTTCCTTCGGGCGCTTCTTGCCGATCCCGGGAACGCGCGTTCATGAACTCTTGAGCCGCGCTCAGAGGATGAGAGGGAGGTGCCAAAGGGAAGAAGGAACAGCTCTGGAAAGTGGCTCGTGTGTCCTCAGGCTCAGGGCGGTCACAGGGACCGGCTGCCAAGTGGATGGTGGCACAGAGCAGGTGGAGAGGAGATGCGGTGTGAGCGCGTTCTTCTTCTGTAGTGGCTGCTCTTGACTCTTTCTCGTTGCGCTTTCTGCCTGTACCTTTTGTCGCTTTTGTGGTTAAGAGCCTGTGCTCTGCTCTGGGATTGGGTCTTTCCTTCTGGTCTCTGTGTGTAGGGAAAGGATGAACATAAAATATTTCTTGGTTTTGCTTGATAACCGTTCAAGAGTTGATCATCAAAACTTCCCACTGTAGTTTTATTTGTTCTAATGAAGGTTGCAAATCAGCAAAATCTCAGTGTAATACTTGTTATTCTCCTTTTGTAGCTCTTTTCAGTCAATCTCATCTAGTTCTTTATAGTTTGGACTTCCCTGGAATGCTTTTCTAATGTCTGAACTGATGTTCCAGTGACTCCTTAGGAACATTTTCCTCTTCTTGACCTCTACAGATGTGCTCCTGTCTGCTGTGAAGCTTCAATGAGCAGAACTTCATTAATGAAGTACATAGTTCATAAATTTGTTTAAATGAGACGTGGTGCATAAAATGCCTCATTTAATCTACCCTATCCATGGATGTGGGCTATCCATGGATGTGGGCTATCCATGGCCACTGCTCTCTGCTATTAGAAACATTTAAAAGTGGTTTTTTTTGTTTGTTTTTTTTTTTTAACCTTCTTATACAAACTTCTTAGTTTTTCTTATTTAGCACTTGACAGAATGCTCCAATTTAGTGTTGAGCAAGAGCACGTGAAACATGAGTGATCTTGAATTTTCACGGAGGACACTAAAAATATTGCTGGGGAGAGAATTGTCATCACCAGTGCTTTGTTAATTATGTTGTGGAACTGATTTAGGAACCACCCTCAGAATCAACCTGTACAGGCCCTGGAAATGCGGACAGAGGATTGTTGTTAAATGGCTCATACAACGAGGAGGAATCTGCAAAGTCGTTCCAGGAAGCTTTGCTTCAGTGGAGGAAGGGGAGTAGTGAACAAGTGCCAGCCAGTGAGGTGCCATCAGGTAGGATTTGTTCTGTTTTAATTCCATTTTAAATACATTAAGAGCCAGTTGGGTGACTTGGCAGGTTTTTGATTGGTGAAGGGAGATCTTCTGTTAGAACAATAAATGTTTTTTCTCTGTTTTTCTCTCTGTCCCTTTATCAATAACAACCTCTGAAGGTTTTCTTTTCATCTTAATAACACGTGGGTTAATGTTTATCCCAGTTTTTGTACTCACCTGTGGCATTGGCTCATGTCCCTTTCTCTGGCATTGTTTTTCACGTGACACTTTAATATCAACTGCAGTGCTCAAGCATAAAGTCCCAGCTTTTAACTGAGGATTCTGTGTGTTCTATCACAGTACATTTCTTGCTTGCCTTCCACAGGCTCTTAATATTTCTTTGTCCCAATGAACAGCTGCAATCAGCTGAAGTATGCATGGGAAAAATGGGGAAAAAAATTTCTTTTTTCTGATTGGATTTGTGCAAGCTGGTCTTGTTCCTCTAGTCTGTGGATGGTGTTTGTTCTCTCTGTATTTCAGTACGAAAAATATCTTACTGACCTCTTATTTTTTTCTTTCCTGTGATATGGTGGGACTTTTATCTGTGGAGTCATGGATTTCACCCCCCATGCTTCCACTGTAGTAATCCGTAATAAAGGAAGTTTTCCTGCCTCTTCCACTACTGACTGTGTTTTGAAAATATAAAACTGCTGGCCATTTAAATTTTGGAATTATGCAAAGGCTCAGTGAGGGTCAGACTACCAATTCTTCATTCAAGAATAATGTAGGGAAATAACAAGTTTATAAGCCTGAACATCTGTGTATATATGTATTTAACAATTTTAATAGAATCTGTGGGAATTTGTGAGGTCCAGACCAGTGTCACTGTTGTGGAAGAACCCATCCACTTGGAATTCAAGCAGGATGGCCTGAGCTACATGGAGAAACTGTTGCTGAAAAAACACAGAAGGTATTGAATGGAAAAACTCAGAAATACTTGATAGCATTCCCAAAAATCCCCTTGAAACTTCTAAAATATTAGATACATTATCACGAGTTAAGGGGAGTGTACAGAGAGTGCTTTATTTTAATAAAATAACCATCATAGCCTGACTTGATGGTTTAATAATTCAGAATTACTGCAAGGGGAGTATTTGGAGGGATAATCTTTGCTCTCAGTTTACTGTAGAGTTTGAAGACTGATATTTGGTTGCTTGATTTTTTTGGGGGACATTTGCTACAGGAGTTTTATAGAGAAAAGGAAGCACAAAACAGCAGGATGCTTTTAGAAACGTTTCAGGGCTGTTTTGTTGCTCACTGAGGTGCAAGGTCATCTCAGTGAAATTAGGAAGAGTTAATAGAGCTGGAGTAAATAGTGGGGTGGGGTTTTCTTTTTCTTTTGTTTTAAGGACTGTGATATTATATATACATATCTAAATAATGTAATTATGACTTAAGATTGATTTCATCTTTTTCAGAGCTCCTGTTGATCAGCTTTCTGACAGTTGCATGAAGGATTTAAAGCCTGTGCAAACCCTGAGTGCCCATCAGGCTGTGACTGGAGGAGGAGAAGTCGATGATGATGTGGATGACTTTTCAGGTGTAACAAATTTCTGTTCATTGAATCTATATAATATCTTTTTTTTTTTTAAATTTATTTGTTATGGTTGTTGAACACACTTGAGAGGATCCTGCTTAAAGTAACTGTAATGTGAGGAGAAATTAGTGGTACTTCAAAATAAGAGTGTTGGATTTTTATGAGTGTAATTCAAACAGGAAAAAATAAATGCATGAAATTAATTATATTTCCTAGTGGAAGAGATGAAGAGATTTTGGGCATCTCTTTTTCAAGTGGGGGAATCCAGCAACAATTCTGAAAGTGCAGAGTCAGAGTCCTCTTTGAAAATTGAGTTCCTTGATGATGTAAGTGTGTAATAAAGGACTTCCTGAATCTTCAGTCATCTGAAGTGATTTTTTTTTTAAATCTTGATATATTAAATATTTAAAGTATTTTAATAAATAATTTCCAGTATTAAAAAAACATGGGTTTATCTTTTTCGTACAAATGTGGCAAATTTATCTTTCTAAAAGTTCCCTGTATTTTTCACTGTTCTGTCCAGGGACCTGCACTATATAGAAAGTACACAAAGATAGAGTCTTCAAGCTTTTAATCACTTGAGTTACTTGACTTTTTCTTTAAATTTTAATCTGTTGGTGAATATGGATGTTTTTTGTTTTTTATTTAGTCTCACAGCACAGACTTGGAAGAATCATCCAACTATTTGGTGGTGGAAACTGGGGCTGAGGGAGTGAATAAGCAAAGCAAAACTGCAGCACTGGAGCAGAGTGGAAGGTATCAGAAGTGCAGAGATTCTGTGCAAGAGAAAAGGATATAATCCCACCTTCTGCTTCAGTCACACCTCTAAGAAAAGGGGGCTTTTCTTTGCACTCAGTCACACTTTTATGCGTCAGTAATACATTGTTTTAAAGCCACTACAGAACATTAATTGCCTGTAATTAGAGAGGCATCACTTTGAAACGTCTTCATTTGGTTTCTCTGATCACTCCAATGTCAACCCATGTAAGATACATTTCTTTCCATGTGTCTGCCATGAATTCCAGGCAGAGTTTCTCTTTTCTGAGCTCCAACCTCAGCAGAAACAGGAACTCACATAAAAATCTGTCATTACTCAGTGCTGTGCCCTTTTAAGACGTTCTCACTTGACTAGCTTTGTAATTCCAGACAAAAATAAGAGTCCTAATAATTACTGATACATGTGCAATTCTTCTGATCTCCCCAGATTGATCAGCTGTGACCTGTTTTGCTGTATTTTATTCTCCTGGTCTTTCTTCCTTCCCTTTCAAAGCTGCTCAGCAGTTGCAGACCAGCCCTTTGGCCAAGCCAAAGGGTATGAGTAAACCTTCTTGTTGTTTAACTTCCACAGCTGACACTCAGTGTTTTTGTTTTTTTACCTTTTTGCCCTTGACAGAAATCCTGTTTCTTCTCAAGAAATTTCTCAAGGTAAATTTAGAAAGTTATTATTTATAGAATAGATACAAATGTGTACAGTTGTCATGTAGGATGTGGGAGTCAACTATGATGGTTGTCTGAAAAATAATTAAATTATGTCCCCTTCTCTGAGCTATCTGGTCCCTTGATTACAATTTGGGCTCTGTGAGCAATTTTGAAATGATGGGTATCACTGTGACAGAAATCTTGCTTCTCTGAGCTTGTAGTTGAGGGAGACACTGCCCCAATGTAAGTTGGATACTGAAAACAAACCCATTACGGAGCAGGTGATCTTCAAGTCAGTTTATCTGTATTAAATCTAATTTCTAGGATGTCTGCTTTTGATGTATAAAAAACTTCTGTATAGACAGGTTGAGAAATGGCATAAATTATTACCTGTTCTGCATGAAAGACCGTCATTTGTGTTTAAGTAATCCAATTGCATGTCAGCAAAATCACTGGGAAAATTTGACAGCTTTATTTTGTGGCATTCTTTAAGGGTCCCACAGATCTTACTCTGTAAAAAACTATGTAAAACTATGTAGAAAACCCAGTCACTTCTTTAATATTAAGAAATAACTTAGAGTGTAAGGGTAATGCATTTCTTGTTCTTGCCAATCCCAAACATTTGCTCCAGCACTTCAAGACCTGGCACTTGTTCTCTTTGTGTTTAGTTCAAGAAACTGCTCGTTTAAGTCTTCAAATGTGAAAAAAACAAACAAGAGCTGACTAATGAGATGTGGTTTCTGTGGGCACAGGGTAAAAAAGAAAATGCCTGTCTTGTATAAACAGAGAAATTCAGCTTGCAGAATCAGTCACAGCCTGATAGGGTGGATTTCAAACCATTAAACTGCTTTTAAAGACATTTTATGAAATTGCTCCTATTGCAATTCTTCAGTGGAGGTTTTCACATTTGAAGTTAGTGAAGAAAACACAGTGGACTTGCAGATTATAACTCATATTCATTTCCATTAAAAAATACACCTATTTTCATGATTGTAGAAAAAATGGTTGTCTGCAGTCCTCTGGAAGGAAATGCAGTGCAAAAGGAGAGTATTAAACCAGAGACTGTGAGGTCACTGGGCTGCTGTGAAGCACCTGAGATCTCCAACCCTCCTGAACTAAAGAGCAATGAACACCTCGAGACAGAAGTGCAGGAAACCAGGGAAGAGTCACAAGAACTGGGCAGTGACTGCAACAGTCACAGTTTGGGCTTGCCTGTAATTAAGGAATCTTCACTAGTAAGTTATGATGTCTAATTGCTCAATAGATAAATGATTTTGCTTAATCTGCTTTAGCAGGAGGCACCGGACCATGTTCCTGAATCAGCTGAGGTGGTGATGGTTGTGTGGTTGCCACACAATTACTTGACCACTTGACCTTGTTCTCCTCCAGAAACTCCACCCCAGAGCCATAAGAGTAAAGTTCTAATTGGAGGGTTTTCTCTGCCTGCCACGTTTCATATGTAGGGGGTGAAGGTCTCTCTGCTTTCCACTGTATATTGCCAAATTTCTGTTAATGCTAAAAAAGGCAAAAGAAAGAACAGTCTGGTCTTAGACAAAAAGCTGTTGGGGAGAAGCAGCTCTAACCACGTGAATATTGAGGTTACTTCACCTCTCTGCTGAATGACCAAAAATTGTAGATACTCTTATCTGGCTTAAGTTCCTCACATGTTCTTTGGCTGAAAGTAAAATGAAAAGTGAAAAATCCTAGAAAAGGTTGGGACTGAGATTTGGAGTCATTGTTAAACAGTGATTGCTCTCATTGATGTACACAAAAGTAAAACCCAAATAAAACTACTTTTCATGTCCACAGTGAAAGAATAGACTCAAGAGAAGGTTTTTCAGGATTTTAAAGCGTATCTTGCACAAAAACATCATCCTTATGAATTCCAGCAGGCTGCCAAAATCACTCCAAGCCCTGTAAAATGAGCTTTTTATTAATCTAAACTTGCAAGGGCAGCTTGTGAAGTTCCCTCTTTTCATCTGCTGTTTCTGAGGTCTCTGTTTTATTCAAGTTGCAGGATGTAGCCAGAAGACACAAATCTCTTTCCACGTGGTACCGGGGACTCGAAGGTTTCTTTGGTGCAGGTGCAGACCCCGGGCAAGGAATCCTGGAAGCCCCTTCCTCCCTGTGTGCTGCCTCCAGCCCTAGGGACAGCAGCATCCCTTTTCCAGGTACTGGCACGTGAATAAAGTCCTCAAAAATACACATATTTATCCCTGTTGCTGTAAGAGATCCTTTTCTCCATGTAACTTCCACCCAGTTTCCTTTTGGAAGTTGTTCAGGGTTAAGTCGTGCCAGCACACACTGCAGTTGGGGAAGGATAAAAGAAACTTGCTACCTTGAGGTAAATTAGATCAATCCAGTGCCATAGATTGATATACTTACAGATTTATAGAATTATTTCTGTTCCCTGACAGTTTGGTTCCAGGAGGTTCCTGTGTATAGGAAACAACACGTGAAATGGTTGGTGATCATTATATACTTGATCACAAGTGTATCACTTGAAGTTAAGCTGTCAGTGTGTTCTATATGGGTAGAAAATTTGTTGCATGGCTTCTTTTCATCACACACATTAAATGCAGCAAGTGTAGGACCAGTAAATGCAAATTAACACAAAACCTGCCAGTAATTTCCTCTGATCCTTTTTAATTTCAGGAGACGGCCAGTGGGTTTCTGAAAGGAGCTTAAGTGAGTATGCTGAGGACTCTGTAGTTCAAGGTGTCTTGGAAAGGCAGTTGAACAGACCTTCCAGTGGCTTCAGGGCCCACAGTAAAACTTCTCCTCAGGTGGGGGTGTGGAGGTCAGGTAAGGACCTGCTTAGGGTAACTTTTCTTCTGTAAAATGTAGGCACACTGACTGTGATGACTCTCTTGAATTTAAGTAACTTTTATATCTTCCTTTTACATGTTTTGGTGCAATGGCTTATATAAATGGCATTGTCTTCATAAAAATGGGCTTCTGAGTTAAAAATTACCTATTTTCAGTTATCGCTACTAATTCTTTTTATTGTGCTTAGTTTCTACTTCTGTTTTTACTCCATTGCTCCCCTCTCAATTTGAATATTTAGAGAAGAAATTCTCTCTAGCACAAGTTTATGTATTACTGTGTGTTTGCAGTCTCTGGTACAATATGGGTGTGATGTAATAAAGGGGGGTCCTTTGCTACTGAAATCATTATTGCGTGAGCTGTAAGAAACAAGGAGCCAAGAAATGCACAACTTCATCTGCGCTTCTTTACCTTCCTCAATTTCAACTGTCTCCATCTCAAGAAATGTAGTTTACATTATTTCTCTCATCATAAGCAACCAGTTTGGCACTTTAATGTGTGCGGGAATCAGAGCTGTCAGTTTTGAATCCCAGAAAAATATTTGAAATTGTCTATCTTTTGTTCATGTTATTTTAAATTAAAAGAAGGGACCGCAGTTGTAAGCTTTCTGCACACATTCACAATGGCTCCCTTCCTCCAAATCTGTGGCATTGTGCATAATGTTTAAATCATAGATATTTCTTTCCTGAAAGATCCTTGTGAAATATGAGGTGCTACTTTCCAATTTATTTGTAACCTTTTTATTAACATCTATGAACTCACAGTCTTCAGCAAAATCAATGTGCAGTGACGTTCTTCATCAGCTGAAGCTGTTTTGAGACATTTAATGGGAAGTTTTTGTTGCTACTCTGGGATTTCATAAAAAATTGATAATGTAGATCCTGCATTTTTTTTGTTCATATTTGTTCCTAAAACATTTCAGGTCCTGAAAAACCTTCCAGCTCAGCTTCTGAAGATAGATCGTCCTCTAGCAGAGACTTGGAGAAGATCTGTGGAAATACTGCAGATTTCTATCAGAACCTGGAGCTAAAAGACGACGACATGGTTGATATTTTTGGGTAGGTTAAACTTAGTGTGTTTTAGTGAGGTTTTAAGATGCTCAATATGCCAAAAATCACCTCAGAACTGATATAAAACCAGTCTCAACTTTCTAATTGTTGCTTATTACAAAGGTCAGCGTGATCTGTGTTGTTCCTTGGTGTCCTAAACCAGTTCTCAGGCAGAGATTCAGATTAAGAATTAAGGGATTTATTTTGTTGCTGAGACTCCAAATGATAAATTTTGGGGATTTGTGTGGTTTTTTTTTTTTTTTTTTTTAATGCATTAGCACTGTGAGATTTATAAAATAATCTCTTTAAAATCACCTGAATTCTTTTAGTTTTAAGGTACTTTGAGAAGAGCAGTTGTGAGCAATAACCTTTAACTCACCATTATCTGATATATGTGATTTTTGCCTTGGACATTGAGGAGATGACTGGAAATAGGGAAGTTCCCCAAAGTTCTGTGTCTCATTGTTTTCTTATATGATCCCAGAACTAGAAAGAATCAGAGATACACTGAGAGGGTAATTCCATGCTATGAAAATTCATCTGACTCAGAGATTGGTGACAAAAACGGAGGGGAAAAGTTCAATCCAGCAGCTTGTCCCGTATATGTCCTGGCAAAAACCCCTGCAAAAGCTGGTTTTCTGCCGTTTGCTTCTACACATGTGAACATTTGCCACCAAGGCTCAAAGCAGAGTAACCTGAGGTGCTGAAAATGAGTGTGTTTCTTTTAAGGGCCTGGGATGAAAGCCAAGTGGATGAGGAGAAAGAAATTCTGGAGGATAAGCAACAGGTTCTTGCATTACAGTGAACACGGAAAGGGCTCAATTCTCTCTCCTTCTTTGCGTGTCACACCAACCCAAGAAGCAGAAGAGGTGTTTTGAGTGCTGCTCAAAATACTATTTACTAAGGATTGTCTTGTGAAGTTGTCATTAAAACTCGTTAAAAATATCTTGCTTTAGCTTTTTTTATTAGTCCAGAGAAACAACAGAATAAAAGAAAACTGGTCTCGTGCTTGTTTCTTTTTTCAGGATTGCCTTATTCCTTTTTTTTTTTTAATTCAATAAAAGTCTTCTTGCCCACAGGTGAAATTTTGGGTCTCCAAATGCAGTTTTATGTTGCCAAGCTGAGAGGTGCCAAACAGGGGGTATTAGTGGAGTGTTAGGGAAGTTTTATAGTTTTGAAGTTACCTCAGTGGTGTCTTTTGGCAACATCTTTAGGATGCTCAGACACAGCAGCATTCTTAGCTTCAAAGCTCTTTTTCCCTTCATCATGTCCTGTTTGAATATGGCTGACACTTTTTCCTCTTATTAATTTCCTCCACTGTGGTTTTGAAGGTGCTTTTCAAAGCACCTTAAAAAAACTTCTCCTCCCTCCCCCTCAGTTTTAATAAAAAATAGCAGGGACAAAGACTTCTGTCTCCAAGTGTTGGGAAGTTTGGAAAGTGGGGGTTCATTAAAAGGTTATGTCTGGCAGTTCTTACCCATTTAGGGGCAAACTGCCTAAAATGTGTGGTAATTGTTGTTCACAGATATTTGACATAGAAAGAGAAGCTTTAAATGCTCATTTTCTGTGTTGAGGTGGCAGGTGCTCTTCACTGATGTATCAGTGGAAACATTCCAGTGCATTATTTGTATTTTGGAGATTAAGGCCAGTGCTTTTCTGCAGTTTTCCCTTCCCATCCCTTTTTCCTGAAAGAAAAAAAAAGCTTCTGATAATACCTCTACCAGAATTTAGGCTAAAAATAAGCTTCCTTCAATGTATTAGTGATTTAAACTTCTTTTAGTTTTATATTCCTGGGTTTAACATGCTTGATGATTTCTTCTGTTGATTTTTTCCCCCCCTCACCTTAAGCTGTAGTGGTGGAATTGCTCTCCTAAGTGGGAGACCAGAAATTGCAGGTTTGTGATATTTATGGCTTGTTTTCTGTTGCAAGTAGAACAAACCTAGCGTTGAAAGCTGCTTATTATTGTTATGAATGTGGTTTAATGTACTTCACGTGATCTTTAAGGTCTCTTCCAACCCAAACCTGCTATGATTTCTGCCTTGTTGCAAATACCATGTTCAAATTGTTATGTTAATTTTTTCTTTCTTTATTTCCACCTGTGCCTGTTGTAGGGGTGGCTGAGCTATACCCACGTGCCCAGGGGTTTGCACAGAAACATTATATTTTCTGCCCATTTAGACAAAGAGGGGAAAAAGGAGGGGAAAAGGGAAAGACCAGTTTATTGTTTTGAGCTTCTAGAGTGAGTCTACATTGTCTTTTTGTGTACGCTGACTTTTAGTAATCTGACTTTACAAAGCAGAAATCTTGTGAATTATCTTGGCAATCAGTTTGGATTTTGAGAGGGGTTATCACATTGGTTATATATTGAAGTATTTTAGGGATTCATGTGAACACAGCTCATGTTGAACAGTCTGGCAGATCTGCAGTTTGTCTCTTTTTGGTTCTGCTTCTTTGAATGTCATCATATTCTGCTCTCAGTGTGTTATACATTGATGCAAAGGGGAATAACCCAAATTCCACGTGCTTCCAAGTGCCAGAAATCCCAGGCCTCTCTTCCCCTTGTCTTCCTGAAGGTATCTGAGTGCATTTGAGGGAAGGCCACAGAGCTGCTGGTGATGCAGCAGCAGGAGGTGCCCCTGCCCGGGGTGCTGTGATTTGTGTCTCTGTAATTGTTTCATCTCAAACAGCCACATTTCCAAGACCAGCAAAGAGCAAATTGGCAGTGTAAAAATCCTTGTGCTCAAAATGCAAACTTACCAGCTGGGAACTTCACTTGAGCTTCGAAAGCAAAACTCCCAAACTTACCTGGCAGTCCTTGGCATATTTTAATGAGCTGCAGTTTGTGGGGCTGCCTGGACGTGTCTGACATGGTTATTTTTCACGTGGAAGCGTCACTTATCCCAGCAGCTGAGGCAGATAAACCACATGCAGTGATAAAAAGGGGTGCTGAGGTTGGACAGTGAGAATTGAGGCAGAACAAAATTCACATTTTCCTGTTTCACATCAGCCAGTTCTGGCAAGAAATGAATCCCACTGAAAACACTGGTCATGGCTCTGCTTGTGCTGGAGTTGTAAAGGTCCCTGGCACACGCTCCAAGGCTCTTCCTCTCTCTGTGTTACTGTTTGATTTTTACCCTTTAATAGACTTCAAGATTCTGTCATTTGCTGCATCTCATTTGTAAAAATTAAGAGTTATTCTTCCCTCCATCATAATACAGCTTACATGCATCTCATTCAATTATCAGAGCCACATAAACCCAATTAGTTTTAATTTATCCAGGCCATTTGCATCAGAGACAAAGACATCTGTCTTTTTCATTTGAAAAATGAATTCTGCAAATTACAGGCCATCAACACAAGGGCATTTCGAAATTATTTTGGTCAAGAGAAGTGTTCCATGACTTTCTATTTAATTAGGATTAATTAGGCTGTTTAATAGGCCTGTGCTTTTGGTGAGAGATGGAAAACATATAAACTGTGTTAATATTACAGATCAGTTCACAAGCACAAGGGAAGTCGCCAGAAAAAGCCCCAAACTAGCTTTCCATATACTGGGGGATGTAAAGACCCACAAAATTAATTAAAAAACCCTCTATTACTGATTTCAGTAAAACAGATTTATGGATTTCAAATACTGACTTGCAAAGGAATGAACAGAGATGCCAAGGAACAAATATTCAGCAGAATGAAATGTTGAGAATTAGGTTCTCTATACTAATCTAAGTTAAAAGTCTGGAGAAAAAAAACCCCAAATCTAAACAAAAACACCTCAGCAAATCCTTCAGGATTTGGCCTGGTATGTGTAAAAAATATTTCTCTGAACACAGTAAACCAAAAAATTACCCAGTTAATGTGTTGAAAGACACAAACATTATTTTTAGTTGGTTATTTTTCCTCTGGCAGTGTCTTAGTTATGGTACTTCTACTTTCTTTTCCTAAAAAACTGTTTTGCAAGATGAAATTGTAAACCTCCAATTTATTTTGTTTTCCTCTTTCTGGTGTGGACCTTCTATGTGTTAAATTCACTGTATATTTGATGATTCCTGGCTAAAGGAACTCCCTTAGGAGAGGCCTTCTGTGATTTTTGACTGCAGCAGGTTTTTCTGTGTCATAAAATAAAAGCAGCAGGTGTAGAACTCTTAAATAAAAAGTTGCATAAAGATGTAGAGGTGATCCTTGAGAACTGGGAATTATGCTTGGATCTACTTAAGGTTCTGTTTATAACCTTAAATGGCTGTAAACTGGGCAACCCATTCTGCAGGAGGGTAAAGAAATGACTGAGACAGAGCAATAAAAACTCGCAATATTCCTGGCTGGCACATAGAGGATGTGCCAGCATTGCTTCCAGCCTTTGTTGGACAGTTGTTCTTCCTAGAAAACCAAACCCCAGGGCCTGGAAGGGAATATTCCCTGTGTCCTGCTGTGTCCCTGGGAGTTGGGGATGGCACAGATTCCCTGTTCAGGCTCCCAGAGCTCATCTGGGATCGTGTCTGAGCTTTCAATAAACACAGCGGCCCATGATGTGCACACAAACTATTCCCACAGTGCTGCTCCTGCACCAGAGGGTATTCCTGACAACTATTCCTGACAAATAACGTTATTCCTTTATTGTAAGTTTGCATTGTTTGCGGAGGGAAAACTTGAAGCAAAGTTAATTGAATGTGTCTCGGTTTGAGAAATGTGAACATGTTTCTTAAAGTACTGCCAAGCATCTTGGAATATTCAGGCTCAGTTGCATAATTGTTGTCTGGCTACTGCGGCTTGCCAAATATACATGTACTTTCTCCACTACTATATTTAATTTTCCTATTTACTGTAGTACACCAGAGTTACTATTAAATTATCAATAGAGCCATCATGTGCTGCTTAAAACACAGCTGCTATTTGCACTTAGCTGTCAGTGCTGCAAAAGCAGCTGTCGTGGTCACAATTACAACACAAGCTGCACAAGAGAGAGGGTTCTTTATAAACCCAGAAACTTTGGAGGCAGAGAGGCACCATGTGAACTGTCCTTTTTGATTCCAGTCATTAGGCTTTCCCAGGTTATTTCCCAGGTTATTTCTCTCTTAGCCGGCCTGTTAACCAAGGTTAAAGCCTTTCTGCTCCCCAGTGTTCTCTGAAGAGGAGGTGGCCTGTGCTGCTGAAACGTTGGACCTCGGAATCATGTGAGAAAGGAGTGAGAGAACAGTTATGACAACAGTTCTTAGAACAGAAAGAGCTGCAGTTATAGATACAACCCCTCCTCTCCTGCCCAACCCTCACCATTTTTTCTCGTTGTAGGATTTTTGCATTTTTAAAGGTGACTTTGAGGGCTCGTGTCCATTTAAAAGATGACCAGTGGCTTTTGTTGTGGTTTTTTTTGTGTGGTTTTTTTTTTTTTTTTTTTTTTTATTGGAGAAGGTCAAAACAGGAGCAGAGATAAGGGCTGTGATTATTTTTTACCACAGTGGTAAAAAGCAGATATCCTGGCCTCCCCTTCAGCACAGATTATGCAAATGGATTAAATTTGGATGATGGAATCTCAAGAACATCCAGGGACAGCCTATCTGTTCTTAATAAAGCCTGTGGGAGCCTTGCCAGGGAAAAAGCACATCGTGTTCTCAGTCACATTTTTGCTGTCAGTGTTTCAATGACTTTGGAATCCATTTCCTAAAATGTCCTACACGATGCAGTGACTTTGGTCATCCCTGTAGTGGACCCCCGTGCCTGACCATGCTCAGTCAATACAGCATACAGGATTTGGAAAGAGGGGCTTGCAGTGATAGGAGCTGCTCTCCTGGGTATGGTTTGGTGAGAGAAGAGCTCCTGGAAGTAATTTCCAACACCTTTCAACTGCTGTAAACTTTCTCAAGTGTAGGAGACTGGGTTCAGGCTGATAAAGTGCCTGAGAAATATAGAGCTGAGGAAATAATCTTCAAACAAAAGTTCTGGTGCAGGGAACATCCTCTGTCCCCAGTGTGAGCTGGTAACTGGCTTGACTTCTGCTGTAAAATAACCATTAAACCCTTTTTAAATTACCCAAGTTTTATAACCCTTGTCCGTCTTTACTGCTTAAAGATGTGATAGGGCTACTAAAATAATTCCCCAGACATGCAAAGCATCAGGAGTGGTAAGAATTGTCATAGTGGGTCCAAAAGTTCTCCCAGTCTGCTGTCTAAATTTCTTGTGCTTATTTGCAGGGCTTGCAGGATTCACGTGGGTGGAAATAAAATCTCCAGCTTGGCTGCAGGTGGACAAATATTTCCCATGCAGGAAGGTGAAGTGTTTAATAAGAGCTTGGCTGTGAGCTGATCTTTCCTCCTGTGATGTAGTCAAGAGTGGGAAGACTAAACCTGGACACAAAAATCATCTTCACGAGGCTCTGTTACCCTTTTCAAACCACTTGCTGTGGAACGCTTTGCAGTTTCATGGAATCACAGAGGGGTTTGGATTGGAAGGGACATTAATTACCATCTTGTTCCACCCCCTGCCAGGGACACCTTCCACTAGTCCAGGTTGTTCCAAGCTCGTCCAACCTGCCCTTGGACACTCCCAGGGATGAGGAGTCTGCAGCCCCTCTGGAATTGAAGCCTTTTATGGGGATGGGATGGGAATGGATAAAACCCCCCACATTCCGTTTGCTGAAGTTCAGCACCAAACTTCAGTTTCCCTGCAGATATTAAGCAAGGGCATTGGATTTTTCACTTTTCAGGCTGGAAAGATTCAAAGCCAAGATGGGCGGACGTTGCAAAATTAAATAAATTAGAATTTGCTCAGTTTGTGGGTTTGTCCGGAGATAATCACCTTCTTTGTGTGGAATATGTTTGCTGGTTTGGATTTTTAACAGAGGTGTTTAAGAAACTACAGGTGCTTTCTGCTGTTTGATGAAGAACTGGTTAAATCATGAAGTAGGCTGAAGGTTTGAGAACTGGTTCCACCGTGACACCATTGCTTGGGCCAAGGTTAAGACAGAGGAATTAGCAATGATGGGAAATAACATTCATAGTTAGGAATATTATTGTTGCTGAGTCATCCTTAATTTTATTAGGATTCTTTTGGGCCTGCTGGGCAAGAACTTATTTCCATGGAAAAATCTTTGAAATTAGACTGTGACTTGGATTTAAAGGGCACTGGAAATCATCCTGATGTTTTACAAACTGCTTGAAAGAGGAGATTGACTGTTCTGAGGAATTGCAAATGCTGTTCACTTCATCAAAAACCAATACAGAAATGTGATGATTACCCTTTATTTTTTTTCTGTATTGCACTGGGAACATGAAGTATCTTTTCATAATTTAACAGACATTTATAACTTACAACTTCAAAAGACAGTGTTTTATGCAATTCCATTCTGCAGTACAAATTAAAACTTGCTTGGCTTTCTCGGATAAGCATCACCACGTAACATTTCTTGTGCTGCATGAGATGACTGCTCTGAAAGTCAAAATAGCTTTCTAGAGAATATTTTGCATGTTAATCTTTCCACCTGAATTTATTTGGCAGTGTAATCCTGTGGAAGTTGATGAGTTTGCTTATATAACTTATGTGTATAACACTTTGAATATACCAATAAGAGTAAACTATTTTCCTTCCTCTTCCCCTCGAGCATTTTATTCTGAAGCTGTAAAAGTTGGGATATTCAACTTGTGCATTAATGTCTCTTGTATTTACGTTGTCCCTCTGGTGTGAAGCTGCAGGGATAAGAGCTGAGTAGCAGCAGCAGGGCCGAGGTTATGGTGCAGGGTGTGGGGAGTGTGGTTTGTGCTCAGAAGATCCCACCAGACAGTCTGTTTCCAACAGGGGTTTGTTTTGCACTCCCAGGACTTTGCTCTCCCTGCAGGGTGTTTATCAGGACTGCTTTGCATGGCATCTCCATTTATTAAGGCAGCTGAGGAACGATGAAGCTTCTTTCCTGACAATTTTGTAAACAAACCAGAATGTTCACTGCTCAACAAAAGCTGCTGGTTTTCGGTCATTTAGTCAAATCTCACAAAAAGAACAAATTGTGGAGTTTTATTAGTTGCAGATTACTGGCCCAGGCAGCTGCACTCTCAGCATGGTATCACAATAAAACTTGTCTCAGAAGCTGGAGCAGCCTCAGAAGCTGATCCACTTTGAACACAGAGCAGGAATTATGGGCACTCCAAAGTATTCCCAGTGTCCAATGGTCTGCCAGGGCACAGGGAAGCACTGCCAGAGCGATGCAGGGTTTCCCTGCTTGGTGTTAAGGTGCTGTGCCTGCTTTCTGCTCTACTCTGGGACAGGTGAGGAAGGGCAACAATGGTTAATAACAGTTCATTTCGGGAAGGAGGAGGACGAGGGCCTGATGTCCTTCCCAGGGAAAATCTGTTGGGAAGGGGAAAAGCTCTGCTGGAAAACTTGTGAAACCCAAATAGCATCTCCTTTGCATTTCTCCACCAAAAAAGGCATCAAGGCCAGGTTGGACAGGGCTTGGAGCAACCTGGTCTGGCGGGAGGTGTCCCTGCCCATGGCAGGCTGTGACAGGGTCCCCTTCCAACCCAACCCATTCCAGTCCCTTCCAACCCAACCCATTCCAGTCACTTCCAACCCACACCATTCCATGGTTCTATGGCTAATCATCTTGGCAAGGCTCAAAGGGATATGAGCAGGTTTGTTGCTCTTCTCTCGGGAACCCCCAGTTCTACTCCCACCACTGCTTGCTGTGCTGGTCGGTGTGTGACCGTGTCCTGAAGGTCTCAGTTCCCACAAAGGGTGAGAGGCCTTCAGTGAACACCACTTTTTACAAAATATTTTGTCATCTCTTCAGTTGTCTCCCTGTGAAGATAAACAAGCAAAGGGGAGGGACTAAGCCTTGCGATGAGCTTTCTTTTCTGTGAAAATGTTTCCTTTGTCAATTTTAAAAGACTTAAAAAAGCACAGCGAGACCTTCATAATATTGGACAACAAGATTCGAGGCAAAATGAGAAGTTAAATATGGATATAGGCACAAATAATTAAATACAACCAAAAAAACACCACTTTTGGATTTTTTTCTGACAGAAATAGCATGAAGGAGCAGGATGCATGTTACTGGCAACGTTTATTTTCTTATGGTGAGGCTAAGTTGGCCATGAGTGAATCCTCTACTGAGGGAGCTTTTCTGCTCTCAAGTCTTTTGCAGGCCCTTCCTGCAGCATCACAGCTCGTGATGCAGAGCAGGAGTTGTGTGGCTTTGCCCACTCCACTCATGGCAGTGACTGTTTTCAGGGTTTCGACAGGTGCTTGAATTAGAAACATGATGAAAATGCTAAATATGCTCATTGGTGCTCTTGCTATTTCTACTTAATTTAAAAAAAGAGTGTGTCTCCTTCTTTGATGGTATCTTCTCTATATTTGACTCTTCATTTTGATTCAAAATCTGTTGTCCTCTTATTTACAAACCAACCGAACATTTTTTCTTCATGAATGACACCCAAGGATCTGTGCCTGCAAGTATCACTGCATGACATGGGCTATTTAAAGCAAAATCTGTTTGCTTCAGAGACAAGAAAAATGCTCTGAATGTGAATGATGTGTCAAAATGTCAACCAAATTGTCAGCAGAACGTGGCAGCTGCTCCATTCTTGGGTTCATGGTGGATGAAAGATAACTGAGGAATGTTGTAGCTGGTTTCATTTGTTTTGTTTAGTGAAAGTATTGGTTTTATGAGAAATTCGTTTTTGTTCGTCCTCTTTGACACTAAACAGCCAAACTTTTACCTGAATTTCATTTTTCTGGATAAGTTGCCTGTTTCCAAAGTCTCCTGTGCAAAGTGTTGTGGGTGTTGAACCCCACTGAGATCCAGCCCAGTTTCCTCTCACATTCTTCTGTGCTTTATTTCCATGTTTTCCAACCTCCCTTGCTCCCTTTCCTTCCAGCGGTGCTGATCAAGGTGCAATATATTGCAAGATAAATAAGCATTTGCAATTCCATCTCCTTTTCCTTTATGCTGGCTTCCAGGAGCCATTTACTCCTTGCTCCTCAAACTTTTCTTGTCCTTAATCTCTTCTTTTCTTTCCATTGCAGCAGGTGATGAACACATGGAGGGAGAGAAGAGGAGACAAGGAAGCTGTGGCTGATTGCAGAGCAGAGTTGGTGTTTCATGGGGAGTTTTCTGTTCCAGGCACTTGTTACAGAAATTTCAGTCCCCAGGACTGACCTATCCAGGCCTGTCCCCCCAGCCAGCCCCTGCTGCAGTCAAGGGAAGCTTCTCCCGATTTTCCCTTGATTCCCTGCTGTGCCTTGCCCTCTGTTCCTCAGCAGGCTCCCTGGCTCCAGCCTTTGTTTTGTCCATCAGAGTTCTTCTTTGGCTGCAGCCTCAGCAGGGATGCTGCTTGTACCCTGTAAAACTTCAGGTAGATCTGGGGTCAGGAAACCCAAATAATCAGCTGTTTTTGTGCGTGTGTGACAGCCAGGAACTAAAAGCTCTGCAAGATGCACACAACACAATCCTCCTGTATCAATTCCACCTTCAGGTGTGTGCATTTCCCTCAGATGAGAATGATTTACTTGGTTTGGGTTATTAGCAATGTAGCACCCAGGAGACAAAGCCCTGAGAAAACCAGCTTGAGTACCAGGTATTTTTAAGAGGATGAAGGGAGTTCGGAAAGGAAGAACAGAGGAAAAAGCAGAGCAGGTTTAATTGCACGCACACTCTGTGTGTGACTGTGGAACTAAGGGACTGCTCTGCATTTCTTTATAGGGGAACTAGATTTAAAATAAAAAGATTACAATTGCAAGGGCAACAATGTGTTTATAGGTGCTTAGCCCTATGTTCCTATGTTTTCAGAGTGTGCATGTATAATAGCTGTGGAAATGGCCTAATAAATGCAAATGATTTGTAGCAGGACTGTGGGATTATAGGGCATCAAATCACCAGATGACTGTGGGATATTTAGGTTGGACTCGATGGTCTCAGAGGCCTTTTCTGTGAGGTCTTTCTTTTCTGAGGGGTCTTTCACTGATTTCGTGATCCTGTGATCCTTAGTATTAAGACTTTGGGCAGATTCCCTTCTGCTGCCTCACAAACCCCAGCCAGAATATGCCAAACAAGCTCTCTCCTGTCCAAAAAGAGGCACCACATCCGCAGCCGAGTTTTTCTAGATAAACAATCTTGCGGGATGTGGCTTTCCTGTAGGGTCTGTCGGACTGAGCCGACCTTTGTAACACAGCTTTGTTCTCTTCAGCATCCTCAGGCCTGGAGACAACTCAATAAACTGAGCACTAACGCTGCACAAAGAGCAGATGGGCTTCACCCAGCACTTCTAAGGGAATTAAAATGTGGAATTACCAGCCTGCTGCTGTGGGGTACCACTTTTATCTGAGGGAATAGCAGGGAGCAACTATTACACCCGCCTTTTTAGTGTTCCAGTGTGCAGCTGAATTGAAAGACAACTCAATCTGGCTCGGTGCAGCATAAGAAAAAAATAAGGTACTCCGAGGAATGGATAAACATATGTTTGGAGGGTTATCACTGTGACTTTTATGAAGATAAACAGCACCTGGAAGATTTTAGTTCCTGGGAGAAGCTAACGAGTATGCCACTGTGGGTGACATAATTTACATGTTAGGTGTAGATATTTCCAAAAAAACCTCTTAAAAATTATGTAAAAGCTTTTTAGGAAATTGAACAAGCATTGGATTAAAAAAAAAAAAAAACAAACCAGGCCTTTTAGGGATTTGTAACTTATTAGAAAAGAAGAGGAAGTGCGGGACAGGATTGTTATGTTTTCATGCGGAGGGCAATTCCAAGGCCTGACCTGTGTAACAAATGTGGGCTGGAAAAAGGAGGTAAATAGGTGACAATGTGCTGTTGATGCGAAATGACTGGGAATATTCTAATCAAAACTGACTGTGGGAGCTGCAGAAATGGCTGTGGGACAGAGGAAATGGAATCTTGACGCAGGAATGACTGCCTGGGGGCGGGAAGGAACCCCAGTCAAAGTCGGGGCTGAGTCTTGAATTTGCTGGTGGGGAAATAATCACTGGCTATAGTCCCTCGAAGCTGAATGGCAATCAAGTGGCACACGTGGAAGTCCTGCTGGAGAAGCTTGTTATGCTGCATTGTTCAGTGCACAGTGCTGATGGAGTGGGGGTACAAGGATTCAAACTCCCTGCCTGCTTTAGGAGACAATTCTCCATTAGAGGCCCTACAAGAAGCAGGCCTGTATCAGCAAGTCTAATCCTTATTTTGCAGACATCCCATAATTTAGGGTTTTTTAATGTTAATTAATTGGTTTTTACCATTCATACCATGTTTAGGGGTTGCTTCCAGAATTTTACTGCTCTAAGAGTCAAGTAGGAAACTTTAGCTCACTTCCAGATTAATTTTATTTATGAATTTCCTTGGCTCTCAGAAATGTATTTATTTTTCAACAGCATTTTTGGTTTGGATGGATCTTCTTTATGTAACAAGGGGCAGAAATTTTTAAAACTCTAAATTAAACCTTTGCTAAAGGGATCAAAGATCCCTGGTCTGTCAGGAGATCCCCCTTGGTCCTTGTGAGGGCATGTGAATAATTCACTTCTTTATGAATACAGCTGTGTTTGGGATAAAAGATATGGGAGCTACATTGTTTTTAATGTAATTAAGTGGTTTAGGAGAGGTTTAATAGAACCATCCACATGATGAGGCAAATGACTTCTGAGATTCCTTGAAGACTGACTGCAGAATGCTCTTAAAATCCCTTATATTTTTTTGCAAAGATGTGAAGTCTGTCATTTGGCGGAGCTACAAGGAAACATCTGGATGCTTTTGATCAAAGATGCTCATGGAAAATTATCCTGCAAAGCATCAAGAACGGGACAGTTTGAGAAAGGATGAAACTCCTCAACAGAAGTTGGTAAATTTGGAGGGAAAAATTTGCTATGTAGTTTCTTTTTCCTTCAATAAAGCTTGAAGCATAGAACACTCAGATAAGATGATTTAAATAAAGGGGTTTTGAGAAAGCCACTAAAGCCCAAATTTAAATGAAATTAAGAAAATGAGCTACAGAATGGTTTTCTGTAGCATGTGACAGAGAACTTCAAGACTAAATGGAAGCTAAATAATTTTCTCACTACCCAGTGTTCAGCTTTATTCAAGCTTAAATCATTTCTTTTACCAGCACTTGACTATCTGGAAACACTCTGAGTCTGAGCTAAAGGAGTGACTTATCTCACATTGCTTTTTAAGTGCTGTATTATGTTACCAATCTAAAGCTATTCAATAAAAAATAAAGAATTTGTGTCTTTTTCAGGGATGTGATTTCTGTGGTTTCCTACACAAACGTAGCAGTGCAGAGAACCTTCTTTCCCCACTGATATTGCATTTGACTGTCCTGAAATCCAATTGGTGCCCAGTTTCCTGCTGGCCACCTGGGAGCAATTTGATTTTGTGGCTTTTTGTTTTAATCTTGAGAGCATTCAGAGCATTCATTTGTCTGTGGAGGATGATTGCCTTGGACTGGCTCGGGATCGTGGGCCCACCACAACAGCTGGGGGCTCAATGCAGACGTTTGGAGTTACTGAATCCTGAGTTTTGGTAGGAGTTTGAGTAGATTTGTAGGATGAATGTTGCTAAAAACTTTAGTTTAAAAAGAAAATTCCCTTTTGTGCTGTGCCGGTTGTCCGGGGAAGGTCAAGTTCTGCCCCATTGCAGGCAAAATGAAAAGGAAAGCCACCTGACCGGCTGACTAGACTTTAAACACTAAAATGAAACAATCCTTAGCTTTTGGTAATGGTATTGAGAATGTTTTCCTCATTTATTAACCTATCAAAAGGTTCTGTTATTTTGTGGGTTTGGGAGGGGGTGGCTCTCTCCTTTAAGAGGGACAGGTTTGATTTCAGCTCAGATATTTTTACCTCCTTTTTCCCCCTGTGTCAGTGACTCTCCAGGTCCCTGGAACAGCCCTGCCATCAGTGTGCTGGGAAGGCTCTGCTTTTTCAGGTTCAGACTGTTCAGCTCCTTGTGCTGGCTCAGGGTTTGGCTCAGGGTGGCTGTGCAAGGGCAGAGGATGGAGGGAGGTTACAGACATCGCTCCTTCCTCTCTTGGCAGGCTGGGTTATTATTCCACCGAGTGCCTTGTTTTATCAGGTCCTTCCTGGACACAGAACTCCTCTGTGGCACTGGGGGACAGAAATATCCTTCATTATTTTGTAGTGGACAGAAGTATCCTCCATTTGTGTGGACATTTTTGGGCTTCTTTCAGGACCATCTGTCTGTAGAAGACTCCTAGGGGTTCTAGCTGAGGTGTGTGTGGTGTGTGTGACATTTGCCTTCTGAAAGCTGAGATTTATGGAAGTACCTAACACTAAATTCTATGTTTATTATGTTCTGTGTGTCTGACCTGATCACAAGCACAAATTCCCTTTGTGTGACTCTGCATCTGCTTCTGTGTGTGACAGAAACGGGGGGATTGCAGAGGGCATTTGGAGTGAGGTTTTCAGGAGTGTTTGATATTCATATTCAGACACAATAGCTGAAGTGATGGTGAGGTGTCTGAGCAAACTGGTAAAATTAAATTCTGGAGGTGGTGTTAGAGCAGAGATGTAAATTCTACACTCTTACCCCATGCACTGTGGTTCTTCTGTGATGTTGTTTTTATGTCCTGGTAACACCTAAAGCAGAGGTTAAAACCTATGCTTGGACTTTCCTGCAATGAAATCATGTTTAGGAGTGTTTATTAATTATAGAAAGGAATTTACATCTGAATATTCTTAAGATCAGTGCTGCATATTTCTGTAGTGTATTTTGAGTACTGACATGGGAGCTGAGGCTCCGTTTTGTGAAAAGAAAATGAAATAAAGGAAGGAACATGACATGAATTAAATAAGCCTATTCTTCTCTTGAATGATAAAAAGAACAGAAACTGGTTGAAATTCTACTCTGACTCAAAAATTCATCACAGTCAGACAGTGAAACTTGAAAGCCCTGTGCCAAACAAATCACGGAATTATAGAACATCCTGAGAGGGAAGGCACACACAGGGTCAAACCTGACCTGCACAGGACACCCTAAAAATCACACCTTGTGCCTGAGAGCATTGTCCAAATCCTTCTTGACCTCTGACAGCCTTAAATCCAGCCCTTTCCAGTCACCTGCAGCCCAAGACTTCAAAACATGGGGCAAAAGGAAGGAAATCCAAATGAGTGTAAAGCTCATTTCACACCACAGACAGAGGCCTGAGCGTGAGGCCGTGTAAGTTCTCATTTGCTGTCGTGTAACAAACTGAACTGCCCCAAAAGGACCCAGATGTGATCAATTCAAAACATGCTGAGACAGCTGGGAACAGGTTTTCCCCTTTTTATTTTATTTTACCATCGCTGCAGGATGCTGCTTGGAAATACTGCACAGCCTCTCTCCTGGCTGCAGAGAAGGACTGGGAGAGGGCAAAACCTCCAAGTGACTCCTCAGCAGCGTGACATGCATGGAATGAAGTCAAAGCAGTAGGAAAAGGTAGTGGAAGTTAAAGCAGCAGTACTTGGACGGTGGGTGAGCCACAGCTGGAGCCTCAAGACAGTCCTGCTACTTGATAGAAAATCAGCTGCAGCTCTTCAGATTCTGCAGTAAAGGAAAAATCCACATCAGAGACAATCCTGTCTGATGTTGAGGGACAGTTTGTGCCATCAGAGCCTTAACATTTTGGACACATCCACTCCCCTGCCTTTAGCCAGGAATCCACTTGGACACTTGTCTGTATCAATGACAGTGAGAGGTCCAGCAATCATTTCGGGTGCACTGTGGGTTCGGATTCTCCAAAAGCATGGCTTTGCCTGCCTTGGCGTGGTTTGTTTTTTTTTTTTTTTTTTTAGTGTATTTTATTTTTCTTTCCGTGTGTGAGAGAATTGTAAAATTGAATTATGTGGTACAGCAAACTTTGGGATGCCTGGGGCAACACTCAGACACACTGCAGTTAAAATATTAAAAACCTGTCATATTTAAATGGCTCCTTCCTCTCTAAACTGCCAATGTTTTATACACTGGCTGATGGCAGAAATACCTCTGCTGCTGCTGGTATTTGGTTTGCACTCCCCCCAGCTGCAGTCAGTTATTATTGCTTAAGGGCCTGAAAGAGATGATTACTTAAGTCAGGGAGCAATTTAAGGGAGGTGGAATGTGAGGAGCTTTCTAAGGAAGGAGGTAATGGAGTTGGTTTTAACTCTTGCTGTGCACAGCAAAAAGATTTCACAGGTGGTGTCTGTCTCTATCCAAAATATCTGTGCATCCTGCTTATGTATTCCAGCTTCTCCATGTCAGTTTGTCTGGGGGTGGGGTAGGAAGGAATCCTCTTGTGCAGGAGTAGCCACATCATTTCTGCCTTGTTGTTTCTCTTCATTTATCATGTGATTTAGAAAGAGCTGTCAATGAGTCTGAACAAACACCGAAGTGCAGGGAGTAATAAAACAGCGGTTTATGGCTGGGAACTTTTTTTTTTTGGTGACTATTTATGTTTATTCAGAGACTCACAGGGAACTCCACAGAGGATTTCTGCTGCCAGCCTGGAATGGTGGCAGTCCTGGGACTGGAATCAAGCCCTGCTTGCAGTCCTTATGGTCTGCTCAGAGTAATAAGAGTGGCTGATCTGGGCAAATAAATGTCCCCTGCACACTTTAGCAAACACAGATGTCTGGGACAGACACAGCTTGAGGTCAAGTTAATTGAGAAAATATTATCCTAAAGCAACAGGAGTGGGTTCAATGAATAGGAGTGAATAAAGGCAACTCCTCATTGTGTCATATTTAGGTCCAAGTCCAGGTATTTAGATCTTTCCTTCTGATTTTATTCAGATATTGAACATATGGGAGATCAAACCTTGCATGGACTTTCCCCTTTGGTTGTGGAACCATCACTGACTGATGATTAAAGTATCCTCCTTACTCCCAGGGTGCCTCCATTAACCCAGGATGCTGGAAAAATCAATAAAACAGGAGATCTGTCCTACCTGCAGAGTGGGGTTGTTTGCTGTTATCCCTTTTGGGAATCTCTGCAAGTTTTCTGTCACGCTGAGGTTGCACATCACTGACACCTTTTTATTTCTGAGAAACAAAACCCATTTATCTGGTGAATATTTCAAAATGCTGTTGTTTTACACATTGTATCTCTTTCTTAGAATCCTACCCATTTAGGGAAGGGTGTGTTGTGGTTCTTAAAAAGCAGGATTATCCTGGGTGTTGGGTTATTCTGGATGCTGCACTTCTATCACAGAAAGCTCAGTCCTACCCTCAGTACTGAACTTCCTCTCCAGGAAAATGATACTAATTTTAAAATATGCTAATTGTCATTATATTGGGAAATATAATGAAAGCTTTTTTTTTGTTTTCAAGTGATTCAAGATTTTCTATCCAATCCTTCAAAGAAAGAAGCCTCTTCATTGAAGCCTTTGATGTTGTGCTGCTGTTTAACTCTTTGTTAACTGTAATACCTAAAAGTGTAAAGGAAATAGAACAGGAAAAAGAGGAGGTTCTACTGCCAGTTTCTGTTGAAAGGGAAAAGGAAAATAGCATTTATGGTGTCAGGCTTTGAGGATTCAAGAATATCATATTAAATGAATTAGAGTCCTGCAAGTGACTTCTGATGTTGAAGGTGTTGTCAGCCATAAAAGCTGTGCCATAACTTCCCAGAGCAGTGCATTCTGAGTTATTAAAGGAAAGAAGGTCTAAAAAAAGGAATATTCCCTCCTTCTGCAAAAGCAGAAGCAAAGTCTTGAGTACATTTTCAAGAGCTAACACGTTGCACGACATCAATGCCACAATACAAAGTCAATGGGAGATTCTGAAGATGCTCCTTTTTGTAAATTCAGCAGCAGCACAGGAAAAAAGTGCTGATCCTGGGAAAGCTGGAAAAATCTCTGCCTCTGAAGGGATGTTAGCAGCATATTTTCAGCAATTATGGTAACCAACCTTGCTTGGAAACTTGCTATTAGTGTGATTTTCTGCCATGACTGCCATGAAAATGTTTATAAATTGGGTCCTGAGAGACTGGCATGTGGTAATTCCAAAGCCTCCCGGCTGGAATTTAAACAATACACGTTGCAGACATACACAAGTGTGGTCATGCAGCACTTAAAAGTGATTTCTATTCAAATCCCTGCCCTGGTGCCCCATTTTAGATGTTTTCTTTTCTGTAGGTGTCACTATAGCCTAGCAGATAGAAAACACTTCCCTTAATGAAAATGTAGAGTACACAGATCAGAAACAAGCTCTAATCTGGTTTACCGTGCCATGGTTGTCATATCAACAATGAGGTTTCCCAGCAACTACCAGAATGTTTTATAGATTTATTTACTTATCCTTTTTAATAACGAACCCGATACAAGAGAATTTTCCCCCCTCTGTGCAACAATTAAGAAGGGCTTCTGAAATCATTTACAATTTGTCCTCATGACAGTTGAAATGAATATTATGAATAAAATTGAAGCTGATATGGATCATGAATGCACCAAAATGTAGCCATGTTATTTTGCAACACTTTTTTGTATTTCTACTGAACTGGTTGCTCAAAGAATAATGTATCAACATGTATGGAATTGATGGTGTTGCTTTTCATTGTCAACCTCTTATCTGATACTCTGAAATTATCTGACAGTCTGGCAATCATTTAGAGCCAATCCAGTTGCTCTTGTCCAGCCCAAGAGCTGGGTTCGGAACATGCTCAATAGATTTGGGGTCTCAAGGGTGTTAAAGACCCTCTGCTTAATTAGAGATGTAGGATTTATCCCTCTGGATCCTGAGGGTTGGATCCTTCTGATGCAACTTTCAGGCAAAAGGGAAGACTTAGTGAATTCCTCACCAAGGCAACAACTAAGGATGTGGGTGGGGTGTTTTTTTCCTAGTTTTTCGAATGGTGGTTTTGATTTAAGCTCCAGAAATCCTTACAAAGCCTTTGGGAGCTCCCCTCGGTGGGAGCACCTAATGGATCAAATTGCTGGAGATGCTGAGGGATCACACTTCCATGGGGGCTTAAATAACAGCTGGAAAGCAAGTTCTGCCCTTTGGCCTCTCAAGCAGTAGGAGTGTTAAAGAAAATTTCTTGCACGCAAACTGTCCTGGATTTCCACTCTGCTCAAATTACTGTGTAATTTATACCGCACCTCCTAATAAACTCTCCCTCTGCTTCCTCAGAGAATACAGCACTTGAAGTTAATTAAATAGAGGAGCTCAGAAGAAACTAGAACAGCCCTGATTGTCTGACTGGAGGAGATCATCTCGAAGAGGCTTTTGGGCACTTATTAACACACTGGGAAATTATACATGGAGAACCAGGGAGTGCAAAATCTAAGGGAAGATCTTTGTCCACTTCTGGGGAGAAAATAAAAGTTGGTCAAGGAACAGAGAGAAAAAAACCCCAACTGTTCAGTGAGCAGTCAAAAGAAATGTGATCTGTTTAATAGAAATAGATTTACTATCTCAGTCTGGGTATAGAAGTGAAGCTTTTATTTGCATAAGAGAGTGTCTCCTAAAATCATTGGACAACTTTCCTGCAGTGCTGTCTGTTCCTGGGGTAAGCTGAGAGTATGGCAGATGTTTCAACTACTTCAGGGCAGTAATACTGTGATAAATCTGAACTTCTTATTTTAAAGGAACTTACGCTGTGATTGTTTCGGACACTGGTGCTCCAGGGGGGCTGTATCTATGATAGATCACCAATAAATGAAACTACTGCTGGTTTAATGTGCAGTTTGCCATGATTATGTTCTGGTGGGGTTTTTTGTTTGTCCATTTTGACCCTCTGTGTAACTTTTGTCACTGCCTTGCCCTGTATGTGTCATCCACAGTGTGTATATGTGAAGCTCTTTGCAGCTTCAGCTGCTTCTTCCCCTCCCGTGCCCATCCCTGAACCTCAAGGACTGTCAGAATAAATTGATTTGCAAGATTTGACACTTCTATTGATTATCTCTTTTCCTTACTTCAGGAACCTGTCCAAGATTGATTTAGTCCCTCTTTTTTTCCCATCTGACCTTTTGGCATTTGTGGATCTCAGTTGCTGCGTTGTTTACTCGTGGAATTCTCAGCCCCTGTTCAGTGTGGAGCCTCCACTCATTGTTCCTCGTGCTGGGGTTGTTCCTCTTAAGAGAGGAGTCCTAGAATATAAATGAGCATAAATCCCCAAAAGAACAGGACACAATAATCTTCATAGTGGGAGAGAAGAAAAGATGTTCAAGTCTAAGTACTAATTATTAGCTTTAGGCACCTCCTGATCATTTCAAGAAACCAAGACAAGTGTCTGAGTGATGCAGCTCAGCATCTCCTGGGATTTGTGAGATCCTTTTCCTATAAACTATAATCATGATTTCTGACAGATGTGAATGTTTTTGAAGGACTGATAAGCAGCATTAATATTTACCAAAAATTGTTCAGCTGCTTCTTTTGTATTAAAGCTTCACTGTCTGTGATTGTCCTTTTAATGACCGGTTTGTGAAGGAAACATTTTTTAGTCTGTTCTACTTGGCCTAAAGCAATGGAGTCATTTATTGTTGGCCAAAATTCCTTCATGTTTGTCCCAAGAAAACTCTAAACCACTGGTGGGGTAAATCCATTTATCAGGAGTATAAGAATAGATTCTGCTGTTTCAGTAGCTGGGATGAAATTACCACACTATTAATTCTTACGCTTCAAGATATAAATAGATCATTAGATAGATCCAGTGATTTTTCTTCCTATAGTAGCAAGATCCTTTAGTTTTTTTTTGACAACATTAGATAATTTACTGGAAGTAATTTTTTTGTCAAAATATCAAATCTGGTGATTTTGAAGTGAGTATTTTGTTGCAGAGGATACAGAATAATAATATAATACAGTAAGAAGAGAAGAAACTAAAAAAACAAGAGAGAAAAGAGGTGAATGATTTTAAGAAAACGCTTTTTCAACTCATTAAAATGGCCTGAGGGTCACAGAACTTCAGGTTTTTCTTTTTCGGAAAGGAATTAGAACACATGCAAGCTAACTAAAAAAACTAATCACATGAAACTTTTCCCTCACTTTAAGCCTTTCAAAAGAGAAAAACATTAGCAAGACAATTCAGATCAAAGTTTTTACCACCATGGTCTTTGCAATATCATTTTAATTTCCAAGAACAAATTACTGTGAGTAACTGAAACTGTCTCAAAAAGCGACTTCACTGCTTGAGTTTGCAGTGACAGGTGAGTGAGAGATCACAAACTAAAGGCAGATTTATTTTTTTTTTTCTGCTTCAAACACATTTGAATGTGTGGTCTGGGAAAGGCAAGGGAAGAGACGTGGTTTTCTGTGTGCTGCTCCTTTTTTTGGAGATCATTTGTAGGTGGCACCTCAGAGTGAGAACTGAGGTCATTATTCCCTAGAGCAGTTTCTTTCAAGGCCATGAGGTTTCTAGAAGTGGTTTCTTTTTCTGAATGATTTCCAGGGTTTCATCATAAAAATAAAAACTCGAAACAAAACTTTTAACAAGAATTTTTTTCCCCTGTAAATTTTGCCTGTCAGCGGCAATACTTTTGATATGGAAACCTTCTAAAGGACATGAAGGTGTTAGAGGGAGAATGTGTAATTTCCCATCCTGCATTCCTAAGTCAAGGTTAGCACACTCAATTTAGGACACAGTGAATACAGTCAAATTAGTATTTTAAAAAATAGGGGCATTAAGACTTATGGCTGTTTTTTTTGTCTGCAGTGAGGTGTCCCAACTATTTCAACTGCATTTCATAAGATTGAAATCTTATTCTGACTCTCCTTTCCCCCAAAGAATGAATCACTCTGTGATCAGAAGATGCTGTGCATCACACTCCCATCTAGTGCCAGCTGAGGGAACTCCTGGAGAGCCTGAGGACAAGTTACTGTGCACAGATTAGGAAAACTTCCTGAAAAAGATTGATGTAGTCAAGGGCTGCAGTCCTGCAGTGACGCCAAATGTTTAATCCTTTTTTTTGACTGTTACATCCAATTTTGAAAATAGTGTGATTACGTTTTCCAGCCTCTGTTGCCATCTAAATAAATGTAGGGAAAACAAACCAAGAGCCTTCCTGTTTTGAAAAGAAATCTTCCAGCTCTTGTTTAATCCATCTTTGCTGTTGCAGCTCAGGTTTGCATTCAGCTGCTATGCCTCACTTCAACTGGATTATTGTGAACTGCTGTTCCTGGGTTTGCTCTGCCCTTATGAAAGGTGGTTTTTTTTATATTTTTTTCTTTTCATCTGAATGCTGTTCAAAAACGCCCTGAGGAGTCATTCTTGCTGTTCAGATGGATACTCTGAGAATGCTCTGTGTTTGTCTGGGTGTTGGACATGGAACAATCTGATCCCTCCTGGCTGCTCTGCAGGACCTGTGTGTGACCTGCTCAGAAACCTCGGATGTGTTTGCCACACTTATGAGGACTCTCTCTCAGAGCCAGAGCAGCTCTGGCTGCTCAAGAAAGCCTGAGATTTAGGGTTAATTTGTGCAGATCCAGCAAATCCAGTGCAGCTCTGAAGTGCTGGATTTACAGCAGGGTGCAGAGCAGCTGTGCTCTCTCCTGCATCTATTTGTGCCCAGGAAATCTCAGGCTGGAAATAAAACCACCAGTCTTGGAGCTGAAGCTGTTTCATTTGCACAACATCTCTTAGCAAGAGAAAAGACTTTAAAGCATAAAATGGTTTATAAGTGATTGCCTGAACTGAATATAGTTGCTTTGACTGATTTTTGTAGCTTTGTTTCTCAGTCAAGTGTAAAATGGTAGTAACTCAGTAAAGTTAAGAGAGCTGATCTCTTAACCCCTCCACATCATTTGCTCTACTGGTTTAGTGTAGATGTGTGCAAGGAAGGGCTGGTGATCTCCACTTTTGCCTCCACTTTTTTGACCAGAAAGCTGCAGTTGAAAAAACAATTGCAACTCTGTTGGTTTAGATTATAGGGAAATCCCGTTTAGGAGTGGAGCAGGTCCTACCCAATTGGCCTGGAACTATTCTTTGAACATTTAGCTGTTCACAACCTGTTTGATCCTCTCACTTTCGAAGAGGAAGGAATGAGCATCAGCAGCTGCTGTTTCAGGTGCCTTCAACCCAGATAAACCCGAGTTTAACGTGGAGCAATGCATAACGCGTTCCCAGGGCTCTGAATTCCAGCCTGGAGCCTGGCAGCCAGCTCAGCTTTGCAGGAGATGGGCAGATGAAAGCTGTTGTCCAAAAGCTGGGCTGTCTCTGGTGGCCGTGGTGGCCGTGATTCAGGTTGGCTGGTTTTGGCCAGCCCGGCTGTGCAATCCCGGCTCTGCCCCGGGCACACAGAGGAACCATGACCTGCTCATTTCACACCCCTCATGTGTTACTAACCAGATACAACAGGATTTCGTGTACTTTGTGTTCTTATCCTGCACGCCTTTAACTGGGAATAGAAAGGCTCCTTTAAGATCAAAGATTTCTTCAGCTTCCTTACGAGCAGATGATAATTAATGGAAACCTAAATCCAACTCCACAGCTATTCCAAGTAAGCTAAAAACAAAGAAACAACAAAAAGCCCCAAGATACCCTTTTTATCCATTACCATGGTCTATTTTTATCTTTAACAATGTTGCTGATGTTCATCTTTTTCCCATTGAAAGTCATTTGGGTAATGCCTGACATCCTAAATAACATCTGAGGTTTTTTATTTCAACCAAGACAGCATCTATATTTTTAAACAGGCCATGTTCCATAATCTCTTGTAGTTGCATGAGGTACTTAATTTATATTAATATTTACATTTATATTAAAGATATGTTTGTAAAATGTTTTTAAGGCTTATTCCAAACCTGTTTTGATAAGTGAAAGGTGATCAGTGTGTGACTTTTTTATACACACTTGCACACTTTTGAACCAGAAATTGTAACTCTCCTGTGCTGTTCTTTAAAATCTTTCACAGATCTTTTATATAAGAAGAGTCAGTCTAATTTTCTTTTGGTTGGTTTTTTAAGCCTCATTCTATTTCTCATTCCTACCCCATGAAATATCTGCTGCTGTTACAACATATGTAGCAGCTCAGGACAACGTTCAAATCAAAGTCAGGGTTCCTACTGCAGAACTTTACTGGGTTCAGCAGGGCTCTGGCATGCTGGACAACTTTTCTTGAACACAAGGGAAATAGAAGTTGGAATCTTCATTAACAATATGATTGGGAACTTCATTACCAATATGGTCTTACAGGTCCAGAACCAAACTTGTGTTTTCTGACTTGACAGTGTTTTCCTTCCTCTCCCACACAGGCAGCACAAGAGAGAGGTTCTGAACTGACTCAGCTTCTGCAGTGCCTGAGGATGTTCTGATATTCTGATCCTGGTGCCAGCTGTGTATAAATACATCTTGGCAGACACTGGAGTTTTGGGAAGACCCAGAACCAGACACCCCAGACCTCCCAGGGGGTCCTGCGCTGATTCTCCGGTGTAAACAATTTCTATAAATTGTGATTTTTTTTCCACTTTGCTAATCTGCCTTCTGCTCTGATTATTTACGTTTATGGCGTCAAGCACTGGATAATGTTTCTAAAATACTCAAATGTCTCCAATCAGACTCTTCAGGAAGACGTAAATTTATTGCTCTTTTCACGTGGTGTTTTAAGCTCTGCTGGGCCTAAACTAAGTCACAGAACTGGTGGGATTTTTTTCCCCTGCTCCCCTCACTCCCCTTGGATGAAAGGACAGATAAAACTTTTATGCACAGACTGTGTATGTACTTGTGTAGCACCTTGGCCAACTTTCCTTTTTCTTGGCTACGACTCAAGCCCTTGAACTTGTGACACTCTTTTACCTCACTGGATCTGTTTCAAGATTAAACTGTGGAGTATGTCAGCTTTTCAACAGGCTGAATTTTTTCTCAGAGAACATGCTTGGAAGATGATTTACCTTCTGCCCTAATAATTTTCCTCCTCAAAATGTTTGTCATCTTCGAAATAACAAATAAGCAGCTACCAAATATAGCTGAAGGGTCCAAACGTTCTCAGACTGGACTTTACTGGCCTCAACAATTTAGCAAATGCAAATAGTGGTTTAAATGTGAAGATGGGAAACGTGGAGCTGTGCCCAGTTTGCAAACACAAAGCTGCTGTCCAGTGCTCTGTCAGACAGCATTTGCTGGGTGAAATGCTGTGATTTTTGTGAAATAGAGATGCAGGCTGGGAGCGGGTGTAAAGCTGAGCCAGGAGGTCTGAGGTTAATTCTGTTTGTTCTTTGTCAGGGGACTCCCCACCCTCTCCCGGGTGGGTGACCCTGGACCACCATGCTCGTCCCTGACTTCCACAGGTTCTGGCACTTCCCTCCTCAGGAGGAGAGTGGCTCCTGGATCATTGTAAGGGCTGGGAAGGCTCCCCAGCTGGCTGAGCCTGGAGGACCTGCCTTCCTTAAGGAGTGTCTTTATTAACACGGTGCCTAATTGGCCACAGACAGGGAGGGCTCTGCTGCTTTTCACTTCCACTACAAAGGGCTCCTGGGAAGGCTCCTGAGCTTTTCTCCTTTGTCAGAGGCTTCAGCTGTGTATTAACAGCCCTTTTATAGGGCAGAACAAGTTTGGAGAGGAGTAAAAACATGTTTGTTCCAGAACTGATTTGCCATCCTGACTGCAAGAGTTCTGCAGGTCAGAACTTTAGTGAAGCAGCTGTTTAAAAGTAGGGCTGTGAAAGGGACACTCAGAGCACTTCGGAGGTTCGTTTCTCACATTTTTCAAGGTAAGGGGATCCCATTTCTCATGTTTCTTTTTAAAGACAAGTGGCTCTTCCTGCCTGGTTCTCTGTGGGTGTCAGTGCAGTTCCTGTGAGCTGAATGTGGCTGTGACTCATGGGCGGAACCCACCAACGTGTGTTAAGTGTTCTTTGCACTTGGCCTTTCAACGTATTCAGGGACTCCTCCAAGAAAATCCCTGCTTTCTGAGCTGGGACAGAGTTTATGTGGGAATTAGGTGCTTGGGTGTTTGGCTTCTGGGCCTGTAGAAGAATCTGCTTGTAGGTGGTGATGAACTGTATGGCAAAAGAAGGAGCTGGGTTTATTGCTTCAAGGCCATCCTACTCTGGAGAACAGGCAGTGCTTTTTGGTTTTGGTATCTGAGGTACAGGATGTTGGTGTGAGATGTATTCCCCTTATGTGGGATACAGGTGGGCTGGATTTCAGCCTGTTCTGGGATGCTAAAAGTCAGCAGTGATTATTTGTAACTTTGTGCCAAGTTAGAAGTAGAGGATTAGGGGAAAAAAGCTCTGCTAAAGAACGAGCAGAGTTGTCAGTGGTAACACATGGGCTGATGGTGCTGAAGAATCCAGGTTAATGCTTTCTGCCTGCTGGGTTACCCACTTCTAATCCAAATTGTTGTGTGCTCAGTGAATACACTGCTGAGTTTCACTCTCCCTTCTTCAGGCACCAAAACAGGTTAAGAAACCCCAAGAACATTTTGCTGGAGGTATTAGGCCTTTTCCTTGATGTGCTCTGGCTCTCTCGTGCTGCTCTGGTGATGCAAAGCAGCCATAAACCTGGATTAGTGCAGGGGAGCAGTGGGACACTTCAGCAGAGAAACAGGATGGCTGCAGTTTGCTGGGGTATTTGTTCTCTCAGACTTGTTTTTAGCATACATTAATTGTCCAACTTAATAAAATTATAATTCAATGCAGTTCAGCTCTCTCAGGAGTCATGAATATAATAAAATTGTAATTTTTTTTTTTTTTCCCCTGACTATATCCAGGGGTAAGTCTTCATCTATTTTAATTAATTATTGCTCATAGTCTTTAGGGACCTGCCCTGAGCTGTGAGAGATGAAAAGGTCAGACACTATATCTGCATACTTTTGCCCAGACTTGAGAGAAGAAGAAGCATTTGCTTTGTATGTATGGAAAGGAAGAATAGGGTTGTTTAGGTTTGTGGGTTTTGTTTGTTTGTTTGTTTGTTTGTTTTTAAGTTGTAATAATTTAGAGTCAAACCATTTGCTCTCAAAGGTTGAGGTCAAGCTTAAGGACTGATATCAGCACCTTGGACTGAACTCTCAGGGCAGGAGGAGTAGCTTGTCTTGCAGAATTAGGCTGTCACAAAGCCCACCATGAAATAGTGAGCAGCTGACATTAAACAGAGAGTAACATGGAAAGCTTTATTTCCAAACTCTTAAAATTATATATGAGCCCATTTGAAGGAGAAAATGGAGAATGCATTGCAGAGGCAAGATAAGGCTGGTTTTGCTTCTCCTCACTGCAACACAATGGTTTATACCATCGTTTTCTCCTTCTTATATTTTATTTGCGCTCTATTTCAGCATAATGAATTAAATCTTGGGGGACATAAAAGTTTTAGAAGTGGCAAATAACCAACTTCTCTTGTTTGAAATGCAGCATAAGTTAACTGAGCCCAAGTAGTTATTAGTTTGTTTCCTTTATAGGCATAACAATCAACTCTACAGTTGTGCACTTTGCTTTTGTCCAAAGAACAAACGATTAACAGAGGACAGAGTGTCATAACCTTAACTACAGAGGAAAAGCACAACTCCAGTGTCTCTTGCTTGTTTTCTTTAATTGCTTTCCTGCCCAAAACTGATGGCATCTCAAACTATTTGAGCGTTGCAATCAAGCTCTCAGTGATGAATATGCACCATATCAAATGTGTATAATCTCATGTATGTGCCTTTCCCCTTTTTTTCATTTAGCTCTGGAGAAATGCTGAATCATTGAATTTGCATAATTTAAACGCAATCCATGTAGAAAATAAGATTAATTACTTTGTTTCTTATGCTGTGTTTATTCTCCTTGACTGACTACCAAGTCAGATTTGACGCTGGGCTCTGAGAAGCTGAGATGTACAACCCAGCAGTGGCTGCAGCTTTTAATATTCATTCTGTTTCTCTTCATATTCGAAGCATCACTTAGAGCTTGTTTATATGCATTACTGTACCTCTTTAAATTAAGGTGCAATTTAAATCAGTTCCATTAAACTGGTCCAATAGGCTGAGCAGCCACTCTTATTTCAGCATAAACTAAGTTTATTTCAGGTTAGTGGAAATCAGCTCAGAACGTTGTTAGCTTAAAATGTAATAATCCATTAAATTAGACTAAAATTGAAATGTCCTTACAGGAGCTTGTGCTGGAACAGACTCCCTTAAATTAGCCAGAGCAAGTTTACGTGTACACAAGGAATTAGAAATGAAGTCAAGCACTTCTGTGCTGAATTCCAGCACATGGGGCCAGTCAGTGTATCAGAGGAACTGGAATGTAGGGAGGGGGAGTTGTCTGACCAGTGGTCATGGGGTGTGTGAGGAGACTAAATCTGCCTCCTGAAGTTGGTCCTGCAGCTCCGACTGGTGTTGCCCTTGCACTGGGGGGTGTCCCCACCCAGGGGCGCTCTGGAAGTTTCCAGCTCTCTCCTTTCCACAAGTTTCCTCTGGAATTTTCCTCCTTGTACTTGAGTGACTCTCTCTCGCTCTCCTTGTCTCTTTGCAGGTAGAATGGGGAGAGTGGCTGGGGAGGGAGTCTGATACCAGCAGTGGGGTTTTTGCATGAGGAACGGGCTGTGCTTTATTGCTGTTCAGCAGGATTTTTCAGGAGGGAAAGACGCAGGTGCAAAACAGGGAAAAATAACCTAAGCTTTACATCTGGAAAGTTTATAACACCATCTGTGCTCTGGCACAGCTCTCAGAAGCACAGAAATACTGGGCTGCTGCCCTGCTGCTACTGGTTTCTTTTACTGAGTTGCCACTTTAAAGAAAATTGTGGCTTGAGTAATATTGGCTGGTTTATTTACTAAACTTGTGTGACTTGAAATGAATGCAAAGATGCATTTTTGGGGCCTGCCTGTAGCTTTCTTCCACCTAATTTAAGATCAAATTATCGACTTTAGCTGAATTTCTGTAAAGGAGAGGAGGGAGGGGCAGAGGAAGGGAGAACTAGAGTGGGGAGATGGGAGAGGGACCTGGTCAAATCTTCAGGGGCATCACTGGAGCACTGGCCTCTTAAAAGCAGCAATAAATCTGCCCCAAGTAGCTTTTATTGTCGTGCTCAGAGCAGATCAGATGCACCAGACCTCCTTTTCTTGATGTCATGTTGATATTAAACGAGCGGGAACTAAAGCAAATACTAAATGTTTTGTTTGCTGTGGATTGGGTTTTTTACTTTCAGTTTCCCCTGGTTCCATGTCAGCAGCAGTGAGAGCATCCAAACAGCTTTTCCCTAAGTGTTTTTTTGTGGTTTTTTTTTTGGTTTTTTTTGTGTGCTGTAAAAAAGCACAAGAGGCATTTAGGTTTCAGTCACTCCCACTGCTTATGTGCTGAGTGTGATTTGCATCAGAATAGGTATTTTTCCTTTTTATCTGTAAATTCATTTACATAATATTCATCAGTATGCAAGTTGTGCTGGTGAAGGGATTGCTGACATGTGGAGAGATACCTCAGGTTTTTTAGCTTATTGTTCAGCCAACAAGTATATAAAGGTGCAGGTTGCTAATTATATGGTGCACACCTTGTCAGTCCCACAGGCTTCATCCTGTATAAAAGGGGCTTTATTAAATTTGTGCTTCCATGGTGTATTATTTTGTCATCAGCAACACTGAAATATGAGAGTAAGAGACTTTTTTTTTTTTTTAAATACAAAAAGACGCAGCATCAATTTCAAGCTGTAACTGAAACAAGGTTCTGGACAGGCAAACGTGTGAACTTTGGGAATATAGGTCTGGAAGCCCCATCAACACTTGGTATCCCCCAACTATCATAGGAAAAATAAACATTTAAAAGAAAAGGTCAAACACTTTATGTATTGTTAATGGCAGGTTCTGGAAATGGGAATCCTGGATCTGTCGGTGTCCAAATCCAGGTGGGGTTTGTCTGAGGTGAGTTAAAGTAGAGCAAACAAGGAATTCTGCAAGGATCCACTGGCTTGGTCAGAAAATAATATTATGAAGGTGGGATCCCAAGTAGATCAGTTTGTCCTGAGGTGCTCCCTGTCAGCAGGGTGTTTGCTGGGAATGCCCTGGTGGGTTTAATGTTGCTAAATCACAAGGTACAAAGGAAGTCCAGTTGCTTCAGTGCTTCACTTGCCTGAAGAAAAATGATGTGTTTGGCTGGTTATGGAACTTCTGTGAACTTTAATTATACTGTAGCTGGAAAACCAAGGAGTGTCAAATTTATTTATTTAAGGAATGGGAGTTTGCTGTCAGATTGTCTGTGTGCCTTCTGTTTCCTTGATGACTTTTGCTTTTAATTTTGAGATGAACACAGCTCTCAAATGTTTACAGTCCCTCAAGGAGAATATACGCTGGTGTTATATATCTCCAGGGGCCTATGCTGTTTTAAGGAGGCCTTATTGAGCTAAACTGTCTTTTACTGTTCAGTCGTGCACAGCTTTTGAATTTTTTTTATTATATTTGTGGAGGCTTCAATGTATTTTAAGGTGTTAGACAGAATAGGTATTTTTTTGTGTGCTCTCCCTTGTAGGCACTGATCCTTCAATCTCTCAAAATCTAAGGTGAGGGAAAAGCTCAGTACCAAGTCAAAACATTTGGCTGGTGCCAAGACCATCCTGTATTTGCTGGCCCTGCTGTGGAGTCAAGGAACGTCTTGTGCCATGGGAGGGAGGGGGTTAAACTGGCAGAAACTTGGATGTGCCTTGAAGCACACCTGGTTTATGGGAGCATTTCAGGTTCAGGTCTCCCTGTGTGATCCCCGGGAGAGCCACAGCCTCTGCTGTCACTGCTTCCTCACCACGGGAGGGGAGTGTAGAAAAACGAAATAAAGAAGCAGAAAGAGCAAACTGTTCTGGGTAATCTGTCCTGCCACACATTGCCCTGCTGTGTCCAACCGGACACTGAAGGAAACCAACCACTCTTTATCCTGTGGAGGAAGAACCACAATCCTGGCTGCCCTTGCCTTGCCTGTGGCATTCCCGGGATTCCAGCAGCAATCGCTCCACAGTGCTCATAAGTCCTGGTTTGCCTTTCCTCTCTCAGGAGCAAATGAAGGTACTTACAAAAGCAGTAAATGCACCATTTCAAGGCTCAAACAGCAAGGTTGGACTCGATGATCTTGGAGGTCTTTTCCAACCTTAATCATAGAATCACAGACATGGTTTTACGTCATAGTTACGTAATTCATGACTGAGGTGGTTGTTTGCTTTGCAGAGCTGAAGAGCAATTTTCAGATCTCTCTTGTCCTGCTGTGTAGTTTCTTTTTCTTTTTTTAAAAAAAAGCAGATATGTGTTTTAAGGCTTCTACTTGTCAAATTTTATCTCTGTTACTATTCTAGTCAAGCTGTTTGTTTTTTGCAAAATAGCTGCTACCTGGTTGATTTATTAGATGTGCTGTCAGCTCAACTACTTATTCTATTAACCAGTCATGTCTTAAATTTATTTGACAGTGTTGATGAAAGTGGGGGAATGGATGTGATTCCATCTGTTCAAGCCAATTTCTACAGGGAGGGCTGAATTGTGGCTCAGAGGATATTTTTTTGTCCCCTTCACATGAAAATGTCATCCTTATTGAGCTTTAAGAATGTAGAGATCTCAGAGCAACCAGATGTCAAAAAATGTGTGGATGCTTTAATGGGGAACGTGGTGGTGGGCTTGATGATCTTAAAGGTCTTTTCCAAACTTAAAGATTCCATGACTCTGTGATTCAGTGCTGGGGGGTGTGTGTGTATAGTTACATCTAAACCTCCCATCTCCAGTCTAAATCTGTATCTAGGTGTGTTTATAAATAGCTTTTCTGAGCAGGTAGTAAACAGAGGCAGGACTGGGGGTTATTTGATCAAAGAGGGGACTGCACCAGTAGTAGCAGATGTTCCAAGTTGTTGATATAAAAAGACCTTAGTGGTACTTTGTCAAAACAAGGAATTTGGTTGTTGCTGGGCCCTCCCAGCAGTACTGAGGGGGAATACACCTTCTGGTAGATGTGAACACTGGACTGGCAGCCAGAGCCACACTCTGGAAGGATTTATGTGCCAAGAGGCTTTTGCTGAACTGAAAACTCTCTGGTAGTTGCCTGGGCTCCTTGACAGCACATCATTAAAACTCCTTATGAAAACAGCAGCTGAACGTGCACTAGAAAACATTAATTGGGCTCTGCATCATCTTGGTTTGGGCTGGAGAGAGATGTTGATTCTGTGCACCAGCCCAGGTGAGTTCTGTTCTGAGGCTCCACAGCACCTCCTTCACCAGCAAATCCGGGTGGATCGATGGAACAGGCAGTGCAATCAGTGGGATATGAATCCCAGTCCCCAAGGGATGTGGAGAAGCAGCTCCTGCTTTAATGTTTGCAGTCTGGTGGGGCAAGCACAGAAACCTTTATTGAACTGGAAAAGTGTGTGCTTGAGACTGGAACGGCTCGTGTCTTAAATGGTGTCTCGCAGCACGAGGATCAATAAAACACTTTGCTGTGGGAATCCTGAAGATGATTGTGGATCTCTGAGCTGTTCCCTGCCTGGTTTATGTTCTCAAGTTGGTGCAAACAACTATAAAAAAGACTCTGACTTAAGTAAATTTCTTTTCATCTCAGCCTGATAAATGAAACCTTTCTGAAGACATTGTGGACTTTTAAAGGGCAAGAAGGTCTTATCCACTATTTTGGGAGAGTGTGAGGCTGGAAAGAAGGATAAGATTTAATTTATATTTAATTTGCAATTTATATTCATTTTATATATATATTAAATTTATGTTGTATTTTTTGTCTATATTTTTAATTTGTATATTTCTTTTTCACATCATATTGACTTTGGGCTTAATTTTTTCAAGAGGCAAGGCAGGCAAATATCACACACTAATTTAGTTTAGTACCTCTGTGAGCAGGTGGGAGGCAGAGTTTTGTCATGGGAATTGGAGCTGGCAGTTTCAAGATGTGGCTCTTCTCAGTTCTGCTGGTTGTGTCCTGTTTTGTGGAATCACTTGGGAAGTTCCTGCTCTCTTCTTCTTCCACTTTTATTTTCATCATCTTCTGGACTCTCTGGCCTTGGTGCAGGACTTTTTTGCCTGTGTGTGAGGCATCCAGGAGGAATTGTGATACAAATAATTATTTTTCAGTTCAATATGAGCCATTATAAATAATTGTGCAGTAGCTGAGTGTTCATTGTACCATCTAAGCTTCCTTCATCAGCAGTGCTTGGAAGGGTTTCTCTGTGACATTTTTCCTCACTGATCAGAAGGATTTAGAAACGACTAAAGCTTTCCCGTACAATTTGTGCACAGTTATGCACAATTAATCCAGGCTGCAAAATAGGGGAAATATTCAGTTTATTTTTACAGCAGTTGAACATAAATAATTTTTACTTGTGAACAGGATTTCCTCTTGCTCTACAGGGTATTTTTACATTGCAAGAGGTTTCTCTAGACATCTTATACACTTGTAATGGAAAAAAATACAGAATTAATCATCTGGAAAGGATTCATGTCAAATGAAATTAAATAATAACCACAATTCTTCATATTTTGTCTTGTTTCTGTACAAGAGCTTAAAGCTTTGACTTTTAAATATGCAGCCTAAGATGCCCAATGCTAATTTTGTCGTGTGTAGGATGGACTGAGAAAGCCAACAAGGATTTGGGCTGTACAGTCTCCTTCTCATTAAAGCATTTTTGGCTTCTGGAATAATTTACTGAGAGGATGTTTCGAGATCAATGTTGCAATATATTTCCACTGACAAGAAAATACTGTCAAGGAAATGACACACTTAAAAACACATGTGCATGAAAATAGTAAAATGTATCTACTGGTTTGAATTCGTGACATGTAAGGATCATACAAGTGTGTTTAGGAGGGGGGTGTGTCTGTGTAAATATATTTTATTCCTGAAAAGCTTTTAAAGCATTTTCCATCTCATTCATATTTCAATTCCCCGTGTGCCTTTTCCATCTCAGTGTCTTAGATTCTAATCAAGGAATGGTTTGGGTTGGAAGGGATCTTAAAGCTCATCCAGTCCCACCCCCTGCCATGGGCAGGGACACCTTCCACTAGCCCAGGTTGCTCCAAGCCCCGTCCAACCTGGCCTT